>OX246745.1:36992981-37500481 GCA_945910005.1 Isoperla grammatica
TCGTGACTACACTCCAGCTGTCTTTCGTCTTCATCTATCATCCCTGTCGTCTCGAATACTTGATTGCAATAATAGAAACGTAATGACGGCTCTGAAGTCCCCGTGTACGTACTACGTATACTCCAGTAACATACAGATAAGATGTAAGTAATGTCCAAAGTTAAAACCTGCGTGTGCGTGTGCGTGTGCGTGAGTGGTAGCGTATACTTTCTCGTAACAATTCGCAACATCATAAATCTTCAGCATTTGATTGGTGGTAAAGTTGAGGTCATTGATATCCAGGTGGCTAAAAGACTCTGGAACAGGGGCTTCAGTCTTGACAATAGCGAGTGAGATGCGTTCTTCCGAGTTCAGCAATTGCAATAACCTGAAACAGAGTTAATGAAACATCAATTAATGGGAGAAAATAAATACATAATTTTGTTGTGATCAATTTTTTAATACAAGTGGTAATGGAGACTAGGATTTGAAATGAATCTTCTTCTGTTGAATGAATGCCTGCTGCAATACTCCTATATTGGTCGGGTGGCCGAGCATCCCCCCCCCCCCCCCCCCCCCCCCCCCCCCCCAGTGAGCAAAGTCTTATCCAAGTCACCAAATCCTCGTGAGCAGGCATTATACTAGGCGAAGCCCAAAGGTATCAAATTGTTTTATCGAGCGAGATTAGAGATTTTGGATTCGCCATGCAGTGGTTATTAGTTTTGTTTGTTTTACTATGTATTTAGATAAACTCAGTAACTGGTTCAATTGTTCATATTTATATGTTAATTATTAATTAGTTGTAGAAATAACAATTATACGTAAAAACACATGTTTTTTCAAAAAACGTACAACTTGGGCTTTGGCCTACTACAAAGCGTGGAATGGACTCCTTCTTGATCTCACATTGTCCGGGCCCGTCCCCAAAATCTACTATCTTACGTCAGTATCATATATTGAGGGGAGGACCCACCCCGTTTTCCGTTATCACATGATTATGATCATTTTACGTTCTTCTTATTATTATTTCACGTAGGGAAGATGTAAGTTTTTAACCGTTCGTTGTAGCTGCAAATGTATGTTATAAAAAGTGGTTCCTGCCACGTATTTCATTATATATGTGTGTGTGTGGGGGGGGGGGGGGGAACAAAACAAAAGAATAAAATAATCTTATAAATAATACAAGCTTATGAAGTAAAATAGTGTCTCTATATTTATTTATTAAATTTATATTCTAACAAATACTAACAATTATGAAAAAATTACTAACTAAGGAGGAAAAAATGTACTATGAAATAATTTGTAAAACAAAGAACAAAATAAGATAGCAACAAAAAAACGATAACTAATACAGGAAAGGAAAACACGAGCAACTAAAATTGATACGTAAAATGTAGCAATATAAACGGAAAATTAACATATCAGATTGACCTATATAACTGAAATGCACACATGAAAATGAAAGTAGGGTCACTACACAAACAAAGTAATAAATAGTAACACAAGGGAATATTAAAACAAAATAGGAACTAACTAGACAGATAAGGTTAATGGAAAAGGTAAGAAGGAAATAGGAAAGAAAAAGGGAAGTTATTTTTATGAAAAATTGCTAAAAATGGTATATATCTCGTACTATTTATATAATAATAACACTAATCCAATTCTCGTAAAACCTATTCATAATTAGCGAGGGGTTGGGGGGGGAGGGCGGGGGGGGGGGGGCAAGGGAGGGCGCACTTGCCCACCATGAATTCCAGGAATTTTCAATTCAGCTGGCTATACAGTGCAAGATCTGCTAGTACCTACTACCAGTGCGTATCCAGGAATTAACAACGGGGGAGAGGGGGGGGGGGTCGAACATGCTAAGCAGGTAGTGGTTTGGGGCGAAAGAGCCCCAGCTGCCGGACGTTTTTTTCCATATATGACGTTTTAAAACGCCTGCAAACACGTTTCGGAATCGGACAATGCCATAAAGTAGGTTTCAGGGAATTTAAGACTGATTACAAATAAAATTAAATACAGTTAATATTATTTTATATAGTTAATATTATCAAGTAAATAAAAAAATAAAGTTTTCTGTTCCCCCCTCCTTTCCTTCCTCCGTGCACTTTTGGCTTGGAGGGGAGGTTTGAACCCCGTAACTCCTCCCCCCCTACACCGATAGAGGTGGCTCAGCGATAACACGCGAAACCATACATAGTGAAAATAAAAAACTAAGACACTTCAAAAGGTAGTTCAAGTTGCGAATTTAGTCAACACCTGGGACCAGGTGCTGACAATTGGATACAATTGTTGGGGTAATCGTTTCCACAACGGGGTCTGGGGCAGAGGTAAATATGATATTCTCAAGTACCCGGAAAACGATTTTAGATTGATTCATAATTCATCCAATTTGATAGTTGATATCATTACTAAACTGAAACTTTTAAAGTTGTAGGGCGGGGGGGGGGGGGGGGGGGGGGGGGGGGCGAGAGTTTATCTTTCTCCAATGTTCTGTACCGGGCACGATTAAATGATTCTGGATCTTTGGTCGGACAATCAGGGGGGGCGATGGGCAATCCCCCCCCCCCCTCCCGCTGTATCCCCTACTGCTACTGTACCTGCATATCAATATATTTTAAAATGTAAATAAATTGTGTTATGTAATGTGATTGTGTATTTAAATTGAAAATAAAAATCATTCCAAAAAATTCAAACGTTTTGTTAATGTAGATAGCTCAAAACTTTGTTAGATGTAGATCTAGTGGTATTGCCAGGGGTGCTTCAGCCCCTGAGTGTGGGGGGTCAATTGCCCTTTCCCTGCAACCGGTTGTTGCAAGATGTGCCTCGGGGAGGGCAGCAGCCCACTATTTGCCCAGCAGGGCGTTTTTTTTTATTATTATTTTCAACACTTTTCAACCGATTTTGGGATGTATGAATGTACGTTCTGAATGACAGGAAATGAACCACTTACTTAATCAAAACATTATTCCATTTTGATTAATACAAGTCAAAATGGAACCATGTAGACATAAAACATACTCGTGCACATCAAATAAAAAAATAATAGCTTATATGTCATAAAAAGCATCAACACTTAAAGACTTGAACAATCACTTGAGAGATTCAAATGGTAACCGGCCATAATTGACTATATAGTCACAAACATAAAATGCCGGTTATTTGCGATATTATATTAGTTGAACAAAAGGTAAGTCATAGAAATTATAAATATATCATACAATCATATCATCATACTGCCAGTTAAATTTTAAACAATTCCTGAAATCCAGGGGCCTCATTCCTGTACATTTGCAAACTTAACCCCGGTGTAAGTCAATAACCAATCAGGAGTCAGCAATTGAGACGCCGATCGAGGGAAGGCATTGTTGAAAAAACGAGACGAAATAAAAACAATAACAAACAAAAACAATCCAATAACCTCAAAACGTCGACAAAACACTCAATAAAACTACTTATTTACAGATCTAGGTTGTACATAATGCACTATAAATACACAAAATGGTCTGTAAACTGCAATAAACACATACAGTAACGTATACATGAAGTGGATATTCCCAATTTAAGAATTGAAATGTGACATTTGTGAAACTATACACATGGGCATCGGCAAAATGGCGGCATTTCCAAGTATTGTTGAGATAACTCTTCTTAACCCTACTATCAGACAGGGTCATATTTGCCTCCGAATTATGCAGGGAAGCCTGGGTAGGTGTTAACCCCGGGGTCATTTTAACATAGGGTTAGCGAGAGTTAAGAAGAGTTAAAAAAATGTACAGGAATGAGGCCCCCAGGGGGGTGAGGGGCAAGTGCCCCCCTTGCCCCCCCCCCCCCTCTCGTGGCGCCCATGATCGTACCCAACACTGTCGTTGAGAATGCAGAATGGAAAGTAAACCGTTAGTTATGTTATCTTTGATGCATTCTTACCTGGACATGACAACAGCGGGGACACCCCACCTCCTGCTACGCGCCGAGTGCGACTGACTGAGTCACCGAGCGCGAGGGACGTAGTCGGGCTTTGGGGGCGGGATTGATAACAGCTGTGAGTGCACAAGTGTGGAGGGGATGATGATGATATTTGGTGTCTTACGTCCCATATTTTTGCAACGAGGCTAATCGAGACGATGAGTGGGTGATTATGAGGATGAAAAAACGCCAGTGACATCCATGCCCAAGCCAGGTTTCGAATAATCACAATAGTGGAAAATGAGAGGTTAACGAAAGAAAGAAAGGAAAAAGGAAATGTTAAATAGAGAAAAAGAAACGCTTGTTAGAAGAGAGGGAGGTAGTTACATTGGCAAAGAAATGAAAGGGGAGAAAGACATCTAACACAATCCTTGTTTTGCCTGCCAATACAAAATAAATACATTACGTGTGATTTAATAATATAGATTTATTGTGGGGGGGGGGGGGGGGATGAACTAAAACCAAGCTGATTTTCAGTGGTCATTTTGCCCAAGGACTGCTACCTTATCGTGCTGGACAGCTTTGGGTGCTTTATCAATCAGGAACAACTATGCCGGCTGAAGCGTATGCTTCTGGTAGGCCCTAGCTTATTATTTAATTTACAGGTCGAGGGGGAGAAGCCAGACAAAAGGTAGTCGCATCCCCCCTCTCTCTTTTCCTCCTCGCCCTCCTAATAGGTATTTGAATTGATACATCTTTGTTGAACATAAAATAGGCCAGACAATGTTACCGCAAAACTTACGAGGTATATCACTGCTATAGCAGTGATATATCTCGTTAATTTTAGTGCCGTAAAGCAAATTTTAGTTTGTATTATTTTATCGTCACCAATATTTGAGGCGGTAGGTAGAAAACTTAAAAACGTAAGTAGTAAATATAAAGCGGTAACCGAAGCAGTTTAGAAGCAGGTACAGGGAGGATAAAAGCGGATGCTCCTGCAGAGGACAAGAAGTGTACAAAACTCTAGTCATGCCTCATTTTATATTTTTATTGATGCATTATGTACAATTTTTATAAAAGCACCAAACTTTAAATTATGTGGTATCAGTACGTACGATCGTAGTCGATTTATCTCATACTGCCATCCAAGACACTTCTCTACATATTCATAGGTTGTACGTGCGTCACACTAGGCGCGTATAGCGGCCGTTACCAGCGAAACTACTGTGGTAGACTTTAATAATAAATCTTAAATTTGATTGTTTATTTTTATTTTTTGAAAATATACAAAAACAAATACCCCTAAATCCAGTGTATCCGAATAAAGGCCGCTGTAACATCACGTGGGAACTATGAATACGGGAGGGTCGTAAACCAAGGAAACCCCCATCTTGATGAATTCTTTACTTACAGGGAACAGTTATTACCAAATAAGTTAGTATTAGTTACCAAAGAGTGAACGAGTCTTCAATCTCTTTACCTTGAGCAAGTGTATCTTGCAGCCGGGCCAAAACCACAAGATCAACTAGCTGAGGGTACATTTTTATATTTTTAAAAGTTTCACTTCAAGTAGCGACTAAAGCGGTCGACTATGACTAAAATACGTTGTACTTAGAGCTATCACGTATATTTATTTAGCGCGTGTATTGAGCACATTACTATGCACTACCATCATCACTACAAAACAAAACACTAAACACAGCTATTATCATACACAACATTACCCCCCTACTGCTAGTACGATAGCATTGTGCTGTAAACACGCAGCTATTATCATACACAACATTACCCCCCTACTGCTAGTACGATTGCATTGTGCTGTAAACACGCAGCTATTATCATACACAACATTACCCCCCTACTGCTAGTACGATAGCATTGTGCTGTATACACGCAGCTATTATCATACACAACATTACCCCCCTACTGCTAGTACGATAGCATTGTGCTGTATACACGCAGCTATTATCATACACAACATTACCCCCCTACTGCTAGTACGATAGCATTGTGCTGTATACACGCAGCTATTATCATACACAACATTACCCCCCTACTGCTAGTACGATAGCATTGTGCTGTATACACGCAGCTATTATCATACACAACATTACCCCCCTACTGCTAGTACGATAGCATTGTGCTGTATACACGCAGCTATTATCATACACAACATTACCCCCCTACTGCTAGTACGATAGCATTGTGCTGTAAACACGCAGCTATTATCATACACAACATTACCCCCCTACTGCTAGTACGATAGCATTGTGCTGTATACACGCAGCTATTATCATACACAACATTACCCCCCTACTGCTAGTACGATAGCATTGTGCTGTATACACGCAGCTATTATCATACACAACATTACCCCCCTACTGCTAGTACGATAGCATTGTGCTGTAAACACGCAGCTATTATCATACACAACATTACCCCCCTACTGCTAGTACGATAGCATTGTGCTGTATACACGCAGCTATTATCATACACAACATTACCCCCGTACTGCTAGTACGATAGCATTGTGCTGTATACACGCAGCTATTATCATACACAACATTACCCCCCTACTGCTAGTACGATAGCATTGTGCTGTATACACGCAGCTATTATCATACACAACATTACCCCCCTACTGCTAGTACGATAGCATTGTGCTGTATACACGCAGCTATTATCATACACAACATTACCCCCCTACTGCTAGTACGATAGCATTGTGCTGTATACACGCAGCTATTATCATACACAACATTACCCCCCTACTGCTAGTATGATAGCATTGTGCTGTATACACGCAGCTATTATCATAGACAACATTACCCCCCTACTGCTAGTACGATAGCATTGTGCTGTAAGCACGCAGCTATTATCATACACAACATTACCCCCGTACTGCTAGTACGATAGCATTGTGCTGTATACACGCAGCTATTATCATACACAACATTACCCCCCTACTGCTAGTATGATAGCATTGTGCTGTATACACGCAGCTATTATCATACACAACATTACCCCCCTACTGCTAGTATGATAGCATTGTGCTGTATACACGCAGCTATTATCATACACAACATTACCCCCCTACTGCTAGTATGATAGCATTGTGCTGTATACACGCAGCTATTATCATACACAACATTACCCCCCTACTGCTAGTATGATAGCATTGTGCTGTATACACGCAGCTATTATCATACACAACATTACCCCCCTACTGCTAGTATGATAGCATTGTGCTGTATACACGCAGCTATTATCATACACAACATTACCCCCGTACTGCTAGTACGATAGCATTGTGCTGTATACACGCAGCTATTATCATACACAACATTACCCCCCTACTGCTAGTACGATAGCATTGTGCTGTATACACGCAGCTATTATCATACACAACATTACCCCCCTACTGCTAGTACGATAGCATTGTGCTGTAAACACGCAGCTATTATCATACACAACATTACCCCCCTACTGCTAGTACGATAGCATTGTGCTGTATACACGCAGCTATTATCATACACAACATTACCCCCGTACTGCTAGTATGATAGCATTGTGCTGTAAACACGCAGCTATTATCATACACAACATTACCCCCGTACTGCTAGTATGATAGCATTGTGCTGTATACACGCAGCTATTATCATACACAACATTACCCCCCTACTGCTAGTACGATAGCATTGTGCTGTATACACGCAGCTATTATCATACACAACATTACCCCCCTACTGCTAGTACGATAGCATTGTGCTGTAAACACGCAGCTATTATCATACACAACATTACCCCCGTACTGCTAGTATGATAGCATTGTGCTGTATACACGCAGCTATTATCATACACAACATTACCCCCCTACTGCTAGTACGATAGCATTGTGCTGTATACACGCAGCTATTATCATACACAACATTACCCCCCTACTGCTAGTACGATAGCATTGTGCTGTATACACGCAGCTATTATCATACACAACATTACCCCCCTACTGCTAGTACGATAGCATTGTGCTGTATACACGCAGCTATTATCATACACAACATTACCCCCCTACTGCTAGTACGATAGCATTGTGCTGTATACACGCAGCTATTATCATACACAACATTACCCCCCTACTGCTAGTACGATAGCATTGTGCTGTATACACGCAGCTATTATCATACACAACATTACCCCCGTACTGCTAGTACGATAGCATTGTGCTGTATACACGCAGCTATTATCATACACAACATTACCCCCCTACTGCTAGTACGATAGCATTGTGCTGTATACACGCAGCTATTATCATACACAACATTACCCCCCTACTGCTAGTATGATAGCATTGTGCTGTATACACGCAGCTATTATCATACACAACATTACCCCCCTACTGCTAGTACGATAGCATTGTGCTGTATACACGCAGCTATTATCATACACAACATTACCCCCCTACTGCTAGTACGATAGCATTGTGCTGTATACACGCAGCTATTATCATACACAACATTACCCCCCTACTGCTAGTACGATAGCATTGTGCTGTATACACGCAGCTATTATCATACACAACATTACCCCCCTACTGCTAGTACGATAGCATTGTGCTGTATACACGCAGCTATTATCATACACAACATTACCCCCCTACTGCTAGTACGATAGCATTGTGCTGTATACACGCAGCTATTATCATACACAACATTACCCCCCTACTGCTAGTACGATAGCATTGTGCTGTAAACACGCAGCTATTATCATACACAACATTACCCCCGTACTGCTAGTACGATAGCATTGTGCTGTATACACGCAGCTATTATCATACACAACATTACCCCCCTACTGCTAGTACGATAGCATTGTGCTGTATACACGCAGCTATTATCATACACAACATTACCCCCGTACTGCTAGTATGATAGCATTGTGCTGTATACACGCAGCTATTATCATACACAACATTACCCCCGTACTGCTAGTACGATAGCATTGTGCTGTATACACGCAGCTATTATCATACACAACATTACCCCCGTACTGCTAGTACGATAGCATTGTGCTGTATACACGCAGCTATTATCATACACAACATTACCCCCGTACTGCTAGTACGATAGCATTGTGCTGTATACACGCAGCTATTATCATACACAACATTACCCCCCTACTGCTAGTACGATAGCATTGTGCTGTATACACGCAGCTATTATCATACACAACATTACCCCCCTACTGCTAGTACGATAGCATTGTGCTGTATACACGCAGCTATTATCATACACAACATTACCCCCCTACTGCTAGTACGATAGCATTGTGCTGTATACACGCAGCTATTATCATACACAACATTACCCCCCTACTGCTAGTACGATAGCATTGTGCTGTAAACACGCAGCTATTATCATACACAACATTACCCCCCTACTGCTAGTACGATAGCATTGTGCTGTAAACACGCAGCTATTATCATACACAACATTACCCCCCTACTGCTAGTACGATAGCATTGTGCTGTAAACACGCAGCTATTATCATACACAACATTACCCCCCTACTGCTAGTATGATAGCATTGTGCTGTAAACACGCAGCTATTATCATACACAACATTACCCCCGTACTGCTAGTATGATAGCATTGTGCTGTATACACGCAGCTATTATCATACACAACATTACCCCCCTACTGCTAGTACGATAGCATTGTGCTGTATACACGCAGCTATTATCATACACAACATTACCCCCCTACTGCTAGTATGATAGCATTGTGCTGTATACACGCAGCTATTATCATACACAACATTACCCCCCTACTGCTTGTATGATAGCATTGTGCTGTATACACGCAGCTATTATCATACACAACATTACCCCCCTACTGCTAGTACGATAGCATTGTGCTGTAAGCACGCAGCTATTATCATACACAACATTACCCCCCTACTGCTAGTACGATAGCATTGTGCTGTATACACGCAGCTATTATCATACACAACATTACCCCCCTACTGCTAGTATGATAGCATTGTGCTGTATACACGCAGCTATTATCATACACAACATTACCCCCGTACTGCTAGTATGATAGCATTGTGCTGTATACACGCAGCTATTATCATACACAACATTACCCCCGTACTGCTAGTACGATAGCATTGTGCTGTATACACGCAGCTATTATCATACACAACATTACCCCCGTACTGCTAGTACGATAGCATTGTGCTGTATACACGCAGCTATTATCATACACAACATTACCCCCCTACTGCTAGTACGATAGCATTGTGCTGTATACACGCAGCTATTATCATACACAACATTACCCCCGTACCGCTAGTACGATAGCATTGTGCTGTATACACGCAGCTATTATCATACACAACATTACCCCCCTACTGCTAGTACGATAGCATTGTGCTGTAAACACGCAGCTATTATCATACACAACATTACCCCCCTACTGCTAGTACGATAGCATTGTGCTGTATACACGCAGCTATTATCATACACAACATTACCCCCGTACTGCTAGTATGATAGCATTGTGCTGTATACACGCAGCTATTATCATACACAACATTACCCCCGTACTGCTAGTACGATAGCATTGTGCTGTATACACGCAGCTATTATCATACACAACATTACCCCCCTACTGCTAGTACGATAGCATTGTGCTGTATACACGCAGCTATTATCATACACAACATTACCCCCCTACTGCTAGTATGATAGCATTGTGCTGTATACACGCAGCTATTATCATACACAACATTACCCCCCTACTGCTAGTACGATAGCATTGTGCTGTAAACACGCAGCTATTATCATACACAACATTACCCCCGTACTGCTAGTATGATAGCATTGTGCTGTAAACACGCAGCTATTATCATACACAACATTACCCCCCCTACTGCTAGTATGATAGCATTGTGCTGTATACACGCAGCTATTATCATACACAACATTACCCCCCTACTGCTAGTATGATAGCATTGTGCTGTATACACGCAGCTATTATCATACACAACATTACCCCCGTACTGCTAGTATGATAGCATTGTGCTGTATACACGCAGCTATTATCATACACAACATTACCCCCGTACTGCTAGTATGATAGCATTGTGCTGTATACACGCAGCTATTATCATACACAACATTACCCCCCTACTGCTTGTATGATAGCATTGTGCTGTATACACGCAGCTATTATCATACACAACATTACCCCCCTACTGCTAGTACGATAGCATTGTGCTGTAAGCACGCAGCTATTATCATACACAACATTACCCCCCTACTGCTAGTACGATAGCATTGTGCTGTATACACGCAGCTATTATCATACACAACATTACCCCCGTACTGCTAGTATGATAGCATTGTGCTGTAAACACGCAGCTATTATCATACACAACATTACCCCCGTACTGCTTGTATGATAGCATTGTGCTGTATACACGCAGCTATTATCATACACAACATTACCCCCCTACTGCTAGTATGATAGCATTGTGCTGTAAACACGCAGCTATTATCATACACAACATTACCCCCCCTACTGCTAGTACGATAGCATTGTGCTGTATACACGCAGCTATTATCATACACAACATTACCCCCCTACTGCTAGTACGATAGCATTGTGCTGTATACACGCAGCTATTATCATACACAACATTACCCCCCTACTGCTAGTACGATAGCATTGTGCTGTATACACGCAGCTATTATCATACACAACATTACCCCCCTACTGCTAGTACGATAGCATTGTGCTGTAAACACGCAGCTATTATCATACACAACATTACCCCCGTACCGCTAGTACGATAGCATTGTGCTGTATACACGCAGCTATTATCATACACAACATTACCCCCCTACTGCTAGTACGATAGCATTGTGCTGTATACACGCAGCTATTATCATACACAACATTACCCCCCTACTGCTAGTACGATAGCATTGTGCTGTATACACGCAGCTATTATCATACACAACATTACCCCCCTACTGCTAGTACGATAGCATTGTGCTGTATACACGCAGCTATTATCATACACAACATTACCCCCCTACTGCTAGTACGATAGCATTGTGCTGTATACACGCAGCTATTATCATACACAACATTACCCCCGTACTGCTTGTATGATAGCATTGTGCTGTATACACGCAGCTATTATCATACACAACATTACCCCCCTACCGCTAGTACGATAGCATTGTGCTGTATACACGCAGCTATTATCATACACAACATTACCCCCCTACTGCTAGTACGATAGCATTGTGCTGTATACACGCAGCTATTATCATACACAACATTACCCCCCTACTGCTAGTACGATAGCATTGTGCTGTATACACGCAGCTATTATCATACACAACATTACCCCCGTACTGCTAGTACGATAGCATTGTGCTGTATACACGCAGCTATTATCATACACAACATTACCCCCCTACTGCTAGTACGATAGCATTGTGCTGTAAACACGCAGCTATTATCATACACAACATTACCCCCCTACTGCTAGTACGATAGCATTGTGCTGTATACACGCAGCTATTATCATACACAACATTACCCCCCTACTGCTAGTACGATAGCATTGTGCTGTATACACGCAGCTATTATCATACACAACATTACCCCCCTACTGCTTGTATGATAGCATTGTGCTGTATACACGCAGCTATTATCATACACAACATTACCCCCGTACTGCTAGTACGATAGCATTGTGCTGTATACACGCAGCTATTATCATACACAACATTACCCCCCTACTGCTAGTATGATAGCATTGTGCTGTATACACGCAGCTATTATCATACACAACATTACCCCCCTACTGCTTGTATGATAGCATTGTGCTGTATACACGCAGCTATTATCATACACAACATTACCCCCCTACTGCTTGTATGATAGCAATGTGCTGTATACACGCAGCTATTATCATACACAACATTACCCCCCTACTGCTAGTACGATAGCATTGTGCTGTATACACGCAGCTATTATCATACACAACATTACCCCCCTACTGCTAGTATGATAGCATTGTGCTGTATACACGCAGCTATTATCATACACAACATTACCCCCGTACTGCTAGTATGATAGCATTGTGCTGTATACACGCAGCTATTATCATACACAACATTACCCCCCTACTGCTAGTATGATAGCATTGTGCTGTATACACGCAGCTATTATCATACACAACATTACCCCCGTACTGCTAGTACGATAGCATTGTGCTGTATACACGCAGCTATTATCATACACAACATTACCCCCCTACTGCTAGTACGATAGCATTGTGCTGTATACACGCAGCTATTATCATACACAACATTACCCCCCTACTGCTAGTACGATAGCATTGTGCTGTATACACGCAGCTATTATCATACACAACATTACCCCCGTACTGCTAGTATGATAGCATTGTGCTGTATACACGCAGCTATTATCATACACAACATTACCCCCCTACTGCTAGTATGATAGCATTGTGCTGTATACACGCAGCTATTATCATACACAACATTACCCCCCTACTGCTAGTACGATAGCATTGTGCTGTATACACGCAGCTATTATCATACACAACATTACCCCCCTACTGCTAGTACGATAGCATTGTGCTGTATACACGCAGCTATTATCATACACAACATTACCCCCCTACTGCTAGTATGATAGCATTGTGCTGTAAACACGCAGCTATTATCATACACAACATTACCCCCCTACTGCTAGTACGATAGCATTGTGCTGTAAACACGCAGCTATTATCATACACAACATTACCCCCCTACTGCTAGTACGATAGCATTGTGCTGTAAACACGCAGCTATTATCATACACAACATTACCCCCCTACTGCTAGTACGATAGCATTGTGCTGTATACACGCAGCTATTATCATACACAACATTACCCCCCTACCGCTAGTACGATAGCATTGTGCTGTAAACACGCAGCTATTATCATACACAACATTACCCCCCTACTGCTAGTATGATAGCATTGTGCTGTAAACACGCAGCTATTATCATACACAACATTACCCCCCTACTGCTAGTATGATAGCATTGTGCTGTATACACGCAGCTATTATCATACACAACATTACCCCCGTACTGCTTGTATGATAGCATTGTGCTGTATACACGCAGCTATTATCATACACAACATTACCCCCCTACTGCTAGTACGATAGCATTGTGCTGTATACACGCAGCTATTATCATACACAACATTACCCCCCTACTGCTAGTACGATAGCATTGTGCTGTATACACGCAGCTATTATCATACACAACATTACCCCCCTACTGCTAGTACGATAGCATTGTGCTGTATACACGCAGCTATTATCATACACAACATTACCCCCGTACTGCTAGTACGATAGCATTGTGCTGTATACACGCAGCTATTATCATACACAACATTACCCCCCTACTGCTAGTACGATAGCATTGTGCTGTATACACGCAGCTATTATCATACACAACATTACCCCCCTACTGCTAGTATGATAGCATTGTGCTGTATACACGCAGCTATTATCATACACAACATTACCCCCCTACTGCTAGTATGATAGCATTGTGCTGTAAACACGCAGCTATTATCATACACAACATTACCCCCCTACTGCTAGTACGATAGCATTGTGCTGTATACACGCAGCTATTATCATACACAACATTACCCCCGTACTGCTAGTACGATAGCATTGTGCTGTATACACGCAGCTATTATCATACACAACATTACCCCCCTACTGCTAGTACGATAGCATTGTGCTGTATACACGCAGCTATTATCATACACAACATTACCCCCGTACTGCTAGTATGATAGCATTGTGCTGTATACACGCAGCTATTATCATACACAACATTACCCCCCTACTGCTAGTACGATAGCATTGTGCTGTATACACGCAGCTATTATCATACACAACATTACCCCCCTACTGCTAGTACGATAGCATTGTGCTGTAAACACGCAGCTATTATCATACACAACATTACCCCCCTACTGCTAGTACGATAGCATTGTGCTGTATACACGCAGCTATTATCATACACAACATTACCCCCCTACTGCTAGTACGATAGCATTGTGCTGTATACACGCAGCTATTATCATACACAACATTACCCCCCTACTGCTAGTATGATAGCATTGTGCTGTAAACACGCAGCTATTATCATACACAACATTACCCCCCTACTGCTAGTACGATAGCATTGTGCTGTAAACACGCAGCTATTATCATACACAACATTACCCCCCTACTGCTAGTACGATAGCATTGTGCTGTAAACACGCAGCTATTATCATACACAACATTACCCCCCGTACCGCTAGTACGATAGCATTGTGCTGTAAACACGCAGCTATTATCATACACAACATTACCCCCCTACTGCTAGTATGATAGCATTGTGCTGTAAACACGCAGCTATTATCATACACAACATTACCCCCGTACTGCTAGTACGATAGCATTGTGCTGTATACACGCAGCTATTATCATACACAACATTACCCCCCGTACCGCTAGTACGATAGCATTGTGCTGTATACACGCAGCTATTATCATACACAACATTACCCCCCTACTGCTAGTACGATAGCATTGTGCTGTATACACGCAGCTATTATCATACACAACATTACCCCCCTACTGCTTGTACGATAGCATTGTGCTGTAAACACGCAGCTATTATCATACACAACATTACCCCCCTACTGCTAGTACGATAGCATTGTGCTGTATACACGCAGCTATTATCATACACAACATTACCCCCGTACTGCTTGTATGATAGCATTGTGCTGTATACACGCAGCTATTATCATACACAACATTACCCCCGTACTGCTAGTATGATAGCATTGTGCTGTATACACGCAGCTATTATCATACACAACATTACCCCCCTACTGCTAGTACGATAGCATTGTGCTGTAAACACGCAGCTATTATCATACACAACATTACCCCCCTACTGCTAGTACGATAGCATTGTACTGTAAACACGCAGCTATTATCATACACAACATTACCCCCCTACTGCTAGTACGATAGCATTGTGCTGTATACACGCAGCTATTATCATACACAACATTACCCCCGTACTGCTAGTATGATAGCATTGTGCTGTATACACGCAGCTATTATCATACACAACATTACCCCCCTACTGCTAGTACGATAGCATTGTGCTGTATACACGCAGCTATTATCATACACAACATTACCCCCGTACCGCTAGTACGATAGCATTGTGCTGTATACACGCAGCTATTATCATACACAACATTACCCCCCTACTGCTAGTACGATAGCATTGTGCTGTATACACGCAGCTATTATCATACACAACATTACCCCCCTACTGCTAGTACGATAGCATTGTGCTGTAAACACGCAGCTATTATCATACACAACATTACCCCCCTACTGCTAGTATGATAGCATTGTGCTGTATACACGCAGCTATTATCATACACAACATTACCCCCGTACCGCTAGTACGATAGCATTGTGCTGTATACACGCAGCTATTATCATACACAACATTACCCCCCTACTGCTAGTACGATAGCATTGTGCTGTAAACACGCAGCTATTATCATACACAACATTACCCCCCTACTGCTAGTATGATAGCATTGTGCTGTATACACGCAGCTATTATCATACACAACATTACCCCCGTACCGCTAGTACGATAGCATTGTGCTGTAAACACGCAGCTATTATCATACACAACATTACCCCCGTACCGCTAGTACGATAGCATTGTGCTGTATACACGCAGCTATTATCATACACAACATTACCCCCCTACTGCTAGTACGATAGCATTGTGCTGTAAGCACGCAGCTATTATCATACACAACATTACCCCCCTACTGCTAGTACGATAGCATTGTGCTGTATACACGCAGCTATTATCATACACAACATTACCCCCCTACTGCTAGTACGATAGCATTGTGCTGTATACACGCAGCTATTATCATACACAACATTACCCCCCGTACTGCTTGTACGATAGCATTGTGCTGTATACACGCAGCTATTATCATACACAACATTACCCCCCCTACTGCTAGTACGATAGCATTGTGCTGTATACACGCAGCTATTATCATACACAACATTACCCCCCTACTGCTAGTATGATAGCATTGTGCTGTAAACACGCAGCTATTATCATACACAACATTACCCCCCTACTGCTAGTACGATAGCATTGTGCTGTATACACGCAGCTATTATCATACACAACATTACCCCCCTACTGCTAGTACGATAGCATTGTGCTGTAAACACGCAGCTATTATCATACACAACATTACCCCCCTACTGCTAGTACGATAGCATTGTGCTGTATACACGCAGCTATTATCATACACAACATTACCCCCCTACTGCTAGTACGATAGCATTGTGCTGTAAACACGCAGCTATTATCATACACAACATTACCCCCCTACTGCTAGTACGATAGCATTGTGCTGTATACACGCAGCTATTATCATACACAACATTACCCCCCTACTGCTAGTATGATAGCATTGTGCTGTATACACGCAGCTATTATCATACACAACATTACCCCCCTACTGCTAGTATGATAGCATTGTGCTGTAAACACGCAGCTATTATCATACACAACATTACCCCCCTACTGCTAGTACGATAGCATTGTGCTGTATACACGCAGCTATTATCATACACAACATTACCCCCGTACTGCTAGTACGATAGCATTGTGCTGTATACACGCAGCTATTATCATACACAACATTACCCCCCTACTGCTAGTACGATAGCATTGTGCTGTATACACGCAGCTATTATCATACACAACATTACCCCCCTACTGCTAGTACGATAGCATTGTGCTGTATACACGCAGCTATTATCATACACAACATTACCCCCGTACTGCTAGTACGATAGCATTGTGCTGTAAACACGCAGCTATTATCATACACAACATTACCCCCCTACTGCTAGTACGATAGCATTGTGCTGTATACACGCAGCTATTATCATACACAACATTACCCCCGTACTGCTAGTACGATAGCATTGTGCTGTATACACGCAGCTATTATCATACACAACATTACCCCCCTACTGCTAGTACGATAGCATTGTGCTGTATACACGCAGCTATTATCATACACAACATTACCCCCCTACTGCTAGTACGATAGCATTGTGCTGTATACACGCAGCTATTATCATACACAACATTACCCCCGTACTGCTAGTACGATAGCATTGTGCTGTATACACGCAGCTATTATCATACACAACATTACCCCCGTACTGCTAGTACGATAGCATTGTGCTGTATACACGCAGCTATTATCATACACAACATTACCCCCCTACTGCTAGTACGATAGCATTGTGCTGTATACACGCAGCTATTATCATACACAACATTACCCCCCTACTGCTAGTACGATAGCATTGTGCTGTATACACGCAGCTATTATCATACACAACATTACCCCCCTACTGCTAGTACGATAGCATTGTGCTGTATACACGCAGCTATTATCATACACAACATTACCCCCGTACTGCTAGTACGATAGCATTGTGCTGTATACACGCAGCTATTATCATACACAACATTACCCCCCTACTGCTAGTACGATAGCATTGTGCTGTATACACGCAGCTATTATCATACACAACATTACCCCCCTACTGCTAGTACGATAGCATTGTGCTGTATACACGCAGCTATTATCATACACAACATTACCCCCCTACTGCTAGTACGATAGCATTGTGCTGTATACACGCAGCTATTATCATACACAACATTACCCCCCTACTGCTAGTACGATAGCATTGTGCTATATACACACGCAATATCAACGCGATAGCTCATTATATCTACAAGAGTATCGGACGGAAGCAAAGAATTGAAGTTAAACCTCCCCCGCCCCTCCCCCTTCCCCCTCAACCCTCAATCTCTCCTTTGAGAATTTGCTACTTCAAATTTTAACGCGTTAACATGTAGGCCTATCCACCTACTGAAAAGTTTTGATAAACTAGTTCACTCCTTTTACAAATAAGTTAGTGATAAAAAATTAACCAGTAAAGTTCAAAAACTGGTGCAAATACAACCACACACTGGACACCTAGATCACTTAGTAAGCGAGATATTACGAGGTCACCAACTCCTTCTGCAAGCGTTGTGTATGCCTGACCGGTGCCAGACAGGCACGGACAATGCTTGAGAAAGGAGTAAGAGACTCCGAAATATCACGCTAATTATCATATAAGTAACCCAGGTTGTAGTTCAGTGTGGGCCTGTGTTTAGCCCACTGTTGTAACTGAAACAAGACATATAACTCTCCATGATTCAGAGGAGGAAACTCCTTTGCACGCAATGCTTGAGTAGTTATCTGTGCTTGAGTGAAGTATTTGACATAACTTACATTACTGTAGTGTAATTTCATACAATATAAGACATTTTAATAAAGATTTGTCACTATGTGTCTTCTTGGCAACCTTTACCTACAATGTAGCCTTGAGTATTTGTAAAAATTTAACAAAAACTCAATAACAAGGGTTTAAAATTTCCTTTTTAGGGGATACAAGTACGTACCGGTACCTATAATAATAATAACAATAAATCAATAATAATAATAATATTAATAATAATAATAATAATAATAATAATAATAATAATAATAATAATAATAATAATGATAATAATAATAATAATAATAATAATAATAATAATAATAATAATAATAATAATAATAATAATAATAATAATAATAATAATAATAATAATAATAATAATTACAACAATAATAATAATATTATTTTGAACACGTGTAGGATAGTGCGAAAATTTTTGAACTAAGAAGAATGAAGACTTCAAGAAGTTCTCCATCCCGATGGTGGTTTTCGTGGTTTCCACCGTACAAAGAGCGAATGCTGGGATGAGTACAAATCGGCCACGACCGTACATAGCATCCACAGTTCGGTTTGGAAAAAATAATGTGACAATGATATTATATTAAGTAGTTCTAAGTAGATTTTAATAAGGTAAACACATGGAAATACTTGACATTTGTGTCCGTACAACATGTTAATGCCGGTTTTGACCGAGTTTGTATGTATTGCAACAGTAAAATAAAATAATAATATTATTATTATTGTTGAATATTGCAATTCCAGTGATTATAACAGTATATTATATTATCCGTGTGAATGAATGGAAAGAAATTTCACTTGCATATGAAGACTCATATAAATCCATACAACACAGATGAGTACAGTTTAGTCGTACATTGAGCACCACCTAGTGAAGTTTCGTTGAACGATGAGCACCATGTAGAACCGCTTCCTCGTTCGTCGAGCACCATTTAGTGTAGTGTTCACTCTTCTGCTGCAACAAAATTAGACAACGTTACAAGAATTTGAGTGAAGAATACTTATGTGTTTAAATGTGTTACCTTATTGTTTTAAACTGTTGAGTTGTTTAAATATAATAATTGCTTTACATTATAATACCTATAGGGGCCTACAGTTAAATATTCGCATGAAATTGAACACACGATTGATGTGGCTTCATACCTCTCTATTATTTCAAACGCTATCCAAGGAGATGCGAGTTGAATAATTAAGACAAAGGCACCTAAACTTTAGTGTGAGTTTCAAAAGCTGCCAAATGTTCCTTCCTGTTCATTTCATAACTACAATAAATTAAAACATGGACTTGGTCCCGTTTGAATCTAGGCAACTCATATAGTAAATATGAGATACGTCATACGTTGGTTTTCAGGTAGAATATAGGAAGACGAAGGAATGTGTCACTCAGGTAGTTATACTTTGCTGTGATCTATTGTGATTGAGCAGTATATTACTTATCCTACTTAAATTTTAAAGGCCCAACAGTAAGACGAGCTTAACATTACTCAGTCCTGAATAATTGTAAGTTTATCAAATTCCCGTGTAAAATATATAATACTAGGAAAACGCTCTGTTTGACGCGTTGATAAGCGAGCGCGTCCATATCTACGAACGTTCTGGCGAAAAGATCTCAAAGCTAATAAAAACAACAATTAACAACAATTCAAGAATGCGCATTACAAACATTTTTCTAATTTCTATAGCTATTATACTTCCCGATATTGTTGAATGCAGTGCAATATGCGTTGTTCAAAATTTTCGTTGTCATTCTGTCTAGTGTTTTCGCCGCGGTCCGCCAACGTTACTAACAGTTATTGACAGCATTTGAAATGTAATTTCTGCCTCTTATACGTATCGGATCGCGTTTACATTAGTATATTCGTGACCGGACAAAAATTTACTATACGATAGCCACCTCACATTTTGCTGTTACTCTGTTCCAGAAATATATTTTCGAGTAACTTTTGTGGAACTTTGCCAATATTTATCACATCGCCATAATATGAACATATTCGTAACCGGAAAAAGCTTTAAAAAAATATAGTTATCTCATATTTGGCCACTATTTTGGTTCAGAAAAACTTTTTGCAGTAACTATTGTGTAACTTTGTAACTTTTCGAACGATTTTGCCTCAAAACTATACACCTTCAATCCACATCGAGGCTTGTGGATGGTTCAAATTTCAAGTTGATCGGACTTTCCGTTCGAACGCTATCGACAGACATAAAAAATAAAAAAAATAAAAAAAATAGAACGGATTGCCATAAGAGTCTAGTGGAGACGCTCGCTTCGCTCGCTTAATAATTATACTAGGCAAACGCTCTGTTTGACGCGTTGATAAGCGAGTGCGTCCATATCTACGAACTTTGTGGCGAAAAGTTCTCAAAGCTAATAAAAACAACAATTTACAACAATTCAAGAATGCGCATTGCAAAATTTTTCATAATTTACATAGCTTTTATACTTTCCAACATTGTTGGATGCAGTGCAATGTGCGTTTCTAAGAATTTTCGTTGTCATTCTGCCTAGTGTTTTCGCCGCGGTCCGCCACCGTTACTTACAGTTATTGACAGCATTTAAAATGTAATTCCTGCCTCTAATACGTATCACATTGCGTTTGCATTAGTATATTCGTGACCGCACAAAAATTTACTATAAGATAGCCACCTCACATTTTGCTGTTACTGTGTTTCAGAAATATATTTTCGAGTAAATTTGTGTAACTTTGCCAATATTTATCAAATTGCCATAAAATGAACATATTCGTAACCAGAAACAGCTTTACAAAAATATGTCTATCTCACATTTTGCCGCTATTTTGTTTCAGAATTTTTTTTTGCAGTAACTATGGTGTAACTTCGTAACTTTTCAAACGATTTTGCCTCAAAACTATACACCTTCAATCCACATCGAGGCTTATGGATGGTCCAAATTTCAACTTGATCGGATGTTCCATTCGACCGCTATCGACAGACATAAGAACAAATATATATATTCAATACAACAGCGAAGCGAAGCAATAGAGAAATAGTAATAATAATAATAATAAGTAAAATAGTAATAATAATAATAAGTAAAATAGTAATAATAATAATAAGTATTAATAATAGTAAATAGTGAATAGTATGCGAAGTAATAGTGTGTAGAGTAAGCTTCGCCCCGCCGCATGAGCCACCGTAGTCGGCCTTGGACTGAGGGCAAAGAAAACGGTTTGTAGGATTATAGGATTGTACATGAATTTATTATTTGAACTGAGGGGATTGAAATTATAAATCAAAGAAACATAAAATGCATTTTTAGAGAATTTCATGTGTGGATAGATTTTAGGTAGCAAGGGAAGTGTAACAAGGTATGGATGTCAAGGCTACTCCCTATATCCCTAATGTAATTAACAAGTTAGTGTTAAAGTTGTTCCACAACAAACTTGTCAATGCTGACGTCATATAGATGAGTGAGTCGGAGCCAATCAGCGGGTGGCTTTGTCAAATACTGATTGGCCAATGCCTTACTGATCTATGACGTCACCATCCACAAGGTGGCCGTGGAACGAGCATATCAAGTGAACTTACCTCTTCTTGCTTGATGTGACGCGTTCAAGGCGTAGAAGTGGTCACTGGAGCAAGAGTTGCCGATCTGTGGGTTTGAGACCAGAGGGGCAGCGGTTCCCCAAAGCTTATGTTTGCTCCCTATGAGCCAGCTCCCTACTAACTGCGTTAGTACGCTTACTGAAGGCTTGTGCATCAACCAACTGGTACCTACAGCTGAAGGGGGTTCCCCAACTGCACCACAATGGCAACACCCGGTGCTCCTCTCCCCCACCGTCAACTCCCCCACAGTGCCCACTATGCCAGTGACTCAGCTACCCGCCTCATCTTCTTGGCTGACGACCAGTCGATCTCTTGCCTGAAGCAGTCCTGTAAACAAGGAAGATCATAATTACTCTTAATTCGAGTTTCTATATCCTAAACTAGTAATTACGTGAGTCACCCACGACAGGGGCCTATTTGTTCTATGCTGATAATTAATATTATTGCTGTAGTTTATAAATGCAAAACACAGTGTTCATGAGGATAGCTTAGTCACTAAGTACCGTAACGTAATGCTTAATTTCTATAGTATTCAAAATACTTTGTAGGCCTACTAGTAAAACATTATCTAGAGTATGGTATTCATTCTCAACAGGATATTACGAAGGATAAATCAATGTGTGTGAATTTCTAACAAATTTATTGTCTACAATGTCAAAAGGTATATGTGAAGCTTATAATGTGGAACCTTATTTAACACGATTGTAACCATAAATTATTATTTATCGAAAAGATATGCATCCTGACAATACCTCAAACCCCCGTATTTGGATGACTTAGGCTGAGGGCTATCCAAAAATTATCTCACACTATTTTTACCAATCTAGCCCCCCCCCCCCCCCCCCCTGTGAAAGATAATAAAATATAGTCACAAAAGGTGTGGGACTCCCACCCTTAATTTCACCACAAAAATGAAATGAAACCCCTCTTCCTACAAAACAAAACACAAATTCGAAAGCCCCCAGAACCTGATGGTTAATTCAGGGGTTGTAGGGCAATATATTTACCTCTCTCTTGGAGTGTGATAACTGGTAGGAACTCGAAGGTCTCGTGTGATGGGCTCCATTGTCTGGCAGCCCAACCCCGCTCAGTGACGCTGTAAGAGAAGGAAGCAAAGGTTACACACTAATCCGTGCCAGCATTATGCTTGGAATATACAGCGCACATGTAATCAAATATTGCTAGATAGTCGAGAAGAACCCCCCCCCCCCCCCCGTAATACCAGCTTTAATTATACTCTGCAAATCATCTAAATTTACACAAAAAATTAAGTAGATTTACATATTTGCTATATTTGCTTGAAACTTGCTATGTAGGCCGTAAGTGACGTGGTCAAGATATGAAGCGGCTTTAGTTCCTCGTATATAAACACTACTCAGCCGTGTTTACCCGCCAGCAATAACATACAAAAACAGGCCATTGACCCTTCGTTCTTGTCGTCAACTGCTCGGCGGTCCAGGTTAGTGGAGGAACCTATATGACTGGTCAAAGTTACACCGTCCTTTCGGATGGGACGTAAAGCCGATGGTCCCCTTGGTACTTTTTGACAGCAGTAGGCTACGTGCCGGTACCAGGCTATCTCATTATCATTTATCACTAATCACTCATCACGCATAAAGAGGGCGTTGTGCCTTACACTGGCCTTAATTACAATAAAATAAAATGAATAATTGGCATTGACAGGATTTTAGAACGAGTACTCTGATTGGTCGGATATGCGACCATGCGCGCGATCGAGCAGTCACATGACCCGAGATAGTAGTGGGGGGACCAAATAAGCGCGCAAACCAAGGCACTTGTACAGATATACCAACAACATGAATAGAAACATTTATATTTGTACATTTTAACATAATATTTCTTCAATATTTATATCGTATATTTTGGCAACAATGCTATGATTGAAACAATGAATGATACAAAAGTTGGTAACCCCAGGATTTCAACCTGGAGCGATAAAACTAACCCCCAATCGACCACGGCCGCTAAGCATCCTGATATTGTTTTAATTGTGGAATAACACAAAATAAAATTCGGTACTAAACATTGAGCATCATTAATTTTCAAATGTTGAAAATGAAAATGTTTCTTTTTACTCCAGTAAAAAACTAAAATGGCGGCTCGTGACGCTAAATAAAAAATGCGGAGAAAACTCACTTATTATTTTTATAATTCCTTATCCACTTTTTAAAGAGGTTTTGTAAAACGCAAAGCAACTTATGAACCGATAATTAACATGCTAAACAGATATATTTGCCAAACTAACCTCTGCCCTTACATGAAAACTATCTTCCAAGGTTAGGCCTACCAGTAAAAACTAAAATTGAGTTCGTAACGAAAGGAAACAAATAATGACTCTCACGATACAATTTCAAATATCTCCTAGCGAATGTAATTCATGTATTATTGCCGAAGATACTTAAAATTCTAGGCCTAAATCAGAACATGCATGACTACCGTCATTGAGTGTTTGACGCCACCGAATTTCTATTTTCTAGACGTATTTTGTGTCACCAGCATCAAAACTTTTCACGAATAATAATTTATAGTATACTTTGCAGAAATATAGTGTTATGATTATTGTTGCACAAACAGACAATCAACTCAATCACAAATGTACTTTTAGCAGAAAAGAAGTTGAGCAATGTACGTCCTTTCAAGGTGAGGAACAAGTAATCAATGGCGCCCAAGTTTATCAAGCAAGTTGCGCGGGAGTTTTACTTCTGAGAGCTCTGATTGGTCGGATGTGGAAGGTGAGTGTCTGCGCATGGTACAGCGCAGCTCGTGATCTGTACGTCATGCGTTACCTCTTTGTGAGAACAAAGAGAGGGAGAATTCAAAATTCCAAAGGTTCTCCCGCCTGAAGGGGTTATTTATATTTCACATATTTCTTAATTTATCACTTTCACCCTTACCAAAACGTAGGGCTCTGCTATTGTTGTTGTTATTGTTTTAAATAAGTCGATTATACAATGTGGTTAATCGAGACGTTGATAAGATATGACCTGTTCTGTTACCGGTACAAATGAGTGATAGTATTTGTTGTACGAGTTTTCTTTTAACTTACTAGCCCTCCTCGACATTTGGTTTGAACTAGAAATAAGTGATGTGTCATATTCTGTATACAATATTATATAACTTAAAAAACATAAAATTTAGTCAGCAAGTTAAAATGAGGGTTGCTTATGCTGCATTATCATAACGTGGCTAATTAGATGAGCGTAGCGAAGCGGAGTGAATCTTTCCATACAACTCGATCGGCGCTTTGTCTGTGTGTACGTATGTATGTGCGCCAAATTTTGTTCGTCGCGCACAGGTCGAACGGCTTGACGTATTTGGCTGACATTTTCAGGCAACGTTTGTGACCACTAAACTCGATGCTGTTAACATAACCAGCAAAATTCGCCAAGATGCCAACCAACAAAAAATTAATTACTGAAAAATAAAATTCGTTTATTTATTTAATTAAATGAAAA
The DNA here is from genome assembly GCA_945910005.1 of Isoperla grammatica. Classification (NCBI taxonomy): domain Eukaryota; kingdom Metazoa; phylum Arthropoda; class Insecta; order Plecoptera; family Perlodidae; genus Isoperla; species Isoperla grammatica. The sequence continues at coordinate 37,019,459 of OX246745.1, forward strand.
CTTACAAACGGATTTGAACAATGTTTCACTTGTAGATTAACATTAACGGTACCAACACTTGACAAAAGTTTCAAAATTGTAAGTTTATCCGCCATGTTATAAAAAAATATTGTTTATTTACTACTATAATTTCTTCATTTTTACAGTGTTCCACCGCATGATTCGCATTTGCGGACTATTGCAGTTAGATGCACATAGTATACACCAAACATAGCGTACGTAACAATACCTATGCACTATTATTTGGAATCTCGATAGCTTTCATAGAATGGCTACAATGACGTAAGATGCCAACCTACAAAAAATTAGCAACTGAAACACATGTTTTGTTATTTATTTAATTAAATTAAAACTTACACACCGATATGAATAAATTTTTATATGTAAGTCCACATCAATAGTACCAACTCTCGACAACAGTTTCAAAATTGTAGCTTTAACCGCCATGCTTTAAATTAATATTGTTTATTTACGGATATAATTTTCTTCATTTTTACAGTGTTCCACCGATATGATTCGCATTTGCGGACCATTGAAGTTAGATGCACATAGTATGCTGCCGAAATGGCTTACGCAGTCAGACCATTCTCACTATGTATTTGAAATGTTGATAGCTATCATAGAATGGCTACAATGACGTGTTATGTTTTATGACTTTCACGGCAAAAATGCAGAAAATAACAACGAACTTTGAAGACAAATAAAAAGCTTTTATTATGATTTAAATGCAGTTATTGTATGATTAAACAATATTTTATTTTAGGTATAGTCTGTATCTACAACATGGAACTTTCCAATCACTGATAGGTTTAATAGTTTATGAATTAGAGCCTATTGAGTAGACCACGGTCGAATGAAATTATGCGGAGATCCATCAACTTGAAGGTTTTAATTTCTTTAAAGAAAACTCTTAACGGATTTGAATAATATTTCGTGCATCTATTAGCAACATATCAAGAAATAATATACTTAAGTAATAAGGTTGGAGCTTGATCCGCCATCTTGTAAAAAAATCATATGTTTATTATAAAGGTATTTTTTTTTTTTTTAAGAGTAATATGATATGCAAATGATTTATTTGATTTGATACATTGAAAAAAATCGCTCATCTGTCAACGCGGAGCGTTTTCCTAGTGTATGAAGCGCCTTCAGTTCCTTGTTAGATGAGCGCAGCGAAGCGGAGTGAATCTCTCCATACAACTCGATCGGCGCTTTGTCTGTGTGTATGTATGTACGCTAAATTTTGTTCGTCTCGCACAGGTCAAACGGCTTGACGGATTTGGCTGAAATTTTAAGTCTATACCCGTGACCACTAAACTAGATGCTGTTAACATAATCAGCAAAATCCGTCAAGATGCCAACCTGCAAAAAATTAATTAGTGAAAAAAATCAATTTTTTTTTTTTATTAAAACTTACAAACAGATTTAAATAATGTTTTAAATTTATATTGACAATAACAATGTCGACACTGGATAAAAGTTTTGGAACTATAACTTCAACCGCCATTTAGTAAAAAAATATTTAGTTTCTATTTACGGGAACTTACATTGGTTTCTTTACAGTGCTCCACTTAAACGATTCTCATTTGAGGACCATTGAAGTTAGATGCACATACTATGCATGGCGAATGGCGTGTAAAAAGAGACCTTTCTGAAACTACTTTTGGAATTTCGATTACGTTAATAGAATGGCAACAATGGCGTGTTATGTTTTATGACTTTCACGGCAAAAATGCAAATGTTAACAACGAACTTTGTAGACAAATTAAAAAGCTTTTATTATGATTTGAATGCGGTTATTGTATAATTAAACACTACCACATTTTAGATCTAGTCTGTATCTACATTGTGGATTTTTCTATACACAGATAACTTTAATAGTTTATGAATTAGAGCCTTTTGAGTAGACCACGGTCGAATGAAATTATGCGGAAATCCATTGAAAAATCAACTTGGAGGTTTGAATTTATTTAAAGAAAACTTTTTAACGGATTTAAATAATATTTCGTGTAATTATTAGATGAGCGTAGCGAAGCGGAGTGAATCTCTCCATACAACTCGATCGGCGCTTTGTCTGTGTGTATGTATGTATGTATGTATGTATGTCTGTATGTCTGTATGTATGTATGTGCGCTAAATTTTGTTCGTCGCGCACAGGTCAAACGGCTTGAGGTATTTGGCTGAAATTTTCAGGCAACGTTCGTGACCACTAAACTCGATGATGTTAACATAACCAGCAAACGTCGTCAAGATGCCAACCTACAAAAAAATAATTACTGAAAAATAAAATTTGTTTATTTATTTAATTAAATGAAAACTTACGAACGGATTTTAATGATGTTTCACTTGTAGTTTATTATCAACAAAACCAACACTTGACAATAGTTTCACAATTGTAAGTTAATCCGCCATGTTATAAAAAATATTGTTTCTTTACGGTAATAATGTTTTCATTTTTACAGTGCTCCACCGATATCATATGCATTTGCGGATCTTTGCAGCTAGATGCACATAGTAAACACAAAAAAATCGTACGCAATCATATCTTTCTCATTATTATTTGGAATCTCGATAGCTTTCATAAAAAGGCTATAATGACGTAAGATGCCAACCTACAAAAAATTTACAACTGAAACACATGTTTTTTTATTAATTTAATCTAATTAAAACTTACACACGGATATTAATGATTTTTTATATGTAGGTCCACATTATTAGTTACAACACTTGACAATAGTTTCAAAATTGTAGCTATAACCGCCATGTTATAAAAAAATATTGTTTATTTACGGCTATGTATTTCTTCATTTTTACAGTGTTCCACCGATATGATTCGCATTTGCGGACCATTGAAGTTAGATGCACATAGTATGCTGCCGAAGTGGCTTATGCAGTCAGACCTTTCTCACTATGTATTTGGAATTTTGATAGCTATCATAGGAAGGCTACAATGACGTGTTATGTTTTATGACTTTCACGGTAAATATGCAGAAAATAACAACAAACTTGGTCGACAATTACTAAAGCTATTAATATAGTTTAAATGCGAGTTATTGTATGATTAAACAATATTACATTTTAGATTTAGTCTGTATCTACATTATGGAACTTTCCATACACTGATATGTTTAATAGTTTATGAATTAGAGCCTATTGAGTAGACCACGGTCGAATGAAATTATGCGGAAATCCATCAACTTGAAGGTTTTAATTTCTTTAAAGAAAACTTCTTAACGGATTTAAATAATATTTCGTGCATTTATTAGCAACATATCAAAAAATAATATACTTAAGTTATAAGGTTGTAACTTGATCCGCCATCTTGTAAAAAAATCATATGTTTATTACAAAGGTATTTTTATATTTAAGGTAAATATGATATTCAAAAGATTTGTTTGCTTTAAAACATTGAATTAACTCGCTCATCTGGCAACGCGGAGCGTTTTCCTAGTTAGATGAGCGATAGCGAATCTCTTCATACAACTCAATCGGCGCTTTGTCTGTTCGTCTGTTCATGTGTGCGCCACATGTTGTTCGTCGCGCACAGGCCAAACGGCTTGACGGATTTGGCTGAAATTTTCGGTCAACACTCGTGACCACTAAACTCGATGCTGTTAACATAACCAACAAAATTCGTCAAGATTCCAACCTACAAAAAATTAATTATTGAAAAAAGTCCCGCATATTTTTTTAAAATTCAAACTTATAGACAGATTTTAATAATTTTTTATATTTATGTCCACACTAACAAGGTCGACACCGGATACAAGTTTTGGAACTTTAACTTCAACCGCCATTTTGTAAAAAAATATTTCGTTTTCTAATTACGGGAATTCATATTGTTTGATGAATTAAAAAAAAATCGCTCATCTAGCAACGCGGAGCGTTTTCCTAGTTAAACAACAATGTGTACGCGCGTGTTTACCCGCTAACAATAAAATACAATAGCCGACCAACAATAACATCATTGACAATAAACCATAATATTGGCAGGAAGTAAATTGTTTGTAATTAAACACAAGACAATTAACTTTTTCAACCTTATATCAAACATAGCTAATTATGAATTGATTACGATCGAGATAAATTACACGTTAGTAAAAACTAACTCTTTAAAACCTAGTTCGGAAATTGAAATTACCAAAAAACCGAGATGGCTGCTCGAGGACGTTCAAAATTCGCCAATTTGAGTAATAGCTGTAAAAGCTGTTCCAATCAACGAACCAGCCATGAATTAGGCTAGTATTATTAATGCTAATAATGTTTTATATTGTGTTGTGTTGATTTATATTAATTATAGTGATCAGTCATTCAGTCTGACCGTCAATAAATGCTTGACTCGATCACTGAAGTTCCACAAACTGAAGTTTTTAACAATATTTTCTCGTCACATTGAAAAAGACTTCTTATCATATCGAACTACTCAGTTATTAACAAGATATGTAGTAATTATCGGTACAACAATAGACAAACAATCAATCAATCAATCACAACTGAAACGATATTGTGCACTGAACATCCGACAAAACACAGAAGAAAGTGTAGGCTTATGTGTGAGTAAATCTGTGACATTGCTAGAACAGTAGTTTGAACGAGCGTTCTGATTAGTCGGATATGCGACCATGCGCGCGATACAGCAGTTCCTACGTTACCGGAGATGCATGATATTCTTTGGTCGGAGTTGGGATTAAAAAAGCTCGAAAATCAAGACACTTGTTTCTCTATGGATATACCAACAATATAAATATAGAAACATTTGTAGTTGTAGATATCAACAACGTGTTTCTTTTGAAGTGTTATGACGATATAACATCACATCTTGTATTTTATGTATTTTGGCAACAATCCTATAATTGAAACAATACATTATGCCAATAATAATAAACCTGGAGGACAGCGGGACACGCGCAAAACTCTAATTTCTTTACAATAACACACCAAAAACACACAAAATAACACTTGTGATTTAAGATAGCCAACAAAGATAACCTGAAAAAGAGTTGAGATCAGTCGAAGATCCCTTGCGTTTACCGCACGGTCTGATGTTCCGAGAAGTGGACAGCAAACTGGAACGACTGTGAAGAGAGAACTGTGCTCGCCCCTTTGGACCACAATTTAATGAACTTATGTTTATATGTATTATAACTTCACTCTCTGCAGATCAATTGACAAAATAGACATATTTTTGGTGTGAGTAAAAAAATCAAATGTGCTCGGTCAGTTTAGCATGTGCAAACTTACACACACACACACACACACACACACACACACACACACACACACACACACACACACACACACACACACACACACACACACACACACACACACACACACACACACACACACACACACACACACACACACACACACACACACACACACACACACACACACACACACACACACACACACACACACACACACACACACACACACACACACACACACACACACACACACACACACACACACACACACACACACACACACACACACACACACACACACGCACACACACACACACACACACACACACACACACACACACACACACACACACACACACACACACACACAAAGCGCCGATCGAGTTGCATGGAGAGATTCACTTCAATTCGCTACGCTCATCTAATTTTTTTTTTTTTTTTATTTTCTTGTATGGAAAAAAGTATTTGTAGCAAATTGTTTCAAACACATTTATCATGTAGAGTCGTACATAAATTGTTAAAAAGTGCTCAATAAGTAACTCGGTGGCCGCCGTCGTCAAATTACACGTTAGCGTAGTATATATACAACGACCAACGAACATAACTTCGGGGAGGTATGTGGTGTCGATCTCTCACAATTGTGCCCCGTCCATCCTATAGATGCTACCTTTATACTTTGTTTACAATTTTCAATTTAAGTCCTCGACACCACATACCTCCTTTTGAATATTTGTCCCTTTATTTTGTTTTGATTTCTCACAATTGTGGGACGTCCATCGCTATTGATGTTTCGTTATACTTTCTTTACAACCCTTGCAATTAAAGTCCTCGATACCACATACCTCATTTTTAATATTTGTCCCTTTATTTTGTTCCTCGAATCTAATAGTTTGCACATGAAAATATTTAACACAAATCACAAATAAGGTTTTTGGGTATTGCAAAATCTCAAAATTTGTGGTCAGCTCCTACCTCTCGGCAACAGCCTATCATTGTCGTTCTGCTTTCCGCCGCGCACCGCAGCAGTCGCCACATGGCTAAAAAGTAATTGGTAAATTCATACCTCAAGCCTAATTTCATGATAGGGAGCTGGACTTAAAATTATTCAAGACTAGAATGTAAATTAATCACATCATTTAAAAATAAAATGACGTCACTGAAACAGTTTTGAGGCCAACTACCTTGTAAATTATTATTGTCGTGCTTGGCTTTTAGGCCTCCTAAGCCTGCCTAGGCCCAGCATGTAGCTAGGCTATCTAGCCTAATCCACATTTCAAAAACTAGCAAGAGACGATATAACTGATAGCCTAGGCCTAGGCCTACTACCTCATAAGGCTCTTTATGACTACGTCTAACCAGATTATGCAAGCCTGAAATAAATGTCGATCTAATGATTAGGTGTGGGCTGGATAGGCCTAGGTCAAGGATGTAAGAATGTGTAGGGTAAACCCTAAAGCAGAGATCTTAATAGATAAAGTATTAGGGTTAGAGTATTACTATTAAGCATTGTTTGGTAATCGTATCATTCAATGTCCGTCATGATATCTCGCCTTAAGTCTATCAGACTGCATATTTGAAGCCACGCTATATTTCAAGGTAGGTCCCAAGATCGGTAAAGTAGTAGTCTGTAGGGGTCCTGGTCAACTGCCCCCCGGTTTCTTCATCCATGGTCCAAGTCACCCAGGGCCAAGTGATCCAGGGCGGGCAAAATATCAAAGGCTTCCGACTGCCTATTAAATCTGGTAAAACTGTTCCATGGTTCAACTTCTCCACGACCTAGGCCTCCATCCGACCAACAATTTGAGAACCCCGCTCTACATCAAGGAACCGTACTCGGTACTCAACGAAAGTCGAGTAAGCATTCTTGCCAATTGCCATTGGAATGGATGTTGTAATTTCGCCAAATAATGGTTCGTGAGTATAGTAGTGAGTGAGTGTGCAATGCTACGCTGCTTCTGTGAGCCAGGCTTTCAGTCTAGTAAGCCAAGACATGTGTTGTGAGTATAGTAGTGACTCTGCAATCATACGCTGGTTCTGTGAGCCAGGCTGTCAGTCTAGTAAGCCCGGACATGTGTAGTGAGTATAGTAGTGAGTGTGCAATGCTACGCTGCTTCTGTGAGCCAGGCTGTCAGTCTAGTAAGCCCGGACATGTGTAGTGAGTATAGTAGTGAGTGTGCAATGCTACGCTGCTTCTGTCAGCCAGGCTGTAAGTCTAGTAAGCCCGGACATGTGCAGTGAGTATAGTAGTGAGTGTGCAATGCTACGCTGCTTCTGTCAGCCAGGCTGTAAATCTAGTAAGCCCGGACATGTGTAGTGAGTATAGTAGTGAGTGTGCAATGCTACGCTGCTTCTGTCAGCCAGGCTGTCATTCTAGTAAGCCCGGACATGTGTCGTGAGTATAGTAGTGAGTGTACAATGCTACGCTGCTTCTGTGAGCCAGGCTGTCAGTCTAGTAAGCCCGGACATGTGTAGTGAGTATAGGAGTGAGTGAGTGTGCAATGCTACGCTGCTTCTGTGAGCCAGGCTGTCAGTTTAGTAAGCCCGGACATGTGAAGTGAGTATAGTAGTGAGTGTGCAATGCTACGCTGCTTCTGTGAGCCAGGCTGTCAGTCGAGTAAGCCCGGACATGTGTAGTGAGTATAGTAGTGAGTGAGTGTGCAATGCTACGCTGCTTCTGTCAGCCAGGCTGTCAGTCTAGTAAGCCCGGACATGTGTAGTGAGTATAGTAGTGAGTGTGCAAAGCTACGCTGCTTCTGTCAGCCAGTCTGTCAGTCTAGTAAGCCCGGACATGTGTAGTGAGTATAGAAGTGAGTGTGCAATGCTACGCTGCTTCTGTGAGCCAGGCTGTAAGTCAAGTAAGCCCGGACATGTGCAGTGAGTGTAGTAGTGAGTGTGCAATGCTACGCTGCTTCTGTCAGCCAGGCTGTAAGTCTAGTAAGCCCGGACATGTGCAGTGAGTATAGTAGTGAGTGTGCAATGCTACGCTGCTTCTGTCAGCCAGGCTGTAAATCTAGTAAGCCCGGACATGTGTAGTGAGTATAGTAGTGAGTGTGCAATGCTACGCTGCTTCTGTCAGCCAGGCTGTCATTCTAGTAAGCCCGGACATGTGTCGTGAGTATAGTAGTGAGTGTACAATGCTACGCTGCTTCTGTGAGCCAGGCTGTCAGTCTAGTAAGCCCGGACATGTGTAGTGAGTATAGTAGTGAGTGTGCAATGCTACGCTGCTTCTGTGAGCCAGGCTGTCAGTCTAGTAAGCCCGGACATGTGTAGTGAGTATAGTAGTGAGTGAGTGTGCAATGCTACGCTGCTTCTGTCAGCCAGGCTGTCAGTCTAGTAAGCCCGGACATGTGTAGTGAGTATAGAAGTGAGTGTGCAATGCTACGCTGCTTCTTTGAGCCAGGCTGTAAATCTAGTAAGCCCGGACATGTGTAGTGAGTATAGTAGTGAGTGTACAATGCTACGCTGCTTCTGTGAGCCAGACTGTCAGTCTAGTAAGCACGGACATGTGTTGTGAGTATAGTAGTGAGTGTGCAATGCTACGCTGCTTCTGTCAGCCAGGCTGTCAAACTAGTAAGCCCGGACATGTGTAGTGAGTATAGTAGTGAGTGTGCAATGCTACGCTGCTTCTGTCAGCCAGGCTGTCAGTCTAGTAAGCCCGGACATGTGTAGTGAGTATAGTAGTAAGTGTGCAATGCTACGCTGCTTCTGTCAGCCAGGCTGTCAGTCTAGTAAGCCCGGACATGTGTAGTGAGTATAGTAGTAAGTGTGCAATGCTACGCTGCTTCTGTCAGCCAGGCTGTCAGTCTAGTAAGCCCGGACATGTGTAGTGAGTATAGTAGTGAGTGTGCAATGCTACGCTGCTTCTGTCAGCCAGGCTGTAAGTCTAGTAAGCCCGGACCTGTGTAGTGAGTAAAGTAGTGAGTGTGCAATGCTACGCTGCTTCTGTGAGCCAGGCTGTCAGTCTAGTGAGCCCGGACATGTGTAGTGAGTATAGAAGTGAGTGTGCAATGCTACGCTGCTTCTATGAGCCAGGCTGTCAGTCTAGTAAGATCGGACATGTGTAGTGAGTATAGTAGTGACTGTGCAATGCTACGCTGCTTCTGTCAGCCAGGCTGTCAGTCTAGTAAGCCCGGCCATGTGTAGTAAGTATAGTAGTGAGTGAGTGTGCAATGCTACGCTGCTTCTGTGAGCCAGGCTGTCAGTCTAGTAATCCCGGACATGTGTAGTGAGTATAGTAGTGAGTGTGCAATGCTACGCTGCTTCTGTGAGCCAGGCTGTCAGTCTAGTAAGCCCGGACATGTGTAGTGAGTATAGTAGTGAGTGTGCAATGCTACGCTGCTTCTGTAAGCCAGGCTGTCAGTCTAGTAAGCCCGGACATGTGTAGTGAGTATAGTAGTGAGTGTGCAATGCTACGCTGCTTCTGTCAGCCAGACTGTCAGTCTAGTAAGCCCAGCCATGTGTAGTGAGTATAGTAGTGAGTGAGTGTGCAATGCTACGCTGCTTCTGTGAGCATGGCTGTCAGTCTAGTAAGCCCGGCCATGTGTTGTAAGTATAGTAGTGACTGTGCAATGCTACGCTGCTTCTGTGAGCCAGGCTGTCAGTCTAGTAAGCCCGGACATGTGTAGTGAGTATAGAAGTGAGTGTGCAATGCTACGCTGCTTCTGTCAGCCAGGCTGTCAGTCTAGTAAGCCCGGACATGTGTAGTGAGTATAGAAGTGAGTGAAGGTGCAATGCTACGCTGCTTCTGTCAGCCAGGCTGTCAGTCTAGTAAGCCCGGACATGTGTAGTGAGTATAGTAGTGAGTGTGCAATGCTACGCTGCTTCTGTGAGCCCGGCTGTCAGTCTAGTAAGCCCGGACATGTGCAGTGAGTATAGTAGTGAGTGAGTGTGCAATGCTACGCTGCTTCTGTCAGCCAGGCTGTGAGTCTTGTAAGCCCGGACATGTGTAGTGAGTATAGTAGTGAGTGACTGTGCAATGCTACGCTGCTTCTGTCAGTCAAGTAGGCCCGGACATGTGTAGTAAGTATAGTAGTGAGTGAGTGTGCAATGCTACGCTGCTTCTGTCAGCCAGGCTGTCAGTCTAGTAAGCCCGGCCATGTGTAGTGAGTATAGTAGTGAGTGAGTGTGCAATGCTACGCTGCTTCTGTCAGCCAGGCGGTCAGTCTAGTAAGCCCGGACATGTGTAGTGAGTAAAGTAGTGAGTAAGTGTGAAATGCTACGCTGCTTCTGTGAGCTAGGCTGTCAGTGTAGTAAGCCCGGACATGTGTAGTGAGTATAGGTAGTAAGTGTGCAATGCTACGCTGCTTCTGTCAGCCAGGCTGACAGTCTAGTAAGCCCGGACATGTGAAGTGAGTATAGTAGTGAGTGTGCAATGCTACGCTGCTTCTGTGAGCCAGGCTGGCAGTCTAGTAAGCCCGGACATGTGTAGTGAGTATAGTTGTGAGTGAGTGTGCAATGCTACGCTGCTTCTGTGAGCCAGGTTTTCAGTCTAGTAAGCCCGGACATGTGTAGTGAGTATAGTAGTGAGTGTGCAATGCTACGCTGCTTCTGTGCGCCAGGCTGTCAGTCTAGTAAGCCCGGACATGTGTAGTGAGTATAGTAGTGAGTGTGCAATGCTTCGCTGCTTCTGTGAGCCAGGCTGTCAGTCTAGTAAGCCCGGACATGTGTAGTGAGTATAGTAGTGAGTGTGCAATGCTACGCTGCTTCTGTCAGCCAGACAATCAGTCTAGTAAGCCCGGACATGTGTAGTGAGTATAGTAGTGAGTGTGCAATGCTACGCTGCTTCTGTGAGCCAGGCTGTCAGTTAGTAGGCCCGTACATTGCCCTCGCTGGTTATAGACTGCCGCGGGCTCATAACAGGACTCGAAAATCATCTTCCCACATTTACACATTCCAAGAGCGTAGTTCCCATGTCTGAACCATAGATAGCACCATAACGTCCGTAGACAGTATTGATGCACCTTGCCCAGTGTTTGGCCCCTTCCCCTAGTAGGCCCCTAGTAGGCTCCTTTTAGCCCCCAGTAAGCCCCCAGTGGTAGGTCGATTTAGGCTGGTATTACAACTTATGCCAGAAAGAGAATTATTAGGACCTCTTTTGAGTCATAGGTGCATATTTGAGAGCACTTTTTAAACATCTTGTTTTTCAAATCTTTATTCATCGCACGTAGCCTTCATCAATTTTCCACTTTCTACTTTCTCTCTTCTTCCTACTGGCCAGTCCTCTTTCATCGCCCACAAACCCCGATAAGGGCAGTATTCCAGTTTGAAGCGATGGATGAATATGTGATAAATGCCCAATAGAAAAAAGGAATCAAGACAAATCTCGTAAATCGGTTACTGGTTTATTAGTAATGAGGGAGCGAGGTCGATTGTTGCGCGAAAACTACGTAGACCAGTACACACATAGGGAAACTCCCCCACCCCCTGCGGAATATTGTAGACCTATATATTATGATAAAGTGATAAATTTGGAGTAGAACTTGACTTGTTCGTCACATGGCCAGTGGCGGGTGTGGCACCCAGGGGTGTCCAAAAGGTGAATTTTGCTGATTTTGTGACCATAATTTATTTTTTTACACCCAAACCAATAAACCGACTGATATCTCTTTGTTGAAACTTCTTTGTCATTAAATGTTGTTTATTCTTTGATTGTATGTATTAAGGGTTTTGATCAACAGACACATCTTTGTTGAAACTTCTTTGTCATTGATTGTTGTTTATTCTTTGATTGTATGTATTGAGGTGTTTGATCAACAGACATTCCTTTGTTGAAACTTCTTTGTCATTGATTGTTGTTTATTCTTTGATTGTATGTATTGATGTGTTTGATCAACAGACATATCTTTGTTGAAACTACTTTGTCATTGATTGTTCTTTATTCTTTGATTGTATGTATTGAGGTGTTTGATCAACAAACATATCTTTGTTGAAACTTCTTTGTCATTGATTGTTGATTATTCTTTGATTGTATGTATTGAGGTGTTTGATCAACAGACATATCTTTGTTGAAACTTCTTTGTCATTGACTGTTGTTTATTCTTTGATTGTATGTATTGAGTTGTTTGATCAACAGACATATCTTTGTTGAAACTACTTTGTCATTGACTGTTGTTTATTCTTTGATTGTATGTATTGAGGTGTTTGATCAACAGACATATCTTTGTTGAAACTTCTTTGTCATTGATTGTTGTTTATTCTTTGATTGTATGTATTGAGGTGTTTGATCAACAGAGATATCTTCGTTAAAACTTCTTTGTCATCGAATGTTGTTTATTCTTTGATTGTATGTATTGAGGTGTTTGATCAACAGACATATATTTGTTGAAACTTCTTTGTCATTGATTGTTGTTTATTCTTTGATTGTATGTATTGAGGTGTTTGATCAACAAACATATCTTTGTTGAAACTTCCTTGTCATTGATTGTTGTTTATTCTTTGATTGTATGTATTGAGGTGTTTGATCAACAGACATATCTTTGTTGAAACTTCTTTGTCATTGATTGTTGTTTATTCTTTGATTGTATGTATTGAGGTGTTTGTTCAACAGACATATCTTCGTTTAAACTTCTTTGTCATTGATTGTTGTTTATTCTTTGATTGTATGTATTGAGTTGTTTGATCAACAGACATATCTTTGTTGAAACTTCTTTGTCATTGATTGTTGTTATTTTTTTATTGTTTGTTTTGAGGTGTTTGATCAACAGACATATCTTTGTTGAAACTACTTTGTCATTGATTGTTGTTTATTTTTTGATTGTATGTATTGAGGTGTTTGATCAACAGACATATCTTCGTTGAAACTTCCTTGTCATTGATTGTTGTTTATTCTTTGATTGTATGTATTGAGGTGTTTGATCAACAGACATATCTTTGTTGAATCTTCTTTGTCATTGATTGTTGCTTCTGTCAGCCAGGCTGTAAGTCTAGTAAGCCCGGACATGTGTAGTGAGTATAGTTGTGAGTGAGTGTGCAATGCTACGCTGCTTCTGTCAGTTAGGCTGTCAGTCTAGTAAGCCCGGACATGTGTAGTGAGTATAGTAGTGAGTGTACAATGCTACGCTGCTTCTGTGAGCCAGGCTGTCAGTCTAGTAAGCCCGGACATGTGTAATGAGTATAGAAGTGAGTGAGTGTGCAATGCTACGCTGCGTCTGTGAGCAAGGCTGTCAGTCTAGTAAGCCCGGACATGTGTAGTGAGTATAGTAGTGAGTGAGTGTGCAATGCTTCGCTGCTTCTGTCAGCCAGGCTGTCAGTCTAGTAAGCCCGGACATGTGTAGTGAGTATAGTAGTGAGTGAGTGTGCAATGCTACGCTGCGTCTGTGAGCAAGGCTGTCAGTCTAGTAAGCCCGGACATGTGTAGTGAGTATAGTTGTGAGTGTGCAATGCTACGCTGCTTCTGTTAGCCAGTCTGTCAGTCTAGTAAGCCCGGACATGTGTAGTGAGTAAAGTAGTGAGTGTGCAATGCAACGCTGCTTCTGTCAGCCAGGCTGTCAGTCTAGTCAGCCCGGACATGTGTAGTGAGTACAGTAGTGAGTGTACAATGCTACGCTGCTTCTGTCAGCCATGCTGTCAGTCTAGTAAGCCCGGACATGTTTAGTGAGTATAGTAGTAAGTGAGTGTGCAATGCTACGCTGCTTCTGTAAGCCAGGCTGTCAGTCTAGTAAGCGGACATGTGTAGTTAGTATAGTAGTGAGTGTGCAATGCTACTCTGCTTCTGTGAGCGAGACTGTAAGTCTAGTAAGCCCGGACATGTGTAGTGAGTATAGTAGTGAGTGTGCAATGCTACGCTGCTTCTGTGAGCCAGGCTGTCAGTCTAGTAAGCCCGGACATGTGTAGTGAGTATAGTAGTGAGTGTGCAATGCTACGCTGCTTCTGTGAGCCAGGCTGTCAGTCTAGGAAGATCGGACATGTGTAGTGAGTATAGTAGTGACTGTGCAATGCTACGCTGCTTCTGTCAGCCAGGCTGTTAGTCTAGTAAGCCCGGCCATGTGTAGTAAGTATAGTAGTGAGTGAGTGTGCAATGCTACGCTGCTTCTGTGAGCCAGGCTGTCAGTATAGTAAGCCCGGACATGTGTAGTGAGTATAGTAGTGAGTGTGCAATAGTACGCTGCTTCTGTGAGCCAGGCTGTCAGTCTAGTAAGCCCGGACATGTGTAGTGAGTATAGTAGTGAGCTTGCAATGCTACGCTGCTTCTGTGAGCCAGGCTGTCAGTCTAGTAAGCCCGGACATGTGTAGTGAGTATAGTAGTGAGTGTGCAATGCTACGCTGCTTCTGTCAGCCAGACTGTCAGTCTTGTAAGCCCGGACATGTGTAGTGAGTATAGTAGTGAGTGAGTGTGCAATGCTACGCTGCTTCTGTCAGTCTAGTAGGCCCGGACATGTGTAGTGAGTATAGTAGTGAGTGAGTGTGCAATGCTACCCTGCTTCTGTCTGCCAGGCTGTCAGTCTAGTAAGCCCGGCCATGTGTAGTGAGTATAGTAGTGAGTGAGTGTGCAATGCTACGCTGCTTCTGTCAGCCAGGCGGTCAGTCTAGTAAGCCCGGACATGTGTAGTGAGTATAGTAGTGAGTAAGTGTGCAATGCTACGCTGCTTCTGTGAGCCAGGCTGTCAGTGTAGTAAGCCCGGACATGTGTAGTGAGTATAGGTAGTAAGTGTGCAATGCTACGTTGCTTCTGTCAGCCAGGCTGACAGTCTAGTAAGCCCGGACATGTGTAGTGAGTATAGTAGTGAGTGTGCAATGCTACGCTGCTTCTGTGAGCCAGGCTGGCAGTCTAGTAAGCCCGTACATGTGTAGTGAGTATAGTAGTGAGTGAGTGTGCAATGCTACGCTGCTTCTGTGAGCCAGGTTTTCAGTCTAGTAAGCCCGGACATGTGTAGTGAGTATAGTAGTGAGTGTGCAATGCTACGCTGCTTCTGTGAGCCAGGCTGTCAGTCTAGTAAGCCTGGACATGTGTAGTGAGTATAGTAGTGAGTGTGCAATGCTACGCTGCTTCTGTCAGCCAGACAATCAGTCTAGTAAGCCCGGAAATGTGTAGTGAGTATAGTAGTGAGTGTGCAATGCTACGCTGCTTCTGTGAGCCAGGCTGTCAGTTAGTAGGCCCGTACATTGCCCTCGCTGGTTATAGACTGCCGCGGGCTCATAACAGGACTCGAAAATCATCTTCCCACATATACACATTCCAAGAGCGTAGTTCCCATGTCTGAACCATAGATAGCACCATTACGTCCGTAGACAGTATTGATGCACCTTGCCCAGTGTTTGGCCCCTTCCCCTAGTAGGCCCCTAGTAGGCTCCTTTTAGCCCCCAGTAAGCCCCCAGTGGTAGGTCGATTTAGGCTGGTATTACAACTTATGCCAGAAAGAGAATTATTAGGACCTCTTTTGAGTCATAGGTGCATATTTGAGAGCACTTTTTAAACATCTTGTTTTTCAAATCTTTATTCATCGCACGTAGCCTTCATCAATTTTCCACTTTCTACTTTCTCTCTTCTTCCTACTGGCCAGTCCTCTTTCATCGCCCACAAACCCCGTTAAGGGCAGTATTCCAGTTTGAAGCGATGGATGAATATGTGATAAATGCCCAATAGAAAAAAGGAATCAAGACAAATCTCGTAAATCGGTTACTGGTTTATTAGTAATGAGGGAGCGAGGTCGATTGTTGCGCGAAAACTACGTAGACCAGTACACACATAGGGAAACTCCCCCACCCCCTGCGGAATATTGTAGACCTATATATTATGATAAAGTGATAAATTTGGAGTAGAACTTGACTTGTTCGTCACATTGCCAGTGGTGGGTGTGGCACCCAGGGGTGTCCAAAAGGTGAATTTTGCTGATTTTGTGACCATAAATTATTTTTTTACAGCCAAACCAATAAACCGACTGATATCTCTTTGTTGAAACTTCTTTGTCATTGATTGTTGTTTATTCTTTGATTGTATGTATTGAAAGTTTTGATCAACAGACACATCTTTGTTGAAACTTCTTTGTCATTGATTGTTGTTTATTCTTTGATTGTATGTATTGATGTGTTTGATCAACAGACATATCTTTGTTGAAACTTCTTTGTCATTGATTGTTGTTTATTCCTTGATTGTATGTATTGAAGTGTTTGATCAACAGACATATCTTTGTTGGAACTACTTTGTCATTGATTGTTGTTTATTCTTTGATTGTATGTATTGAGGTGTTTGATCAACAAACATATCTTTGTTGAAACTTCTTTGTCATTGATTGTTGTTTATTCTTTGATTGTATGTATTGAGGTGTTTGATCAACAGACATATCTTTGTTGAAACTTCTTTGTCATTGACTGTTATTTATTCTTTGATTGTATGTATTGAGGTGTTTGATCAACAGACATATCGTCGTTGAATCTTCTTCGTCATTGATTGTTGTTTATTCTTTGATTGTTTGTATTGAGTTGTTTGATCAACTGACATCTCTTTGTTGAAACTTTTGTGTCATTGATTGTTGTTTATTCTTTGATTGTATGTATTGAGGTGTTTGATCAACAGACATATCTTTGTTGAAACTTCTTTGTCATTGATTGTTGTTTATTCTTTGATTGTATGTATTGAGGTGTTTGATCAACAGACATATCTTCGTTAAAACTTGTTTGTCATCGATTGTTGTTTATTCTTTAATTGTATGTTTTGAGGTGTTTGATCAACAGACATATCTTTGTTGAAACTTCTTTGTCATTGATTGTTGTTTATTCTTTGATTGTATGTATTGAGGTGTTTGATCAACAAACATATCTTTGTTGAAACTTCCTTGTCATTGATTGTTGTTTATTCTTTGATTGTATGTATTGAGGTGTTTGATCAACAGACATATCTTTGTTGAAACTTCTTTGTCATTGATTGTTGTTTGTTCTTTGATTGTATGTATTAAGGTGTTTGTTCAACAGACATATCTTTGTTGAAACTTCTTTGTCATTGATTGTTGTTTATTCTTTGATTGTATGTATTGAGTTGTTTGATCAACAGACATATCTTTGTTGAAACTTCTTTGTCATTGATTGTTGCTTCTGTACGCCAGGCTGTCAGTCTAGTAAGCCCGGACATGTGTAGTGAGTATAGTAGTGAGTGTACAATGCTACGCTGCTTCTGTGAGCCAGGTTGTCAGTCTAGTAAGCCCGGACATGTGTAATGAGTATAGAAGTGAGTGAGTGTGCAATGCTACGCTGCGTCTGTGAGCAAGGCTGTCAGTCTAGTAAGCCCGGACATGTGTAGTGAGTATAGTAGTGAGTGAGTGTGCAATGCTTCGCTGCTTCTGTCAGCCAGGCTGTCAGTCTAGTAAGCCCGGACATGTGTAGTGAGTATAGTAGTGAGTGTGCAATGCTACGCTGCTTCTGTTAGCCAGTCTGTCAGTCTAGTAAGCCCGGACATGTGTTGTGAGTATAGAAGTAAGTGTGCAATGCAACGCTGCTTCTGTGAGCCAGGCTGTCAGTCTAGTAAGCCCGGACATGTGTAGTGAGTATAGAAGTGAGTGAGTGTGCAATGCTACGCTGCTTCTGTCAGCCAGGCTGTCAGTTTAGTAAGCCCGGACATGTGTAGTGAGTAAAGTAGTGAGTGTGCAATGCTGTGCTGCTTCTGTCAGCCAGGCTGTCAGTCTAGTCAGCCCGGACATGTGTAGTGAGTACAGTAGTGGGTGTACAATGCTACGCTGCTTCTGTCAGCCATGCTGTCAGTCTAGTAAGCCCGGACATGTGTAGTGAGTATAGTAGTAAGTGAGTGTGCAATGCTACGCTGCTTCTGTAAGCCAGGCTGTCATTCTAGTAAGCGGACATGTGTAGTTAGTATAGTAGTGAGTGTGCAATGCTACTCTGCTTCTGTGAGCGAGACTGTCAGTCTAGTAAGCCCGGCCATGTATAGTGAGTATAGTAGTGACTGTGCAATGCTACGCTCCTTCTGTGAGCCAGGCTGTCAGTCTAGTAAGCCTGGCCATGTGTAGTGAGTATAGTAGTGACTGTGCAATGCTACGCTGCTTCTGTCAGCCTGGCTGTCAGTCTAGTAAGCCCGGACATGTGTAGTGAGTATAGAAGTGAGTGTGCAATGCTACGCTGCTTCTGTCAGCCAGGCTGTCAGTCTAGTACGCCCGGACATGTGCAGTGAGTATAGTAGTGAGTGTACAATGCTACGCTGCTTCTGTGAGCCAGGCTGTCAGTCTAGTAAGCCCGGAAGAGTGCAGTGAGTATAGTAGTGAGTGAGTGTGCAATGCTACGCTGCTTCTGTCAGCCAGGCTGTGAGTCTTGTAAGCCCGGACATGTGTATTGAGTATAGTAGTGAGTGAGTGTGCAATGCTACGCTGCTTCTGTCAGTCTAGTAGGCCCGGACATGTGTAGTGAGTATATAGTAGTGAGTGAGTGTGCAATGCTACGCTGCTTCTGTCAGCCAGGCTGTCAGTCTAGTAAGCCCGGCCATGTGTAGTGAGTATAGTAGTGAGTGAGTGTGCAATGCTACGCTGCTTCTGTTAGCCAGGCTGTAAGTCTAGTAAGCCCGGACATGTGTAGTGAGTATAGTAGTGAGTAAGTGTGCAATGCTACGCTGCTTCTGTGAGCCAGGCTGTCAGTCTAGTTAGCTCGGACATGTGTAGTGAGTATAGTAGTGAGTGTGCAATGCTACGCTGCTTCTGTCAGCCAGGCTGTCAGTCTAGTAAGCCCGGACATGTGTAGTGAGTATAGTAGTGAGTGTGCAATGCTACGCTGCTTCTGTGAGCCAGGCTGTCAGTCTAGTTAGCTCGGACATGTGTAGTGAGTATAGTAGTGAGTGTGCAATGCTACGCTGCTTCTGTCAGCCAGGCTGTCAGTCTAGTAAGCCCGGACATGTGTAGTGAGTATAGTAGTGAGTGTGCAATGCTACGCTGCTTCTGTGAGCCAAACTGGCAGTCTAGTAAGCCCGGACATGTGTAGTGAGTATAGTAGTGAGTGAGTGTGCAATGCTACGCTGCTTCTGTGAGCCAGGCTTTCAGTCTAGTAAGCCAAGACATGTGTTGTGAGTATAGTAGTGAGTCTGCAATCATACGCTGGTTCTGTGAGCCAGGCTGTCAGTCTAGTAAGCCCGGACATGTGTAGTGAGTATAGTAGTGAGTGTGCAATGCTTCGCTGCTTCTGTGAACCAGGCTGTCAGTCTTGTAAGCCCGGACATGTGTAGTGAGTATAGTAGTGAGTGTGCAATGCTACGCTGCTTCTGTCAGCCGGGCAATCAGTCTAGTAAGCCCGGACATGTGTTGTGAGTATAGTAGTGAGTGTGCAATGCTACGCTGCTTCTGTGAGCCAGGCTGTCAGTTAGTAGGCCCGTACATTGCCCTCGCTGGTTTAAGACTGCCGCGGGCTCATTACAGGACTCGAAAATCATCTTCCCACATTTACACATTCCAAGAGCGTAGTTCCCATGTCTGAACCATAGATAGCACCATAACGTCCGTAGACAGTATTGATGCACCTTGCCCAGTGTTTGGCCCCTTCCCCTAGTAGGCCCCTAGTAGGCTCCTATTTAGCCCCCAGTAAGCCCCCAGTGGTAGGTCGATTTAGGCTGGTGTTACAACTTATGCCAGAAAAGGAATTATTAGGACCTCTTTTGAGTCATGGGTGCATATTTGAGAGCACTTTTTAAACATCTAGTTTTTCAAATCTTTATTCATCGCACTACGTATCAATTTTCCACTTTCTACATCCTCTCTTCTTCCTACTGGCCAGTCCTCTTCCATCGCCCACAAACCCCGTTAAGGGCAGTATTCCAGTTTGAAGCGATGGATGAGTATGTGATAAATGCCCAATAGAAAAAAGGAATCAAGACAAATCTCGTAAATCGGTTACTGGTTTATTGATAATGAGGGAGCGAGGTCGATTGTTGCGCGAAAACTACGTAGACCAGTACACACATAGGGAAACTCCCCCTCCCCCCTGCGGTATATTGTAGACCTATATATTATGATAAAGTGATAAATTTGGAGTAGAACTTGACTTGTTAGACACATTGCCAGTGGTGGGTGTGGCACCCAGGGGTGTCCAAAAGGTGAATTTTGCTGATTTTGTGACCATAAATTATTTTTTTACAGCCAAACCACTAAACCGACTGATATCTCTTTGTTGAAACTTCTTTGTCATTGATTGTTGTTTATTCTTTGATTGTATGTATTGAGGGTTTTGATCAACAGACACATCTTTGTTGAAACTTCTTTGTCATTGATTGTTGTTTATTCTTTGATTGTATGTATTGAGGTGTTTGATCAACAGACATATCTTTGTTGAATTTTCTTTGTCATTGATTGTTGTTTATTCTTTGATTGTATGTATTGAAGTGTTTGATCAACAGACATATCTTTGTTAAAACTACTTTGTCATTGATTGTTGTTTATTCTTTGATTGTATGTATTGAGGTGTTTGATCAACAAACATATCTTTGTTGAAACTTCTTTGTCATTGATTGTTGTTTATTCTTTGATTGTATGTATTGAGGTGTTTGATCAACAGACATATCTTCGTTAAAACTTCCTTGTCATCGATTGTTGTTTATTCTTTGATTGTATGTATTGAGGTGTTTGATCAACAGACATATCTTTGTTGAAACTTCTTTGTCATTGATTGTTGTTTATTCTTTGATTGTATGTATTGAGGTGTTTGATCAACAAACATATCTTTGTTGAAACTTCCTTGTCATTGATTGTTGTTTATTCTTTGATTGTATGTATTGAGGTGTTTGATCAACAGACATATCTTTGTTGAAACTTCTTTGTCATTGATTGTTGTTTATTCTTTGATTGTATGTATTGAGGTGTTTGTTCAACAGACATATCTTCGTTAAAACTTCTTTGTCATTGATTGTTGTTTATTCTTTGATTTTATGTATTGAGTTGTTTGATCAACAGACATATCTTTGTTGAAACTTCTTTGTCATTGATTGTTGTTATTTTTTTATTGTTTGTTTTGAGGTGTTTGATCAACAGACATATCTTTGTTGAAACTTCTTTGTCATTGATTGTTGTTTATTTTTTGATTGTATGTATTGAGGTGTTTGATCAACAGACATATCTTCGTTGAAACTTCCTTGTCATTGATTGTTGTTTATTCTTTGATTGTATGTATTGAGGTGTTTGATCAACAGACATATCTTTGTTGAATCTTCTTTGTCATTGATTGTTGCTACTGTCAGCCAGGCTGTCAGTCTAGTAAGCCCGGACATGTGTAGTGAGTATAGTTGTGAGTGAGTGTGCAATGCTACGCTGCTTCTGTCAGCCAGGCTGTCAGTCTAGTAAGCCCGGACATGTGTAGTGAGTATAGTAGTGAGTGTACAATGCTACGCTGCTTCTGTGAGCCAGGCTGTCAGTCTAGTAAGCCCGGACATGTGTAATGAGTATAGAAGTGAGTGAGTGTGCAATGCTACGCTGCGTCTGTGAGCAAGGCTGTCAGTCTAGTAAGCCCGGACATGTGTAGTGAGTATAGTAGTGAGTGAGTGTGCAATGCTTCGCTGCTTCTGTCAGCCAGGCTGTCAGTCTAGTAAGCCCGGACATGTGTAGTGAGTATAGTAGTGAGTGTGCAATGCTACGCTGCTTCTGTTAGCCAGTCTGTCAGTCTAGTAAGCCCGGACATGTGTTGTGAGTATAGAAGTAAGTGTGCAATGCTACGCTGCTTCTGTGAGCCAGGCTGTCAGTCTAGTAAGCCCGGACATGTGTAGTGAGTATAGAAGTGAGTGAGTGTGCAATGCTACGCTGCTTTTGTCAGCCAGGCTGTCAGTCTAGTAAGCCCGGACATGTGTAGTGAGTAAAGTAGTGAGTGTGCAATGCTACGCTGCTTCTGTCAGCCAGGCTGTCAGTCTAGTCAGCCCGGACATGTGTAGTGAGTACAGTAGTGAGTGTACAATGCTACGCTGCTTCTGTCAGCCATGCTGTCAGTCTAGTAAGCCCGGACATGTGTAGTGAGTATAGTAGTAAGTGAGTGTGCAATGCTACGCTGCTTCTGTAAGCCAGGCTGTCAGTCTAGTAAGCGGACATGTGTAGTTAGTATAGTAGTGAGTGTGCAATGCTACTCTGCTTCTGTGAGCGAGACTGTAAGTCTAGTAAGCCCGGACATGTGTAGTGAGTATAGTAGTGAGTGTGCAATGCTACGCTGCTTCTGTGAGCCAGGCTGTCAGTCTAGTAAGCCCGGACATGTGTTGTGAGTATAGTAGTGAGTGTGCAATGCTACGCTGCTTCTGTGAGCCAGGCTGTCAGTCTAGTAAGATCGGACATGTGTAGTGAGTATAGTAGTGACTGTGCAATGCTACGCTGCTTCTGTCAGCCAGGCTGTTAGTCTAGTAAGCCCGGCCATGTTTAGTAAGTATAGTAGTGAGTGAGTGTGCAATGCTACGCTGCTTCTGTGAGCCAGGCTGTCAGTCTAGTAAGCCCGGACATGTGTAGTAAGTATAGGAGTGAGTGTGCAATGCTACGCTGCTTCTGTGAGCCAGGCTGTCAGTCAAGTAAGCCCGGACATGTGTAGTGAGTATAGTAGTGAGTGTGCAATGCTACGCTGCTTCTGTGAGCCAGGCTGTCAGTCTTGTAAGCCCGGACATGTGTAGTGAGTATAGTAGTGAGTGTGCAATGCTACGCTGCTTCTGTCAGCCAGACTGTCAGTCTTGTAAGCCCGGCCATGTGTAGTGAGTATAGTAGTGAGTGAGTGTGCAATGCTACGCTGCTTCTGTGAGCCAGGCTGTCAGTCTAGTAAGCCCGGCCATGTGTAGTAAGTATAGTAGTGACTGTGCAATGCTACGCTGCTTCGGTCAGCCAGGCTGTCAGTCTAGTAAGCCGGGACATGTGTAGTGAGTATAGAAGTGAGTGTGCAATGCTACGCTGCTTCTGTCAGCCAGGCTGTCAGTCTAGTAAGGCCGTACATGTGTAGTGAGTATAGAAGTGAGTGAGGGTGCAATGCTACGCTGCTTCTGTCAGCCAGGCTGTCAGTCTAGTAAGCCCGGACATGTGTAGTGAGTATAGTAGTGAGTGTGCAATGCTACGCTGCTTCTGTGAGCCAGGCTGTCAGTCTAGTAAGCCCGGACATGTGCAGTGAGTATAGTAGTGAGTGAGTGTGCAATGCTACGCTGCTTCTGTCAGCCAGGCTGTGAGTCTTGTAAGCCCGGACATATGTAGTGAGTATAGTAGTGAGTGAGTGTGCAATGCTACGCTGCTTCTGTCAGTCTAGTAGGCCCGGACATGTGTAGTGAGTATAGTAGTGAGTGAGTGTGCAATGCTACGCTGCTTCTGTCAGCCAGGATGTCAGTCTAGTAAGCCCGGCCATGTGTAGTGAGTATAGTAGTGAGTGAGTGTGCAATGCTACGCTGCTTCTGTCAGCCAGGTGGTCAGTCTTGTAAGCCCGGACATGTGTAGTGAGTATAGTAGTGAGTAAGTGTGCAATGCTACGCTGCTTCTGTGAGCCAGGCTGTCAGTGTAGTAACCCCGGACATGTGTAGTGAGTATAGGTAGTAAATGTGCAATGCTACGCTGCTTCTGTCAGCCAGGCTGACAGTCTAGTAAGCCCGGACATGTGTAGTGAGTATAGTAGTGAGTGTGCAATGCTACGCTGCTTCTGTGAGCCAGGCTGGCAGTCTTGTAAGCCCGGACATGTGTAGTGAGTATAGTAGTGAGTGAGTGTGCAATGCTACGCTGCTTCTGTGAGCCAGGTTTTCAGTCATGTAAGCCCGGACATTTGTAGTGAGTATAGTGGTGAGTGTGCAATGCTACGCTGCTTCTGTGAGCCACGCTGTCAGTCTAGTAAGCCCGGACATGTGTAGTGAGTATAGTAGTGAGTGTGCAATGCTTCGCTGCTTCTGTGAGCCAGGCTGTCAGTCTAGTAAGCCCGGACATGTGTAGTGAGTATAGTAGTGAGTGTGCAATGCTACGCTGCTTCTGTTAGCCAGACAATCAGTCTAGTAAGCCCGGACATGTGTAGTGAGTATAGTAGTGAGTGTGCAATGCTACGCTGCTTCTGTGAGCCAGGCTGTCAGTTAGTAGGCCCGTACATTGCTCTCGCTGGTTATAGACTGCCGCGGGCTCATAACAGGACTCGAAAATCATCTTCCCACATATACACATTCCAAGAGCGTAGTTCCTATGTCTGAACCATAGATAGCACCATAACGTCCGTAGACAGTATTGATGCACCTTGCCCAGTGTTTGGCCCCTTCCCCTAGTAGGCCCCTAGTAGGCTCCTTTTAGCCCCCAGTAAGCCCCCAGTGGTAGGTCGATTTAGGCTAGTATTTCAATTTATGCCAGAAAGAGAATTATTAGGACCTCTTTTGAGTCATGGGTGCATATTTGAGAGCACTTTTTAAACATCTAGTTTTTCAAATCTTTATTCATCGCACGTAGCCTCCTTCAATTTTCCACTTTCTACTTTCTCTCTTCTTTCTACTGGCCAGTCCTCTTCCATCGCCCACAAACCCCGTTAAGGGCAGTATTCCAGTTTGAAGCGATGGATGAATATGTGATAAATGCCCAATAGAAAAAAGGAATCAAGACAAATCTCGTAAAACGGTTACTGGTTTATTGATAATGAGGGAGCGAGGTCGATTGTTGCGCGAAAACTACGTAGACCAGTACACACATAGGGAAACTCCCCCTCCCCCCTGCGGAATATTGTAGACCTATATATTATGATAAAGTGATAAATTTGGAGTAGAACTTGATTTGTTGGTCACATTGCCAGTGGTGGGTGTGGCACCCAGGGGTGTCCAAAAGGTGAATTTTGCTGATTTTGTGACCATAAATTATTTTTTACAGCCAAACCAATAAACCGACTGATATCTCTTTGTTGAAACTTCTTTGTCATTGATTGTTGTTTATTCTTTGATTGTATGTATTGAGGTGTTTGATCAACAGACATATCTTTGTTGAAACTTCTTTGTCATTGATTGTTGTTTATTCTTTGATTTTATGTATTGAGGTGTTTGATCAACAGACATATCTTTGTTGAAACTTCTTTGTCATTGACTGTTGTTTATTCTTTGATTGTATGTATTGAGGTGTTTGATCAACAGACATATCTACGTTGAATCTTCTTCGTCATTGATTGTTGTTAATTCTTTGATTGTTTGTATTGAGTTGTTTGATCAACTGACATCTCTTTGTTGAAACTTTTGTGTCATTGATTGTTGTTTATTCTTTGATTGTATGTATTGAGGTGTTTGATCAACAGACATATCTTTGTTGAAACTTCTTTGTCATTGATTGTTGTTAATTCTTTGATTGTATGTATTGAGGTGTTTGATCAACAGACATATCTTCGTTAAAACTTCTTTGTCATCGATTGTTTTTTAAACTTTAATTGTATGTATTGAGGTGTTTGATCAACAGACATATCTTTGTTGAAACTTCTTTGTCATTGATTGTTGTTTATTCTTTGATTGTATGTATTGAGGTGTTTGATCAACAAACATATCTTTGTTGAAACTTCCTTGTCATTGATTGTTGTTTATTCTTTGATTGTATGTATTGAGGTGTTTGATCAACAAACATATCTTCGTTAAAACTTCTTTGTCATCGATTGTTGTTTATTCTTTGATTGTATGTATTGAGGTGTTTGATCAACAGACATATCTTTGTTGAAACTTCTTTGTCATTGATTGTTGTTTATTCTTTGATTGTATGTATTGAGGTGTTTGATCAACAAACATATCTTTGTTGAAACTTCCATGTCATTGATTGTTGTTTATTCTTTGATTGTATGTATTGAGGTGTTTGATCAACAGACATATCTTTGTTGAAACTTCTTTGTCATTGATTGTTGTTTATTCTTTGATTGTATGTATTGAGGTGTTTGTTCAACAGACATATCTTCGTTGAAACTTCTTTGTCATTGATTGTTGTTTATTTTTTGATTGTATGTATTGAGTTGTTTGATCAACAGACATATCTTTGTTGAAACTTCTTTGTCATTGATTGTTGTTATTTTTTTTATTGTTTGTTTTGAGGTGTTTGATCAACAGACATATCTTCGTTAAAACTTCCTTGTCATTGATTGTTGTTTATTCTTTGATTGTATGTATTGAGGTGTTTGATCAACAGACATATCTTTGTTGAATCTTCTTTGTCATTGATTGTTGCTACTGTCAGCCAGGCTGTCAGTCTAGTAAGCCCGGGCATGTGTAGTGAGTATAGTTGTGAGTGAGTGTGCAATGCTACGCTGCTTCTGTCAGCCAGGCTGTCAGTCTAGTAAGCCCGGACATGTGTAGTGAGTATAGTAGTGAGTGTACAATGCTACGCTGCTTCTGTGAGCCAGGCTGTCAGTCTAGTAAGCCCGGACATGTGTAATGAGTAAAGAAGTGAGTGAGTGTGCAATGCTACGCTGCGTCTGTGAGCAAGGCTGTCAGTCTAGTAAGCCCGGACATGTGTAGTGAGTATAGTAGTGAGTGAGTGTGCAATGCTTCGCTGCTTCTGTCAGCCAGGCTGTCAGTCTTGTAAGCCCGGACATGTGTAGTGAGTATAGTAGTGAGTGTGCAATGCTACGCTGCTTCTGTTAGCCAGTCTGTCAGTCTAGTAAGCCCGGACATGTGTTGTGAGTATAGAAGTAAGTGTGCAATGCTACGCTGCTTCTGTGAGCCAGGCTGTCAGTCTAGTAAGCCCGGACATGTGTAGTGAGTATAGAAGTGAGTGAGTGTGCAATGCTACGCTGCTTTTGTCAGCCAGGCTGTCAGTCTAGTAAGCCCGGGCATGTGTAGTGAGTAAAGTAGTGAGTGTGCAATGCTACGCTGCTTCTGTCAGCCAGGCTGTCAGTCTAGTCAGCCCGGACATGTGTAGTGAGTACAGTAGTGAGTGTACAATGCTACGCTGCTTCTGTCAGCCATGCTGTCAGTCTAGTAAGCCCGGACATGTGTAGTGAGTATAGTAGTAAGTGAGTGTGCAATGCTACGCAGCTTCTGTTAGCCAGGCTGTCAGTCTAGTAAGCGGACATGTGTAGTTAGTATAGTAGTGAGTGTGCAATGCTACTCTGCTTCTGTGAGCGAGACTGTAAGTCTAGTAAGCCCGGACATGTGTAGTGAGTATAGTAGTGAGTGTGCAATGCTACGCTGCTTCTGTGAGCCAGGCTGTCAGTCTAGTAAGCCCGGACATGTGAAGTGAGTATAGTAGTAAGTGTGCAATGCTACGCTGCTTCTGTGAGCCAGGCTGTCAGTCTAGTAAGATCGGACATGTGTAGTGAGTATAGTAGTGACTGTGCAATGCTACGCTGCTTCTGTCAGCCAGGCTGTTAGTCTAGTAAGCCCGGCCATGTGTAGTTAGTATAGTAGTGAGTGAGTGTGCAATGCTACGCTGCTTCTGTGAGCCAGGCTGTCAGTCTTGTAAGCCCGGACATGTGTAGTGAGTATAGTAGTGAGTGTGCAATGCTACGCTGCTTCTGTCAGCCAGACTGTCAGTCTTGTAAGCCCGGCCATGTGTAGTGAGTATAGTAGTGAGTGAGTGTGCAATGCTACGCTGCTTCTGTGAGCCAGGCTGTCAGTCTTGTAAGCCCGGACATGTGTAGTGAGTATAGTAGTGAGTGTGCAATGCTACGCTGCTTCTGTCAGCCAGACTGTCAGTCTTGTAAGCCCGGCCATGTGTAGTGAGTATAGTAGTGAGTGAGTGTGCAATGCTACGCTGCTTCTGTGAGCCAGGCTGTCAGTCAAGTAAGCCCGGCCATGTGTAGTAAGTATAGTAGTGACTGTGCAATGCTACGCTGCTTCGGTCAGCCAGGCTGTCAGTCTAGTAAGCCCGGACATGTGTAGTGAGTATAGAAGTGAGCGTGCAATGCTACGCTGCTTCTGTCAGCCAGGCTGTCAGTCTTGTAAGCCCGGACATGTGTAGTGAGTATAGAAGTGAGTGAGGGTGCAATGCTACGCTGCTTCTGTCAGTCTAGTAGGCCAAGACATGTGTAGTGAGTAAAGTAGTGAGTGAGTGTGCAATGCTACGCTGCTTCTGTCAGCCAGGCTGTCAGTCTAGTAAGCCCGGCCATGTGTAGTAAGTATAGTAGTTAGTGAGTGTGCAATGCTACGCTGCTTCTGTCAGCCAGGCGGTCAGTCTTGTAAGCCCAGACATGTGTAGTGAGTATAGTAGTTAGTAAGTGTGCCATGCTACGCTGCTTCTGTGAGCCAGGCTGTCAGTGTAGTAAGCCCGGACATGTGTAGTGAGTATAGTAGTGAGTGAGTGTGCAATGCTTCGCTGCTTCTGTCAGCCAGGCTGTCAGTCTAGTAAGCCCGGACATGTGTAGTGAGTATATTAGTGATTGTGCAATGCTACGCTGCTTCTGTTAGCCAGCCTGTCAGTCTAGTAAGCCCAGACATGTGTAGTGAGTATAGAAGTGAGTGAGTGTGCAATGCTTCCCTGCTTTTGTCAGCCAGGCTGTCAGTCTAGTAAGCCCGGACATGTGTAGTGAGTAAAGTAGTGAGTGTGCAATGCTACGCTGCTTCTGTCAGCCATGCTGTCAGTCTAGTAAGCCCGGACATGTGTAGTGAGTATAGTAGTAAGTGAGTGTGCAATGCTACGCTGCTTCTGTAAGCCAGGCTGTCAGTCTAGTAAGCGGACATGTGTAGTTAGTATAGTAGTGAGTGTGCAATGCTACTCTGCTTCTGTGAGCGAGACTGTAAGTCTAGTAAGCCCGGACATGTGTAGTGAGTATAGTAGTGAGTGTGCAATGCTACGCTGCTTCTGTGAGCCAGGCTGTCAGTCTAGTAAGCCCGGACATGAATAGTGAGTATAGTAGTGAGTGTGCAATGCTACGCTGCTTCTGTGAGCCAGGCTGTCAGTCTAGTAAGATCGGACATGTGTAGTGAGTATAGTAGTGACTGTGCAATGCTACGCTGCTTCTGTCAGCCAGGCTGTTAGTCTAGTAAGCCCGGACATGTGTAGTTAGTATAGTAGTGAGTGAGTGTGCAATGCTACGCTGCTTCTGTGAGCCAGGCTGTCAGTCTAGTAAGCCCGGACATGTGTAGTAAGTATAGGTGTGAGTGTGCAATGCTACGCTGCTTCTGTGAGCCAGGCTGTCAGTCTAGTAAGCCCGGACATGTGTAGTGAGTATAGTAGTGAGTGTGCAATGCTACGCTGCTTCTGTGAGCCAGGGTGTCAGTCTTGTAAGCCCGGACATGTGTAGTGAGTATAGTAGTGAGTGTGCAATGCTACGCTGCTACTGTCAGCCAGACTGTCAGTCTTGTAAGCCCGGCCATGTGTAGTGAGTATAGTAGTGAGTGAGTGTGCAATGCTACGCTGCTTCTGTGAGCCAGGCTGTCAGTCTAGTAAGCCCGGCCATGTGTAGTAAGTATAGTAGTGACTGTGCAATGCTACGCTGCTTCGGTCAGCCAGGCTGTCAGTCTAGTAAGCCCGGACATGTGTAGTGAGTATAGAAGTGAGTGTTTAATGCTACGCTGCTTCTGTCAGCCAGGCTGTCAGTCTAGTAAGCCCGTACATGTGTAGTGAGTATAGAAGTGAGTGAGGGTGCAATGCTACGCTGCTTCTGTCAGCCAGGCTGTCAGTCTAGTAAGCCCGGACATGTAAAGTGAGTATAGAAGTGAGTGTGCAATGCTACGCTGCTTCTGTGAGCCAGGCTGTCAGTCTAGTAAGCCCGGACATGTGCAGTGAGTATAGTAGTGAGTGAGTGTGCAATGCTACGCTGCTTCTGTCAGCCAGGCTGTGAGTCTTGTAAGCCCGGACATGTGTAGTGAGTATAGTAGTGAGTGAGTGTGCAATGCTACGCTGCTTCTGTCAGTCTAGTAGTCCCGGACATGTGTAGTGAGTATAGTAGTGAGTGAGTGTGCAATGCTACGCTGCTTCTGTCAGCCAGGCTGTCAGTCTTGTAAGCCCGGCCATGTGTATGGAGTATAGTAGTGAGTGAGTGTGCAATGCTACGCTGCTTCTGTGAGCCAGGCTGTCAGTCTAGTAAGCCCGGCCATGTGTAGTAAGTATAGTAGTGACTGTGCAATGCTACGCTGCTTCGGTCAGCCAGGCTGTCAGTCTAGTAAGCCCGGACATGTGTAGTGAGTATAGAAGTGAGTGTGCAATGCTACGCTGCTTCTGTCAGCCAGGCTGTCAGTCTTGTAAGCCCGGACATGTGTAGTGAGTATAGAAGTGAGTGAGGTTGCAATGCTACGCTGCTTCTGTCAGCCAGGCTGTCAGTCTAGTAAGCCCGGACATGTGCAGTGAGTATAGTAGTGAGTGAGTGTGCAATGCTACGCTGCTTCTGTCAGCTAGGCTGTGAGTCTTGTAAGCCCGGACATGTGTAGTGAGTATAGTAGTGAGTGAGTGTGCAATGCTACGCTGCTTCTGTAGGTCTAGTAGGCCCGGACATGTGTAGTGAGTATAGTAGTGAGTGAGTGTGCAATGCTACGCTGCTTCTGTCAGCCAGGCTGTCAGTCTAGTAAGCCCGGCCATGTGTAGTGAGTATAGTAGTTAGTGAGTGTGCAATGCTACGCTGCTTCTGTCAGCCAGGCGGTCAGTCTTGTAAGCCCGGACATGTGTAGTGAGTATAGTAGTGAGTAAGTGTGCCATGCTACGCTGCTTCTGTGAGCCAGGCTGTCAGTCTAGTAAGCCCGGACATGTGTAGTGAGTATAGTAGTGATTGAGTGTGCAATGCTTCGCTGCTTCTGTCAGCCAGTCTGTCAGTCTAGTAAGCCCGGACATGTGTAGTGAGTATAGTAGTGAGTGTGCAATGCTACGCTGCTTCTGTTAGCCATGCTGGCAGTCTTGTAAGCCCGGACATGTGTAGTGAGTATAGTAATGAGTGTGCAATGCTACGCTGCTTCTGTAAGCCATGCTGGCAGTCTTGTAAGCCCGGACATGTGTAGTGAGTATAGTAGTGAGTGAGTGTGCAATGCTACGCTGCTTCTGTGAGCCAGGTTTTCAGTCATGTAAGCCCGGACATGTGTAGTGAGTATAGTGGTGAGTGTGCAATGCTACGCTGCTTCTGTGAGCCAGGCTGTCAGTCTAGTAAGCCCGGACATGTGTAGTGAGTATAGTAGTGAGTGTGCAATGCTTCGCTGCTTCTGTGAGCCAGGCTGTCAGTCTAGTAAGCCCGGACATGTGTAGTGAGTATAGTAGTGAGTGTGCAATGCTACGCTGCTTCTGTCAGCCAGACAATCAGTCTAGTAAGCCCGGACATGTGTAGTGAGTATAGTAGTGAGTGTGCAATGCTACGCTGCTTCTGTGAGCCAGGCTGTCAGTTAGTAGGCCCGTACATTGCTCTCGCTGGTTATAGACTGCCGCGGGCTCATAACAGGACTCGAAAATCATCTTCCCACATATACACATTCCAAGAGCGTAGTTCCTATGTCTGAACCATAGATAGCACCATAACGTCCGTAGACAGTATTGATGCACCTTGCCCAGTGTTTGGCCCCTTCCCCTAGTAGGCCCCTAGTAGGCTCCTTTTAGCCCCCAGTAAGCCCCCAGTGGTAGGTCGATTTAGGCTGGTATTACAATTTATGCCAGAAAGAGAATTATTAGGACCTCTTTTGAGTCATGGGTGCATATTTGAGAGCACTTTTTAAACATCTAGTTTTTCAAATCTTTATTCATCGCACGTAGCCTTCATCAATTTTCCACTTTCTACTTTCTCTCTTCTTCCTACTGGCCAGTCCTCTTCCATCG
Source organism: Isoperla grammatica (assembly GCA_945910005.1). Lineage (NCBI taxonomy): Eukaryota > Metazoa > Arthropoda > Insecta > Plecoptera > Perlodidae > Isoperla > Isoperla grammatica. The sequence goes on from OX246745.1 coordinate 37,051,245, forward strand.
CCCACAAACCCCGTTAAGGGCAGTATTCCAGTTTGAAGCGATGGATGAATATGTGATAAATGCCCAATAGAAAAAAGGAATCAAGACAAATCTCGTAAATCGGTTACTGGTTTATTGATAATGAGGGAGCGAGGTCGATTGTTGCGCGAAAACTACGTAGACCAGTACACACATAGGGAAACTCCCCCTCCCCCCTGCGAAATATTGTAGACCTATATATTATGATAAAGTGATAAATTTGGAGTAGAACTTGACTTGTTGGTCACATTGCCAGTGGTGGGTGTGGCACCCAGGAGTGTCCAAAAGGTGAATTTTGCTGATTTTGTGACCATAAATTATTTTTTTACAGCCAAACCAATAAACCGACTGATATCTCTTTGTTGAAACTTCTTTGTCATTGATTGTTGTTTATTCTTTGATTGTATGTATTGAGGGTTTTGATCAACAGACACATCTTTGTTGAAACTTCTTTGTCATTGTTTGTTGTTTATTCTTTGATTGTATGTATTGAGGTGTTTGATCAACAGACATATCTTTGTTGAAACTTCTTTGTCATTGATTGTTGTTTATTCTTTGATTTTATGTATTGAGGTGTTTGATCAACAGACATATCTTTGTTGAAACTTCTTTGTCATTGACTGTTGTTTATTCTTTGATTGTATGTATTGAGGTGTTTGATCAACAGACATATCTTCGTTGAATCTTCTTCGTCATTGATTGTTGTTTATTCTTTGATTGTTTGTATTGAGTTGTTTGATCAACTGACATCTCTTTGTTGAAACTTTTGTGTCATTGATTGTTGTTTATTCTTTGATTGTATGTATTGAGGTGTTTGATCAACAGACATATCTTTGTTGAAACTTCTTTGTCATTGATTGTTGTTTATTCTTTGATTGTATGTATTGAGGTGTTTGATCAACAGACATATCTTCGTTAAAACTTCTTAGTCATCGATTGTTGTTTATTCTTTAATTGTATGTATTGAGGTGTTTGATCAACAGACATATCTTTGTTAAAACTTCTTTGTCATCGATTGTTGTTTATTCTTTAATTGTATGTATTGAGGTGTTTGATCAACAGACATATCTTCGTTAAAACTTCTTTGTCATCGATTGTTGTTTATTCTTTAATTGTATGTATTGAGGTGTTTGATCAACAGACATATCTTTGTTGAAACTTCTTTGTCATTGATTGTTGTTTATTCTTTGATTGTATGTATTGAGGTGTTTGATCAACAAACATATCTTTATTGAAACTTCCTTGTCATTGATTGTTGTTTATTCTTTGATTGTATGTATTGAGGTGTTTGATCAACAGACATATCTTCGTTAAAACTTCTTTGTCATCGATTGTTGTTTATTCTTTGATTGTATGTATTGAGGTGTTTGATCAACAGACATATCTTTGTTGAAACTTCTTTGTCATTGATTGTTGTTTATTCTTTGATTGTATGTATTGAGGTGTTTGATCAACAAACATATCTTTGTTGAAACTTCCATGTCATTGATTGTTGTTTATTCTTTGATTGTATGTATTGAGGTGTTTGATCAACAGACATATCTTTGTTGAAACTTCTTTGTCATTGATTGTTGTTTATTCTTTGATTGTATGTATTGAGGTGTTTGTTCAACAGACATATCTTCGTTGAAACTTCCGTGTCATTGATTGTTGTTTATTCTTTGATTGTATGTATTGAGGTGTTTGATCAACAGACATATCTTTGTTGAATCTTCTTTGTCATTGATTGTTGCTACTGTCAGCCAGGCTGTCAGTCTAGTAAGCCCGGACATGTGTAGTGAGTATAGTTGTGAGTGAGTGTGCAATGCTACGCTGCTTCTGTCAGCCAGGCTGTCAGTCTAGTAAGCCCGGAGATGTGTAGTGATTACAGTAGTGAGTGTACAATGCTACGCTGCTTCTGTGAGCCAGGCTGTCAGTCTAGTAAGCCCGGACATGTGTAATGAGTATAGAAGTGAGTGAGTGTGCAATGCTACGCTGCGTCTGTGAGCAAGGCTGTCAGTCTAGTAAGCCCGGACATGTGTAGTTAGTATAGTAGTGAGTGAGTGTGCAATGCTTCGCTGCTTCTGTCAGCCAGGCTGTCAGTCTAGTAAGCCCGGACATGTGTTGTGAGTATAGTAGTGAGTGTGCAATGCTACGCTGCTTCTGTTAGCCAGTCTGTCAGTCTAGTAAGCCCGGACATGTGTTGTGAGTATAGTAGTGAGTGTGCAATGCTACGCTGCTTCTGTGAGCCAGGCTGTCAGTCTAGTAAGATCGGACATGTGTAGTGAGTATAGTAGTGACTGTGCAATGCTACGCTGCTTCTGTCAGCCAGGATGTTAGTCTAGTAAGCCCGGCCATGTTTAGTAAGTATAGTAGTGAGTGAGTGTGCAATGCTACGCTGCTTCTGTGAGCCAGGCTGTCAGTCTAGTAAGCCCGGACATGTGTAGTAAGTATAGGAGTGAGTGTGCAATGCTACGCTGCTTCTGTGAGCCAGGCTGTCAGTCTAGTAAGCCCGGACATGTGTAGTGAGTATAGTAGTGAGTGTGCAATGCTACGCTGCTTCTGTGAGCCAGGCTGTCAGTCTTGTAAGCCCGGACATGTGTAGTGAGTATAGTAGTGAGTGTGCAATGCTACGCTGCTTCTGTCAGCCAGACTGTCAGTCTTGTAAGCCCGGCCATGTGTAGTGAGTATAGTAGTGAGTGAGTGTGCAATGCTACGCTGCTTCTGTGAGCCAGGCTGTCAGTCTAGTAAGCCCGGCCATGTGTAGTAAGTTTAGTAGTGACTGTGCAATGCTACGCTGCTTCGGTCAGCCAGGCTGTCAGTCTAGTAAGCCCGGACATGTGTAGTGAGTATAGAAGTGAGTGTGCAATGCTACGCTGCTTCTGTCAGCCAGGCTGTCAGTCTAGTAAGCCCGTACATGTGTAGTGAGTATAGAAGTGAGTGAGGGTGCAATGCTACGCTGCTTCTGTCAGCCAGGCTGTCAGTCTAGTAAGCCCGGTCATGTGTAGTGAGTATAGTAGTGAGTGTGCAATGCTACGCTGCTTCTGTGAGCCAGGCTGTCAGTCTAGTAAGCCCGGACATGTGCAGTGAGTATAGTAGTGAGTGAGTGTGCAATGCTACGCTGCTTCTGTCAGCCAGGCTGTAAGTCTTGTAAGCCCGGACATGTGTAGTGAGTATAGTAGTGAGTGAGTGTGCAATGCTACGCTGCTTCTGTCAGTCTAGTAGGCCCGGACATGTGTAGTGAGTATAGTAGTGAGTGAGTGTGCAATGCTACGCTGCTTCTGTCAGCCAGGCTGTCAGTCTAGTAAGCCCGGCCATGTGTAGTGATTAAAGTAGTGAGTGAGTTTGCAATGCTACGCTGCTTCTGTCAGCCAGGCGGTCAGTCTTGTAAGCCCGGACATGTGTAGTGAGTATAGTAGTGAGTAAGTGTGCAATGCTACGCTGCTTCTGTCAGCCAGGCTGTCAGTCTAGTAAGCCCGGCCATGTGTAGTGAGTATAGTAGTGAGTGTGCAATGCTACGCTGCTTCTGTCAGCCAGGCGGTCAGTCTTGTAAGCCCGGACATGTGTAGTGAGTATAGTAGTGAGTAAGTGTGCAATGCTACGCTGCTTCTGTGAGCCAGGCTGTCAGTGTAGTAAGCCCGGACATGTGTAGTGAGTATAGGTAGTAAATGTGCAATGCTACGCTGCTTCTGTCAGCCAGGCTGACAGTCTAGTAAGCCCGGACATGTGTAGTGAGTATAGTAGTGAGTGTGCAATGCTACGCTGCTTCTGTGAGCCAGGCTGGCAGTCTTGTAAGCCCGGACATGTGTAGTGAGTATAGTAGTGAGTGAGTGTGCAATGCTACGCTGCTTCTGTGAGCCAGGTTTTCAGTCATGTAAGCCCGGACATTTGTAGTGAGTATAGTGGTGAGTGTGCAATGCTACGCTGCTTCTTTGAGCCAGGCTGTCAGTCTAGTAAGCCCGGACATGTGTAGTGAGTATAGTAGTGAGTGTGCAATGCTTCGCTGCTTCTGTGAGCCAGGCTGTCAGTCTAGTAAGCCCGGACATGTGTAGTGAGTATAGTAGTGAGTGTGCAATGCTACGCTGCTTCTGTCAGCCAGACAATCAGTCTAGCAAGCCCGGACATGTGTAGTGAGTATAGTAGTGAGTGTGCAATGCTACGCTGCTTCTGTGAGCCAGGCTGTCAGTTAGTAGGCCCGTACATTGCTCTCGCTGGTTATAGACTGCCGCGGGCTCATAACAGGACTCGAAAATCATCTTCCCACATATACACATTCCAAGAGCGTAGTTCCTATGTCTGAACCATAGATAGCACCATAACGTCCGTAGACAGTATTGATGCACCTTGCCCAGTGTTTGGCCCCTTCCCCTAGTAGGCCCCTAGTAGCTAGGCTCCTTTTAGCCCCCAGTAAGCCCCCAGTGGTAGGTCGATTTAGACTGGTATTACAATTTATGCCAGAAAGAGAATTATTAGGACCTCTTTTGAGTCATGGGTGCATATTTGAGAGCACTTTTTAAACATCTAGTTTTTCAAATCTTTATTCATCGCACGTAGCCTTCATCAATTTTCCACTTTCTACTTTCTCTCTTCTTCCTACTGGCCAGTCCTCTTCCATCGCCCACAAACCCCGTTAAGGGCAGTATTCCAGTTTGAAGCGATGGATGAATATGTGATAAATGCCCAATAGAAAAAAGGAATCAAGACAAATCTCGTAAATCGGTTACTGGTTTATTGATAATGAGGGAGCGAGGTCGATTGTTGCGCGAAAACTACGTAGACCAGTACACACATAGGGAAACTCCCCCTCCCCCCTGCGGAATATTGTGGACCTATATATTATGATAAAGTGATATGCCAGTGGTGGGTGTGGCACCCAGGGGTGTCCAAAAGGTGAATTTTGCTGATTTTGTGACCATAAATTATTTTTTTACAGCCAAACCAATAAACCGACTGATATCTCTTTGTTGAAACTTCTTTGTCATTGATTGTTGTTTATTCTTTGATTGTATGTATTGAGGGTTTTGATCAACAGACACATCTTTGTTGAAACTTCTTTGTCATTGATTGTTGTTTATTCTTTGATTGTATGTATTGAGGTGTTTGATCAACAGACATATCTTTGTTGAAACTTCTTTGTCATTGATTGTTGTTTATTCTTTGATTTTATGTATTGAGGTGTTTGATCAACAGACATATCTTTGTTGAAACTTCTTTGTCATTGACTGTTGTTTATTCTTTGATTGTATGTATTGAGGTGTTTGATCAACAGACATATCTTCGTTGAATCTTCTTCGTCATTGATTGTTGTTTATTCTTTGATTGTTTGTATTGAGTTGTTTGATCAACTGACATCTCTTTGTTGAAACTTTTGTGTCATTGATTGTTGTTTATTCTTTGATTGTATGTATTGAGGTGTTTGATCAACAGACATATCTTTGTTGAAACTTCTTTGTCATTGATTGTTGTTTTTTCTTTGATTGTATGTATTGAGGTGTTTGATCAACAGACATATCTTCGTTAAAACTTCTTTGTCATCGATTGTTGTTTATTCTTTAATTGTATGTATTGAGGTGTTTGATCAACAGACATATCTTTGTTGAAACTTCTTTGTCATTGATTGTTGTTTATTCTTTGATTGTATGTATTGAGGTGTTTGATCAACAAACATATCTTTGTTGAAACTTCCTTGTCATTGATTGTTGTTTATTCTTTGATTGTATGTATTGAGGTGTTTGATCAACAAACATATCTTCGTTAAAACTTCTTTGTCATCGATTGTTGTTCATTCTTTGATTGTATGTATTGAGGTGTTTGATCAACAGACATATCTTTGTTGAAACTTCTTTGTCATTGATTGTTGTTTATTCTTTGATTGTATGTATTGAGGTGTTTGATTAACAAACATATCTTTGTTGAAACTTCCATGTCATTGATTGTTGTTTATTCTTTGATTGTATGTATTGAGGTGTTTGATCAACAGACATATCTTTGTTGAAACTTCTTTGTCATTGATTGTTGTTTATTCTTTGATTGTATGTATTGAGGTGTTTGTTCAACAGACATATCTTCGTTGAAACTTCTTTGTCATTGATTGTTGTTTATTCTTTGATTGTATGTATTGAGTTGTTTGATCGACAGACATATCTTTGTTGAAACTTCTTTGTCATTGATTGTTGTTATTTTTTTATTGTTTGTTTTGAGGTGTTTGATCAACAGACATATCTTTGTTGAAACTTCTTTGCCATTGATTGTTGTTTATTTTTTGATTGTATGTATTGAGGTGTTTGATCAACAGACATATCTTCGTTGAAACTTCCTTGTCATTGATTGTTGTTTATTCTTTGATTGTATGTATTGAGGTGTTTGATCAACAGACATATCTTTGTTGAATCTTCTTTGTCATTGATTGTTGCTACTGTCAGCCAGGCTGTCTGTCTTGTAAGCCCGTACATGTGTAGTGAGTATAGTTGTGAGTGAGTGTGCAATGCTACGCTGCTTCTGTCAGCCAGGCTGTCAGTCTAGTAAGCCCGGACATGTGTAGTGATTATAGTAGTGAGTGAACAATGCTACGCTGCTTCTGTGAGCCAGGCTGTCAGTCTAGTAAGCCCGGACAAGTGTAATGAGTATAGAAGTGAGTGAGTGTGCAATGCTACGCTGCGTCTGTGAGCAAGGCTGTCAGTCTAGTAAGCCCGGACATGTGTAGTGAGTATAGTAGTGAGTGAGTGTGCAATGCTTCGCTGCTTCTGTCAGCCAGGCTGTCAGTCTAGTAAGCCCGGACATGTGTTGTGAGTATAGTAGTGAGTGTGCAATGCTACGCTGCTTCTGTTAGCCAGTCTGTCAGTCTAGTAAGCCCGGACATGTGTTGTGAGTATAGAAGTAAGTGTGCAATGCTACGCTGCTTCTGTGAGCCAGGCTGTCAGTCTAGTAAGCCCGGACATGTGTAGTGAGTATAGAAGTGAGTGAGTGTGCAATGCTACGCTGCTTTTGTCAGCCAGGCTGTCAGTCTAGTAAGCCCGGACATGTGTAGTGAGTAAAGTAGTGAGTGTGCAATGCTACGCTGCTTCTGTCAGCCAGGCTGTCAGTCTAGTCAGCCCGGACATGTGTAGTGAGTACAGTAGTGAGTGTACAATGCTACGCTGCTTCTGTCAGCCATGCTGTCAGTCTAGTAAGCCCGGACATGTGAAGTGAGTATAGTAGTAAGTGAGTGTGCAATGCTACGCTGCTTCTGTAAGCCAGGCTGTCAGTCTAGTAAGCGGACATGTGTAGTTAGTATAGTAGTGAGTGTGCAATGCTACTCTGCTTCTGTGAGCGAGACTGTAAGTCTAGTAAGCCCGGACATGTGTAGTGAGTATAGTAGTGAGTGTGCAATGCTACGCTGCTTCTGTGAGCCAGGCTGTCAGTCTAGTAAGCCCGGACATGTGTAGTGAGTATAGTAGTGAGTGTGCAATGCTACGCTGCTTCTGTGAGCCAGGCTGTCAGTCTAGTAAGATCGGACATGTGTAGTGAGTATAGTAGTGAGTGTGCAATGCTACGCTGCTTCTGTCAGCCAGACTGTCAGTCTTGTAAGCCCGGCCATGTGTAGTAAGTATAGTAGTGAGTGAGTGTGCAATGCTACGCTGCTTCTGTGAGCCAGGCTGTCAGTCTAGTAAGCCCGGCCATGTGTAGTAAGTATAGTAGTGACTGTGCAATGCTACGCTGCTTCGGTCAGCCAGGCTGTCAGTCTAGTAAGCCCGGACATGTGTAGTGAGTATAGAAGTGAGTGTGCAATGCTACGCTGCTTCTGTCAGCCAGGCTGTCAGTCTAGTAAGCCCGGACATGTGTAGTGAGTATAGAAGTGAGTGAGGGTGCAATGCTACGCTGCTTCTGTCAGCCAGGCTGTCAGTCTAGTAAGCCCGGACATGTGTAGTGAGTATAGTAGTGAGTGTGCAATGCTACGCTGCTTCTGTGAGCCAGGCTGTCAGTCTAGTTAGCCCGGACATGTGCAGTGAGTATAGTCGTGAGTGAGTGTGCAATGCTACGCTGCTTCTGTCAGCCAGGCTGTGAGTCTTGTAAGCCCGGACATGTGTAGTGAGTATAGTAGTGAGTGAGTGTGCAATGCTACGCTGCTTCTGTCAGTCTAGTAGGCCCGGACATGTGTAGTGAGTATAGTAGTGAGTGAGTGTGCAATGCTACGCTGCTTTTGTCAGCCAGGCTGTCAGTCTAGTAAGCCCGGCCATGTGTAGTGAGTATAGTAGTGAGTGAATGTGCAATGCTACGCTGCTTCTGTGAGCCAGGCTGTCAGTGTAGTAAGCCCGGACATGTGTAGTGAGTATAGGTAGTAAATGTGCAATGCTACACTGCTTCTGTCAGCCAGGCTGACAGTCTAGTAAGCCCGGACATGTGTAGTGAGTATAGTAGTGAGTGTGCAATGCTACGCTGCTTCTGTGAGCCAGGCTGGCAGTCTTGTAAGCCCGGACATGTGTAGTGAGTATAGTAGTGAGTGAGTGTGCAATGCTACGCTGCTTCTGTCAGCCAGGCTGTGAGTCTTGTAAGCCCGGACATGTGTAGTGAGTATAGTAGTGAGTGAGTGTGCAATGCTACGCTGCTTCTGTCAGTCAAGTAGGCCCGGACATGTGTAGTGAGTATAGTAGTGAGTGAGTGTGCAATGCTACGCTGTTTCTGTGAGCCAGGTTTTCAGTCATGTAAGCCCGGACATGTGTAGTGAGTATAGTGGTGAGTGTGCAATGCTACGCTGCTTCTGTGAGCCAGGCTGTCAGTCTAGTAAGCCCGGACATGTGTAGTGAGTATAGTAGTGAGTGTGCTATGCTTCGCTGCTTCTGTGAGCCAGGCTGTCAGTCTAGTAAGCCCGGACATGTGTAGTGAGTATAGTAGTGAGTGTGCAATGCTACGCTGCTTCTGTCAGCCAGACAATCAGTCTAGTAAGCCCGGACATGTGTAGTGAGTATAGTAGTGAGTGTGCAATGCTTCGCTGCTTCTGTGAGCCAGGCTGTCAGTTAGTAGGCCCGTACATTGCTCTCGCTGGTTATAGACTGCCGCGGGCTCATAGCAGGACTCGAAAATCATCTTCCCACATATACACATTCCAAGAGCGTAGTTCCTATGTCTGAACCATAGATAGCACCATAACGTCCGTAGACAGTATTGATGCACCTTGCCCAGTGTTTGGCCCCTTCCCCTATTAGGCCCCTAGTAGGCTCCTTTTAGCCCCCAGTAAGCCCCCAGTGGTAGGTCGATTTAGGCTGGTATTACAATTTATGCCAGAAAGAGAATTATTAGGACCTCTTTTGAGTCATGGGTGCATATTTGAGAGCACTTTTTAAACATCTAGTTTTTCAAATCTTTATTCATCGCACGTAGACTTCATCAATTTTCCACTTTCTACTTTCTCTCTTCTTCCTACTGGCCAGTCCTCTTCCATCGCCCACAAACCCCGTTAAGGGCAGTATTCCAGTTTGAAGCGATGGATGAATATGTGATAAATGCCCAATAGAAAAAAGGAATCAAGACAAATCTCGTAAATGGGTTACTGGTTTATTGATAATGAGGGAGCGAGGTCGATTGTTGCGCGAAAACTACGTAGACCAGTACAAACATAGGGAAACTCCCCCTCCCCCCTGCGGAATATTGTAGACCTATATATTATGATAAAGTGATAAATTTGGAGTAGAACTTGATTTGTTGGTCACATTGCCAGTGGTGGGTGTGGCACCCAGGGGTGTCCAAAAGGTGAATTTTGCTGATTTTGTGACCATAAATTATTTTTTTACAGCCAAACCAATAAACCGACTGATATCTCTTTGTTGAAACTTCTTTGTCATTGATTGTTGTTTATTCTTTGATTGTATGTATTGAGGGTTTTGATCAACAGACACATCTTTGTTGAAACTTCTTTGTCATTGATTGTTGTTTATTCTTTGATTGTATGTATTGAGGTGTTTGATCAACAGACATATCTTTGTTGAAACTTCTTTGTCATTGATTGTTGTTTATTCTTTGATTTTATGTATTGAGGTGTTTGTTCAACAGACATATCTTCGTTGAAACTTCTTTGTCATTGATTGTTGTTTATTCTTTGATTGTATGTATTGAGTTGTTTGATCAACAGACATATCTTTGTTGAAACTTGTTTGTCATTGATTGTTGTTATTTTTTTATTGTTTGTTTTGAGGTGTTTGATCAACAGACATATCGTTGTTGAAACTTCTTTGTCATTGATTGTTGTTTATTTTTTGATTGTATGTATTGAGGTGTTTGATCAACAGACATATCTTCGTTGAAACTTCCTTGTCATTGATTAGTGTTTATTCTTTGATTGTATGTATTGAGGTGTTTGATCAACAGACATATCTTTGTTGAATCTTCTTTGTCATTGATTGTTGCTACTGTCAGCCAGGCTGTCAGTCTAGTAAGCCCGGACATGTGTAGTGAGTATAGTTGTGAGTGAGTGTGCAATGCTACGCTGCTTCTGTCAGCCAGGCTGTCAGTCTAGTAAGCCCGGACATGTGTAGTGAGTATAGTAGTGAGTGTACAATGCTACGCTGCTTCTGTGAGCCAGGCTGTCAGTCTAGTAAGCCCGGACAAGTGTAATGAGTATAGAAGTGAGTGAGTGTGCAATGCTACGCTGCGTCTGTGAGCAAGGCTGTCAGTCTAGTAAGCCCGGACATGTGTAGTGAGTATAGTAGTGAGTGAGTGTGCAATGCTTCGCTGCTTCTGTCAGCCAGGCTGTCAGTCTAGTAAGCCCGGACATGTGTTGTGAGTATAGTAGTGAGTGTGCAATGCTACGCTGCTTCTGTGAGCCAGGCTGTCAGTCTAGTAAGCCCGGACATGTGTTGTGAGTATAGTAGTGAGTGTGCAATGCTACGCTGCTTCTGTTAGCCAGTCTGTCAGTCAAGTAAGCCCGGACATGTGTTGTGAGTATAGAAGTAAGTGTGCAATGCTACGCTGCTTCTGTGAGCCAGGCTGTCAGTCTAGTAAGCCCGGACATGTGTAGTGAGTATAGAAGTGAGTGAGTGTGCAATGCTACGCTGCTTTTGTCAGCCAGGCTGTCAGTCTAGTAAGCCCGGACATGTGTAGTGAGTAAAGTAGTGAGTGTGCAATGCTACGCTGCTTCTGTCAGCCAGGCTGTCAGTCTAGTCAGCCCGGACATGTGTAGTGAGTACAGTAGTGAGTGTACAATGCTACGCTGCTTCTGTCAGCCATGCTGTCAGTCTAGTAAGCCCGGACATGTGTAGTGAGTATAGTAGTAAGTGAGTGTGCAATGCTACGCTGCTTCTGTAAGCCAGGCTGTCAGTCTAGTAAGCGGACATGTGTAGTTAGTATAGTAGTGAGTGTGCAATGCTACTCTGCTTCTGTGAGCGAGACTGTAAGTCTAGTAAGCCCGGACATGTGTAGTGAGTATAGTAGTGAGTGTGCAATGCTACGCTGCTTCTGTGAGCCAGGCTGTCAGTCTAGTAAGCCCGGACATGTGTAGTGAGTATAGTAGTGAGTGTGCAATGCTACGCTGCTTCTGTGAGCCAGGCTGTCAGTCTAGTAAGATCGGACATGTGTAGTGAGTATAGTAGTGACTGTGCAATGCTACGCTGACCCTGTCAGCCAGGCTGTTAGTCTAGTAAGCCCGGCCATGTGTAGTAAGTATAGTAGTGAGTGAGTGTGCAATGCTACGCTGCTTCTGTGAGCCAGGCTGTCAGTCTAGTAAGCCCGGACATGTGTAGTAAGTATAGGAGTGAGTGTGCAATGCTACGCTGCTTCTGTGAGCCAGGCTGTCATTCTAGTAAGCCCGGACATGTGTAGTGAGTATAAAAGTGAGTGTGCAATGCTACGCTGCTTCTGTAAGCCAGGCTGTCAGTCTTGTAAGCCCGGACATGTGTAGTGAGTATAGTAGTGAGTGTGCAATGCTACGCTGCTTCTGTCAGCCAGACTGTCAGTCTTGTAAGCCCGGCCATGTGTAGTAAGTATAGTAGTGAGTGAGTGTGCAATGCTACGCTGCTTCTGTGAGCCAGGCTGTCAGTCTAGTAAGCCCGGCCATGTGTAGTAAGTATAGTAGTGACTGTGCAATGCTACGCTGCTTCGGTCAGCCAGGCTGTCAGTCTAGTAAGCCCGGACATGTGTAGTGAGTATAGAAGTGAGTGTGCAATGCTACGCTGCTTCTGTCAGCCAAGCTGTCAGTCTAGTAAGCCCGGACATGTGTAGTGAGTATAGAAGTGAGTGAGGGTGCAATGCTACGCTGCTTCTGTCAGCCAGGCTGTCAGTCTTGTAAGCCCGGACATGTGTAGTGAGTATAGTAGTGAGTGTGCAATGCTACGCTGCTTCTGTGAGCCAGGCTGTCAGTCTAGTAAGCCCGGACATGTGCAGTGAGTATAGTCGTGAGTGAGTGTGCAATGCTACGCTGCTTCTGTCAGCCAGGCTGTGAGTCTTGTAAGCCCGGACATGTGTAGTGAGTATAGTAGTGAGTGAGTGTGCAATGCTACGCTGCTTCTGTCAGTCTAGTAGGCCCGGACATGTGTAGTGAGTATAGTAGTGAGTGAGTGTGCAATGCTACGCTGCTTCTGTCAGCCAGGCTGTCAGTCTAGTAAGCCCGGCCATGTGTAGTGAGTATAGTAGTGAGTGAATGTGCAATGCTACGCTGCTTCTGTGAGCCAGGCTGTCAGTGTAGTAAGCCCGGACATGTGTAGTGAGTGTAGGTAGTAAATGTGCAATGCTACACTGCTTCTGTCAGCCAGGCTGACAGTCTAGTAAGCCCGGACATGTGTAGTGAGTATAGTAGTGAGTGTGCAATGCTACGCTGCTTCTGTGAGCCAGGCTGGCAGTCTTGTAAGCCCGGACATGTGTAGTGAGTATAGTAGTGAGTGAGTGTGCAATGCTACGCTGCTTCTGTCAGCCAGGCTGTGAGTCTTGTAAGCCCGGACATGTGTAGTGAGTATAGTAGTGAGTGAGTGTGCAATGCTACGCTGCTTCTGTCAGTCTAGTAGGCCCGGACATGTGTAGTGAGTATAGTAGTGAGTGAGTGTGCAATGCTACGCTGCTTCTGTGAGCCAGGTTTTCAGTCATGTAAGCCCGGACATGTGTAGTGAGTATAGTGGTGAGTGTGCAATGCTACGCTGCTTCTGTGAGCCAGGCTGTCAGTCTAGTAAGCCCGGACATGTGTAGTGAGTATAGTAGTGAGTGTGCAATGCTACGTTGCTTCTGTCAGCCAGGCTGTCAGTCTAGTAAGCCCGGACATGTGTAGTGAGTATAGTGGTGAGTGTGCAATGCTACGCTGCTTCTGTGAGCCAGGCTGTCAGTCTAGTAAGCCCGGACATGTGTAGTGAGTATAGTAGTGAGTGTGCAATGCTTCGCTGCTTCTGTGAGCCAGGCTGTCAGTCTAGTAAGCCCGGACATGTGTAGTGAGTATAGTAGTGAGTGTGCAATGCTACGCTGCTTCTGTGAGCCAGGCTGTCAGTCTAGTAAGCCCGGACATGTGTAGTGAGTATAGTAGTGAGTGTGCAATGCTACGCTGCTTCTGTGAGCCAGGCTGTCAGTTAGTAGGCCCGTACATTGCTCTCGCTGGTTATAGACTGCCGCGGGCTCATAGCAGGACTCGAAAATCATCTTCCCACATATACACATTCCAAGAGCGTAGTTCCTATGTCTGAACCATAGATAGCACCATAACGTCCGTAGACAGTATTGATGCACCTTGCCCAGTGTTTGGCCCCTTCCCCTAGTAGGCCCCTAGTAGGCTCCTTTTAGCCCCCAGTAAGCCCCCAGTGGTAGGTCGATTTAGGCTGGTATTACAATTTATGCCAGAAAGAGAATTATTAGGACCTCTTTTGAGTCATGGGTGCATATTTGAGAGCACTTTTTAAACATCTAGTTTTTCAAATCTTTATTCATCGCACGTAGCCTTCATCAATTTTCCACTTTCTACTTTCTCTCTTCTTCCTACTGGCCAGTCCTCTTCCATCGCCCACAAACCCCGTTAAGGGCAGTATTCCAGTTTGAAGCGATGGATGAATATGTGATAAATGCCCAATAGAAAAAAGGAATCAAGACAAATCTCGTAAATCGGTTACTGGTTTATTGATAATGAGGGAGCGAGGTCGATTGTTGCGCGAAAACTACGTAGACCAGTACACACATAGGGAAACTCCCCCTCCCCCCTGCGGAATATTGTAGACCTATATATTATGATAAAGTGATAAATTTGGAGTAGAACTTGATTTGTTGGTCACATTGCCAGTGGTGGGTGTGGCACCCAGGGGTGTCCAAAAGGTGAATTTTGCTGATTTTGTGACCATAAATTATTTTTTTACAGCCAAACCAATAAACCGACTGATATCTCTTTGTTGAAACTTCTTTGTCATTGATTGTTGTTTATTCTTTGATTGTATGTATTGAGGGTTTTGATCAACAGACACATCTTTGTTGAAACTTCTTTGTCATTAATTGTTGTTTATTCTTTGATTGTATGTATTGAGGTGTTTGATCAACAGACATATCTTTGTTGAAACTTCTTTGTCATTGATTGTTGTTTATTCTTTGATTTTATGTATTGAGGTGTTTGATCAACAGACATATCTTTGTTGAAACTTCTTTGTCATTGACTGTTGTTTATTCTTTGATTGTATGTATTGAGGTGTTTGATCAACAGACATATCTTCGTTGAATCTTCTTCGTCATTGATTGTTGTTTATTCTTTGATTGTTTGTATTGAGTTGTTTGATCAACTGACATCTCTTTGTTGAAACTTTTGTGTCATTGATTGTTGTTTATTCTTTGATTGTATGTATTGAGGTGTTTGATCAACAGACATATCTTTTTTGAAACTTCTTTGTCATTGATTGTTGTTTATTCTTTGATTGTATGTATTGAGGTGTTTGTTCAACAGACATATCTTCGTTGAAACTTCTTTGTCATTGATTGTTGTTTATTCTTTGATTGTATGTATTGAGTTGTTTGATCAACAGACATATCTTTGTTGAAACTTGTTTGTCATTGATTGTTGTTATTTTTTTATTGTTTGTTTTGAGGTGTTTGATCAACAGACATATCGTTGTTGAAACTTCTTTGTCATTGATTGTTGTTTATTTTTTGATTGTATGTATTGAGGTGTTTGATCAACAGACATATCTTCGTTGAAACTTCCTTGTCATTGATTAGTGTTTATTCTTTGATTGTATGTATTGAGGTGTTTGATCAACAGACATATCTTTGTTGAATCTTCTTTGTCATTGATTGTTGCTACTGTCAGCCAGGCTGTCAGTCTAGTAAGCCCGGACATGTGTAGTGAGTATAGTTGTGAGTGAGTGTGCAATGCTACGCTGCTTCTGTCAGCCAGGCTGTCAGTCTAGTAAGCCCGGACATGTGTAGTGAGTATAGTAGTGAGTGTACAATGCTACGCTGCTTCTGTGTGCCAGGCTGTCAGTCAAATAAGCCCGGACATGTGTAATGAGTATAGAAGTGAGTGAGTGTGCAATGCTACGCTGCGTCTGTGAGCAAGGCTGTCAGTCTAGTAAGCCCGGACATGTGTAGTGAGTATAATAGTGAGTGAGAGTGCAATGCTTCGCTGCTTCTGTCAGCCAGGCTGTCAGTCTAGTAAGCCCGGACATGTGTAGTGAGTATAGTAGTGAGTGTGCAATGCTACGCTGCTTCTGTTAGCCAGTCTGTCAGTCTAGTAAGCCCGGACATGTGTTGTGAGTATAGAAGTAAGTGTGCAATGCTACGCTGCTTCTGTGAGCCAGGCTGTCAGTCTAGTAAGCCCGGACATGTGTAGTGAGTATAGAAGTGAGTGAGTGTGCAATGCTACGCTGCTTTTGTCAGCCAGGCTGTCAGTCTAGTAAGCCCGGACATGTGTAGTGAGTAAAGTAGTGAGTGTGCAATGCTACGCTGCTTCTGTCAGCCAGGCTGTCAGTCTAGTCAGCCCGGACATGTGTAGTGAGTACAGTAGTGAGTGTACAATGCTACGCTGCTTCTGTCAGCCATGCTGTCAGTCTAGTAAGCCCGGACATGTGTAGTGAGTATAGTAGTAAGTGAGTGTGCAATGCTACGCTGCTTCTGTAAGCCAGGCTGTCAGTCTAGTAAGCAAACATGTGTAGTTAGTATAGTAGTGAGTGTGCAATGCTACTCTGCTTCTGTGAGCGAGACTGTAAGTTTAGTAAGCCCGGACATTTGTAGTGAGTATAGTAGTGAGTGTGCAATGCTACGCTGCTTCTGTGAGCCAGGCTGTCAGTCTAGTAAGCCCGGACATGTGTAGTGAGTATAGTAGTGAGTGAGTGTGCAATGCTTCGCTGCTTCTGTCAGCCAGGCTGTCAGTCTAGTAAGCCCGGACATGTGTAGTGAGTATAGTAGTGAGTGTGCAATGCTACGCTGCTTCTGTCAGTCTAGTAGGCCCGGACATGTGTAGTGAGTATAGTAGTGAGTGAGTGTGCAATGCTACGCTGCTTCTGTCAGCCAGGCTGTCAGTCTAGTAAGCCCGGCCATGTGTAGTGAGTATAGTAGTTAGTGAGTGTGCAATGCTACGCTGCTTCTGTCAGCCAGGCGGTCAGTCTTGTAAGCCCGGACATGTGTAGTGAGTATAGTAGTGAGTAAGTGTGCCATGCTACGCTGCTTCTGTGAGCCAGGCTGTCAGTGTAGTAAGCCCGGACATGTGTAGTGAGTATAGTAGTGAGTGAGTGTGCAATGCTTCGCTGCTGCTGTCAGCCAGGCTGTCAGTCTAGTAAGCCCGGACATGTGTTGTGAGTATAGTAGTGAGTGTGCAATGCTACGCTGCTTCTGTTAGCCAGTCTGTCAGTCTAGTAAGCCCGGACATGTGTTGTGAGTATAGAAGTAAGTGTGCAATGCTACGCTGCTTCTGTGAGCCAGGCTGTCAGTCTAGTAAGCCCGGACATGTGTAGTGAGTATAGAAGTGAGTGAGTGTGCAATGCTACGCTGCTTTTGTCAGCCAGGCTGTCAGTCTAGTAAGCCCGGACATGTGTAGTGAGTAAAGTAGTGAGTGTGCAATGCTACGCTGCTTCTGTCAGCCAGGCTGTCAGTCTAGTCAGCCCGGACATGTGTAGTGAGTACAGTAGTGAGTGTACAATGCTACGAAACTTCTTTGTCATTGATTGTTGTTTATTCTTTGATTGTATGTATTGAGGGTTTTGATCAACAGACACATCTTTGTTGAAACTTCTTTGTCATTGATTGTTGTTTATTCTTTGATTGTATGTATTGAGGTGTTTGATCAACAGACATATCTTTGTTGAAACTTCTTTGTCATTGGTTGTTGTTTATTCTTTGATTTTATGTATTGAGGTGTTTGATCAACAGACATATCTTTGTTGAAACTTCTTTGTCATTGACTGTTGTTTATTCTTTGATTGTATGTATTGAGGTGTTTGATCAACAGACATATCTTCGTTGAATCTTCTTCGTCATTGATTGTTGTTTATTCTTTGATTGTTTGTATTGAGTTGTTTGATCAACTGACATCTCTTTGTTGAAACTTTTGTGTCATTGATTGTTTCTTATTCTTTGATTGTATGTATTGAGGTGTTTGATCAACAGACATATCTTTGTTGAAACTTCTTTGTCATTGATTGTTGTTTATTCTTTGATTGTATGTATTGAGGTGTTTGATCAACAGACATATCTTCGTTAAAACTTCTTTGTCATCGATTGTTGTTTATTCTTTAATTGTATGTATTGAGGTGTTTGATCAACAGACATATCTTTGTTGAAACTTCTTTGTCATTGATTGTTGTTTATTCTTTGATTGTATGTATTGAGGTGTTTGATCAACAAACATATCTTTGTTGAAACTTCCTTGTCATTGATTGTTGTTTATTCTTTGATTGTATGTATTGAGGTGTTTGATCAACAGACATATCTTCGTTAAAACTTCTTTGTCATCGATTGTTGTTTATTCTTTGATTGTATGTATTGAGGTGTTTGATCAACAGACATATCTTTGTTGAAACTTCTTTGTCATTGATTGTTGTTTATTCTTTGATTGTATGTATTGAGGTGTTTGATCAACAAACATATCTTTGTTGAAACTTCCATGTCATTGATTGTTGTTTATTCTTTGATTGTATGTATTGAGGTGTTTGATCAACAGACATATCTTTTTTGAAACTTCTTTGTCATTGATTGTTGTTTATTCTTTGATTGTATGTATTGAGGTGTTTGTTCTACAGACATATCTTCGTTGAAACTTCCGTGTCATTGATTGTTGTTTATTCTTTGATTGTATGTATTGAGGTGTTTGATCAACAGACATATCTTTGTTGAATCTTCTTTGTCATTGATTGTTGCTACTGTCAGCCAGGCTGTCAGTCTAGTAAGCCCGGACATGTGTAGTGAGTATAGTTGTGAGTGAGTGTGCAATGCTACGCTGCTTCTGTCAGCCAGGCTGTCAGTCTAGTAAGCCTGGACATGTGTAGTGATTATAGTAGTGAGTGTACAATGCTACGCTGCTTCTGTGAGCCAGGCTGTCAGTCTAGTAAGCCCGGACATGTGTAATGAGTATAGAAGTGAGTGAGTGTGCAATGCTACGCTGCGTCTGTGAGCAAGGCTGTCAGTCTAGTAAGCCCGGACATGTGTAGTGAGTATAGTAGTGAGTGAGTGTGCAATGCTTCGCTGCTTCTGTCAGCCAGGCTGTCAGTCTAGTAAGCCCGGACATGTGCAGTGAGTATAGTAGTGAGTGTGCAATGCTACGCTGCTTCTTTGAGCCAGGCTGTCAGTCTAGTAAGCCCGGACATGTGTAGTGAGTATAGTAGTGAGTGTACAATGCTACGCTGCTTCTGTGAGCCAGGCTGTCAGTCTAGTAAGCCCGGAAGTGTGCAGTGAGTATAGTAGTGAGTGAGTGTGCAATGCTACGCTTCTTCTGTCAGTCTAGTAGGCCCGGACATGTGTAGTGAGTATAGTAGTGAGTAAGTGTGCAATGCTACGCTGCTTCTGTCAGCCAGGCTGTCAGTCTTGTAAGCCTAGACATGTGTAGTGAGTATAGTAGTGAGTGTGCAATGCTACGCTGCTTCTGTGAGCTAGCGTTGTCAGTCAAGTAAGCCCGGACATGTGCAGTGAGTATAGAAGTAAGTGTGCAATGCTACGCTGCTTCTGCGAGCCAGGCTGTCAGTCAAGTAAGCCCGGACATGTGTAGTGAGTATAGTAGTGAGTGTGCAATGCTACGCTGCTTCTGTGAGCCAGGCTGTCAGTCAAGTAAGCCCGGACATGTGCAGTGAGTATAGTAGTAAGTGAGTGTGCAATGCTACGCTGCTTCTGTAAGCCAGGCTGTCAGTCTAGTAAGCGGACATGTGTAGTTAGTATAGTAGTGAGTGTGCAATGCTACTCTGCTTCTGTGAGCGAGACTGTAAGTCTAGTAAGCCCGGACATGTGTAGTGAGTATAGTAGTGAGTGTGCAATGCTACGCTGCTTCTGTGAGCCAGGCTGTCAGTCTAGTAAGCCCGGACATGTGTAGTGAGTATAGTAGTGAGTGTGCAATGCTACGCTGCTTCTGTGAGCCAGGCTGTCAGTCTAGTAAGATCGGACATGTGTAGTGAGTATAGTAGTGACTGTGCAATGCTACGCTGCTTCTGTCAGCCAGGCTGTTAGTCTAGTAAGCCCGGCCATGTGTAGTTAGTATAGTAGTGAGTGAGTGTGCAATGCTACGCTGCTTCTGTGAGCCAGGCTGTCAGTCAAGTAAGCCCGGACATGTGTAGTAAGTATAGGAGTGAGTGTGCAATGCTACGCTGCTTCTGTGAGCCAGGCTGTCAGTCTAGTCAGCCCGGACATGTGTAGTGAGTATAGTAGTGAGTGTGCAATGCTACGCTGCTTCTGTGAGCCAGGCTGTCAGTCTTGTAAGCCCGGACATGTGTAGTGAGTATAGTAGTGAGTGTGCAATGCTACGCTGCTTCTGTCAGCCAGACTGTCGGTCTTGTAAGCCCGGCCATGTGTAGTGAGTATAGTAGTGAGTGAGTGTGCAATGCTACGCTGCTTCTGTGAGCCAGGCTGTCATTCTAGTAAGCCCGGCCATGTGTAGTAAGTATAGTAGTGACTGTGCAATGCTACGCTGCTTCGGTCAGCCAGGCTGTCAGTCTAGTAAGCCCGGACATGTGTAGTGAGTATAGAAGTGAGTGTGCAATGCTACGCTGCTTCTGTCAGCCAGGCTGTCAGTCTAGTAAGCCCGTACATGTGTAGTGAGTATAGAAGTGAGTGAGGGTGCAATGCTACGCTGCTTCTGTCAGCCAGGCTGTCAGTCTAGTAAGCCCTGACATATGTAGTGAGTATAGTAGTGAGTGTGCAATGCTACGCTGCTTCTGTGAGCCAGGCTGTCAGTCTAGTAAGCCCGGACATGTGTAGTGAGTATAGTAGTGAGTGTGCAATGCTACGCTGCTTCTGTGAGCCAGGCTGTCAGTCTAGTAAGCCCGGACATGTGCAGTGAGTATAGTAGTGAGTGAGTGTGCAATGCTACGCTGCTTCTGTCAGCCAGGCTGTGAGTCTTGTAAGCCCGGACATGTGTAGTGAGTATAGTAGTGAGTGAGTGTGCAATGCTACGCTGCTTCTGTCAGTCTAGTAGGCCCGGACATGTGTAGTGAGTATAGTAGTGAGTGAGTGTGCAATGCTACGCTGCTTCTGTCAGCCAGGCTGTCAGTCTTGTAAGCCCGGCCATGTGTAGTGAGTATAGTAGTGAGTGAGTGTGCAATGCTACGCTGCTTCTGTCAGCCAGGCGGTCAGTCTTGTAAGCCCGGACATGTGATGTGAGTATAGTAGTGAGTAAGTGTGCAATGCTACGCTGCTTCTGTGAGCCAGGCTGTCAGTGTAGTAAGCCCGGACATGTGTAGTGAGTATAGGTAGTAAATGTGCAATGCTACGCTGCTTCTGTCAGCCAGGCTGACAGTCTAGTAAGCCCGGACATGTGTAGTGAGTATAGTAGTGAGTGTGCAATGCTACGCTGCTTCTGTTAGCCAGGCTGGCAGTCTTGTAAGCCTGGTTATGTGTAGTGAGTATAGTAGTGAGTGAGTGTGCAATGCTACGCTGCTTCTGTGAGCCAGGCTGTCAGTCTAGTAAGCCCGGACATGTGTAGTGAGTATAGTAGTGAGTGTGCAATGCTTCGCTGCTTCTGTGAGCCAGGCTGTCAGTCTAGTAAGCCCGGACATGTGTAGTGAGTATAGTAGTGAGTGTGCAATGCAACGCTGCTTCTGTCAGCCAGACAATCAGTCTAGTTAGCCCGGACATGTGTAGTGAGTATAGTAGTGAGTGTGCAATGCTACGCTGCTTCTGTGAGCCTGGCTGTCAGTTAGTAGGCCCGTACATTGCTCTCGCTGGTTATAGACTGCCGCGGGCTCATAACAGGACTCGAAAATCATCTTCCCACATATACACATTAAAAGAGCGTAGTTCCTTTGTCTGAACCATAGATAGCACCATAACGTCCGTAGACAGTATTGATGCACCTTGCCCAGTGTTTGGCCCCTTCCCCTAGTAGGCCCCTAGTAGGCTCCTTTTAGCCCCCAGTAAGCCCCCAGTGGTAGGTCGATTTAGGCTGGTATTACAATTTATGCCAGAAAGAGAATTATTAGGACCTCTTTTGAGTCATGGGTGCATATTTGAGAGCACTTTTTAAACATCTAGTTTTTCAAATCTTTATTCATCGCACGTAGCCTTCATCAATTTTCCACTTTCTACTTTCTCTCTTCTTCCTACTGGCCAGTCCTCTTCCATCGCCCACAAACCACGTTAAGGGCAGTATTCCAGTTTGAAGCGATGGATGAATATGTGATAAATGCCCAATAGAAAAAAGGAATCAAGACAAATCTCGTAAATCGGTTACTGGTTTATTGATAATGAGGGAGCGAGGTCGATTGTTGCGCGAAAACTACGTAGACCAGTACACACATAGGGAAACTCCCCCTCCCCCCTGCGGAATATTGTAGACCTATATATTATGATAAAGTGATAAATTTGGAGTAGAACTTGACTTGTTGGTCACATTGCCAGTGGTGGGTGTGGCACCCAGGGGTGTCCAAAAGGTGAATTTTGCTGATTTTGTGACCATAAATTATTTTTTTACAGCCAAACCAATAAACCGACTGATATCTCTTTGTTGAAACTTCTTTGTCATTGATTGTTGTTTATTCTTTGATTGTATGTATTGAGGGTTTTGATCAACAGACACATCTTTGTTGAAACTTCTTTGTCATTGATTGTTGTTTATTCTTTGATTGTATGTATTGAGGTGTTTGATCAACAGACATATCTTTGTTGAAACTTCTTTGTCATTGGTTGTTGTTTATTCTTTGATTTTATGTATTGAGGTGTTTGATCAACAGACATATCTTTGTTGAAACTTCTTTGTCATTGACTGTTGTTTATTCTTTGATTGTATGTATTGAGGTGTTTGATCAACAGACATATCTTCGTTGAATCTTCTTCGTCATTGATTGTTGTTTATTCTTTGATTGTTTGTATTGAGTTGTTTGATCAACTGACATCTCTTTGTTGAAACTTTTGTGTCATTGATTGTTGTTTATTCTTTGATTGTATGTATTGAGGTGTTTGATCAACAGACATATCTTTGTTGAAACTTCTTTGTCATTGTTTGTTGTTTATTCTTTGATTGTATGTATTGAGGTGTTTGATCAACAGACATATCTTCGTTAAAACTTCTTTGTCATCGATTGTTGTTTATTCTTTAATTGTATGTATTGAGGTGTTTGATCAACAGACATATCTTTGTTGAAACTTCTTTGTCATTGATTGTTGTTTATTCTTTGATTGTATGTATTGAGGTGTTTGATCAACAAACATATCTTTGTTGAAACTTCCTTGTCATTGATTGTTGTTTATTCTTTGATTGTATGTATTGAGGTGTTTGATCAACAGACATATCTTCGTTAAAACTTCTTTGTCATCGATTGTTGTTTATTCTTTGATTGTATGTATTGAGGTGTTTGATCAACAGACATATCTTTGTTGAAACTTCTTTGTCATTGATTGTTGTTTATTCTTTGATTGTATGTATTGAGGTGTTTGATCAACAAACATATCTTTGTTGAAACTTCCATGTCATTGATTGTTGTTTATTCTTTGATTGTATGTATTGAGGTGTTTGATCAACAGACATATCTTTGTTGAAACTTCTTTGTCATTGATTGTTGTTTATTCTTTGATTGTATGTATTGAGGTGTTTGTTCTACAGACATATCTTCGTTGAAACTTCCGTGTCATTGATTGTTGTTTATTCTTTGATTGTATGTATTGAGGTGTTTGATCAACAGACATATCTTTGTTGAATCTTCTTTGTCATTGATTGTTGCTACTGTCAGCCAGGCTGTCAGTCTAGTAAGCCCGGACATGTGTAGTGAGTATAGTTGTGAGTGAGTGTGCAATGCTACGCTGCTTCTGTCAGCCAGGCTGTCAGTCTAGTAAGCCTGGACATGTGTAGTGATTATAGTAGTGAGTGTACAATGCTACGCTGCTTCTGTGAGCCAGGCTGTCAGTCTAGTAAGCCCGGACATGTGTAATGAGTATAGAAGTGAGTGAGTGTGCAATGCTACGCTGCGTCTGTGAGCAAGGCTGTCAGTCTAGTAAGCCCGGACATGTGTAGTGAGTATAGTAGTGAGTGAGTGTGCAATGCTTCGCTGCTTCTGTCAGCCAGGCTGTCAGTCTAGTAAGCCCGGACATGTGCAGTGAGTATAGTAGTGAGTGTGCAATGCTACGCTGCTTCTTTGAGCCAGGCTGTCAGTCTAGTAAGCCCGGACATGTGTAGTGAGTATAGTAGTGAGTGTACAATGCTACGCTGCTTCTGTGAGCCAGGCTGTCAGTCTAGTAAGCCCGGAAGTGTGCAGTGAGTATAGTAGTGAGTGAGTGTGCAATGCTACGCTGCTTCTGTCAGTCTAGTAGGCCCGGACATGTGTAGTGAGACTAGTAGTGAGTAAGTGTGCAATGCTACGCTGCTTCTGTCAGCCAGGCTGTCAGTCTTGTATGCCTAGACATGTGTAGTGAGTATAGTAGTTAGTGTGCAATGCTACGCTGCTTCTGTGAGCTAGGCTGTCAGTCAAGTAAGCCCGGACATGTGCAGTGAGTATAGAAGAAAGTGTGCAATGCTACGCTGCTTCTGTGAGCCAGGCTGTCAGTCAAGTAAGCCCGGACATGTGTAGTGAGTATAGTAGTGAGTGTGCAATGCTACGCTGCTTCTGTGAGCCAGGCTGTCAGTCAAGTAAGCCCGGACATGTGCAGTGAGTATAGTAGTGAGTGAGTGTGCAATTCTACGCTGCTTCTGTCAGTCTAGTAGGCCCGGACATGTGTAGTGAGTATAGTAGTGAGTAAGTGTGCAATGCTACGCTTCTTCTGTCAGCCAGGCTGTCAGTCTTGTAAGCCCGGCCATGTGAAGTGAGTATAGTAGTGAGTAAGTGTGCAATGCTACGCTGTTTCTGTCAGCCAGGCTGTCAGTCTAGTAAGCCCAGACATGTGTAGTGAGTATAGTAGTGAGTGAGTGTGCAATGTCGCTGCTTCTGTGAGCCAGGATGTCAGTCTAGTAAGCCCGGACATGTGTAGTGAGTAAAATAGTGAGTGTGCAATGCAACGCTGCTTCTGTGAGCCAGGCTGTCAGTCTAGTAAGCCCGGACTTGTGTAGTGAGTATAGTAGTGAGTGTGCAATGCTACGCTGCTTCTGTGAGCCAGGCTGTAAGTCTAGTAAGCCCAGACATGTGTAGTGAGTATAATAGTGAGTGAGTGTGCAATGCTACGCTGCTTCTGTCAGCCAGGCTGTGAGTCTAGTAAGCCCGGACATGTGTAGTGAGTATAGTAGTGAGTAAGTGTGCAATGCTAAGCTGCTTCTGTCAGTCTAGTAGGCCCGGACATGTGTAGTGAGTATAGTAGTGAGTAAGTGTGCAATGCTACGCTGCTTCTGTCAGCCAGGCTGTAAGTCTTGTAAGCCCGGCCATGTGTAGTGAGTATAGTAGTAAATGTGCAATGCTACGCTGCTTCTGTGAGCCAGGCTGGCAGTCTAGTAAGGCCGGACATGTGTAGTGAGTATAGTAGTGAGTGAGTGTGCAATGCTACGCTGCTTCTGTGAGCCAGGCTGTCAGTCTAGTAAGCCCGGACTTGTGTTGTGAGTATAGTAGTGAGTGTGCAATGCTACGCTGCTTCTGTGAGCAAGGCTGTCAGTCTAGTAAGCCCGGACATGTGCAGTGAGTATAGTAGTGAGTGACTGTGCGATGCTACGCTGCTTCTGTCAGTGTAGTAGGCCCAGACATGTGTAGTGAGTATAGTAGTGAGTGAGTGTGCAATGCAACGCTGCTTCTGTCAGCCAGGCTGTCAGTCTAGTAAGCCCGGCCATGTGAAGTGAGTATAGTAGTGAGTGAGTGTGCAATGCTACGCTGCTTCTGTCAGCCAGGCTGTAAGTCTAGTAAGCCCGGACATGTGTATTGAGTATAATAGTGAGAGTGCAATGCTACGCTGCTTCTGTGGGTGCAATCAAAGAATAAACAATCAAAAAATAAACAACAATCAATGACAAAGAAGTTTCATTAAAGATATGTCTGTTGATCAAACACCTCAATACATACAATCAAAGAATAAACAACAATCAATGACAAAGAAGTTTCAACAAAGATATGTCTGTTGATCAAAAACCTCAATACATACAATCAAAGAATAAACAACAATCAATGACAAAGAAGTTTCAACAAAGATATGTCTGTTGATCAAACACTTCAATACATACAATCAAAAAATAAACAACAATCAATGACAAAGAAGTTTCAACAAAGATGTGTCTGTTGATCAAACACCTAAATACATACAATCAAAGAATAAACAACAATTAATGACAAAGAAGTTTCAACAAAGAGATATCAGTCGGTTTATTGGTTTGGCTGTAAAAAAATAATTTATGGTCACAAAATCAGAAAATTCACCTTTTGGACACCCCTGGGTGCCACACCCACCACTGGCAATGTGACCAACAAGTCAAGTTCTACTCCAAATTTATCACTTTATCATAATATATAGGTCTACAATATTCCGCAGGGGGGAGGGGGAGTTTCCCTATGTATGTACTGGTCTACGTAGTTTTCGCGCAACAATCGACCTCGCTCCCTCATTATCAATAAACCAGTAACCGATTTACTAGATTTGTCTTGAATCCTTTTTTCTATTGGGCATTTATCACATATTCACTCATCGCTTCAAACTGGAATACTGCCCTTAACGGGGTTTGTGGGCGATGGAAGAGGACTGGCCAGTAGAAAGAAGAGAGAAAGTAGAAAGTGGAATATTGATGAATGCTACGTGCGATGAATACAGATTTAAAAAACTAGATGTTTAAAAAGTGCTCTCAAATATGCACCCATGACTCAAAAGAGGTCCTAATAATTCTCTTTCTGGCATAAGTTGTAATACCAGCCTAAATCGACCTTCCACTGGGGGCTTACTGGGGGCTAAAAAGGAGCCTACTAGGGGCCTACTAGGGGAAGGGCCCAAACACTGGGCAAGTTGCATCAATACTGTCTACGGACGTTATGGTGCTATCTATGGTTCAGACATGGGAACTACGCTCTTGGAATGTGTATATGTGGGGAGATGATTTTCGAGTCCTGTTATGAGCCCGCGGAAGTCTATAACCAGCGAGGGCAATGTACGGGCCTACTAACTGACAGCCTGGCTCACAGAAGCAGCGAGGCATTGCACACTCACTTCTATACTCACTACACATCTCCGGGCTTACTAGACTGACAGCCCGGCTGACAGAAGCAGCGTAGCATAGCACACTTACTACTATACTCACTACACATGTCCGGGCTTACTAGACTGACAGCCTGGCTCACAGAAGCAGCGTAGCATTGCACACTCACTCACTACTATACTCACTTCACATGTCCGGGATTACTAGCCTGGCTGACAGAAGCAGCGTAGCATTGCACAATCATTTACTACTATACTCTCTACACATGGCCGGGCTTACTAAACTGACAGCCTGGCTCACAGAAGCAGCGTAGCATTGCACACTCACTACTATACTCACAACACATTTCCGGGCTTACTAGACTGACAGCCTTGCTGACAGAAGCAGCGTTGCATTGCACACTCGATACTATACTCACTACACATGTCCGTGCTTACTAGACTGACAGCCTGGCTGACAGAAGGAGCGTATCTTAGCACACTCACTACTTTACTCACTACACATGTCCGGGCTTACTAGACTGACAGCCTGGCTGACAGAAGCAGCGTAGCATTGCACAATCACTTCTATACTCACTACACATGTCCGGGCTTACTAGACTGACAGCCTGGCTCACAGAAGCAGCGTAGCATTGTACACTCACTACTGTACTCACTACACATGGCCGGGCTTACTTGACTGACAGCCTGGCTGACAGAAGCAGCGTAGCAATGCACACTCACTCACTTCTATACTCACTACACATGTCCGGGCCTACTAGACTGACAGAAGCAGCGTAGCATTGCACACTCACTCACTACTATACTCACTACACATAGCCGGGCTTACTAGACTGACAGCCTGGCTGACAGAAGCAGCGTAGCATTGCACACTCACTCACTACCAAGTTTACTACACATGTCCGGGCCTACTAGACTGACAGAAGCAGCGTAGCATTGCACACTCACTCACTACTATACTCACTACACATGTCCGGGCTTACTAGACTCACAGCCTGGCTGACAGAAGCAGCGTAGCATTGCACACTCACTCACTACTATACTCACTTCACTATCCGGGCTTACTAGACTGACAGCCTGGCTCACAGAAGCAGCGTAGCATTGCACACTCACAACTATACTCACTTCACATGTCCGGGCTTACTAGACTGACAGCCTGGCTTACAGAAGCAGCGTAGCATTGCACACTAACTTCTATACTCACTACACATGTCCGGGCTTACTAGACTGACAGCCTGGCTGACAGAAGCAGCGTAGCATTGTACACTCACTACTATACTCACTACACATGTCCGGGCTTACTTGACTGACAGCCTGGCTGACAGAAGTAGCGTAGCATTGCACACTCACTTCTATACTCACTACACATATCCGGGCTTACTAGACTGACTGCCTGGCTGACAGAAGCAGCGTTGGATTCCACACTCACTCACTACTATACTCACTACACATGTCTGGGCTTACTAGACTGACAGCCTGGCTAACAGAAGCAGCGTAGCATTGCACACTCACTTCTAAACTCAGTACACATGTCCGGGCTTACGAGACTGACAGCCTGGCTGACAGAAGCAGCGTAGCATTGCACACTCACTACTATACTCACTGCACATGTCCGGGCTTACTAGACTGACAGCCTGGCTGACAGAAGCAGCGTAGCATTGCATACTCACTACTGTACTCACTACACATGTCCGGGCTTACTAGACTGACAGCCAGGCTCACAGAAGCAGCGTAGCATTGCACACTCACTCACTACTGTACTCACTACACAAGGCCGGGCTTACTTGACTGACAGCCTGGCTGACAGAAACAGCGTAGCATTGCACACTTACAACTATACTCACTACACATGTCCGGGCTTACTAGACTGACAGCCTGGCTGACAGAAGCAGCGTAGCATTGCACAGTCACTACTATACTCACTACACATGTCCGGGCTTACTAGACTGACAGCCTGGCTGACAGAAGCAGCGTAGCATTGCAACTCACTCACTACTATACTCACTACACATGTCCGGGCTTTCTAGACTGACAGCCTGGCTGACAGAAGCAGCGTAGCATTGCGCACTCACTCACTACTATACTCACTACACATGTCAGGGCTTACTAGACTAAAAGCCTGGCTGACAGAAGCAGCGTAGCATTGCACACTTACTTCTATACTCACTACACATGGCCGGGCTTACTAGACTGACAGCCTGGCTGACATAAGCAGCGTAGCATTGCACACTCACACTACTTTACTCACTACACATGTCCGGGCTTTCTAGACTGACAGCCTGGCTGACAGAAGCAGCGTAGCATTGCGCACTCACTCACTACTATACTCACTACACATGTCCGGGCTTACTAGACTAAAAGCCTGGCTGACAGAAGCAGCGTAGCATTGCACACTTACTTCTATACTCACTACACATGGCCGGGCTTACTAGACTGACAGCCTGGCTGACATAAGCAGCGTAGCATTGCACACTCACACTACTTTACTCACTACACATGTCCGGGCTTATTTGACTGACAGCCTAGCTGACAGAAGCAGCGTAGCATTGCACACTCACTAACTACTATACTCACTACACATGTCCGGGCTTACTAGACTGACAGCCTGGCTCACAGAAGCAGCGTAGCATTGCACACTCACTCACTACTATACTCACTACACATGTCCGGGCTTACTAGACTCACAGCCTGGCTGACAGAAGCAGCGTAGCATTGCACACTCACTACTATACTCACTACACATTTCCGGGCTTACAAGACTGACAGCCTGGCTCACAGAAGCAGCGTAGCATTTCACTCTCACTACTATACTCACTACACATGTCCGGGCTTACTTGACTGACAGCCTGGCTCACAGAAGCAGCGTAGCATTGCACACTCACTACTATACTCACTACACATGTCCGGGCTAACTAGACTTACAGCCTGGGTGACAGAAGCAGCGTAGCATTGCACACTTACTACTATACTCACTACACATGTCCGGGCTTACTAGACTGACAGCCTGGCTCACAGAAGCAGCGTCACATTGCACACTCACTCACTACTATACTCACTACACATGTCTGGGCTTACTAGACTTACAGCCTGGCTGACAGAAACAGCGTAGCATTGCACACTCACTCACTACTATACTCACTACACATGTCCGGGATTACTAGACTGACAGCCTGGCTGACAGAAGCAGCGTAGCATTGCACAATCATTTACTACTATACTCTCTACACATGGCCGGGCTTACTAAACTGACAGCCTGGCTCACAGAAGCAGCGTAGCATTGCACACTCACTACTATACTCACAACACATTTCCGGGCTTACTAGACTGACAGCCTTGCTGACAGAAGCAGCGTTGCATTGCACACTCGATACTATACTCACTACACATGTCCGTGCTTACTAGACTGACAGCCTGGCTGACAGAAGGAGCGTATCTTAGCACACTCACTACTTTACTCACTACACATGTCCGGGCTTACTAGACTGACAGCCTGGCTGACAGAAGCAGCGTAGCATTGCACAATCACTTCTATACTCACTACACATGTCCGGGCTTACTAGACTGACAGCCTGGCTCACAGAAGCAGCGTAGCATTGTACACTCACTACTGTACTCACTACACATGGCCGGGCTTACTTGACTGACAGCCTGGCTGACAGAAGCAGCGTAGCAATGCACACTCACTCACTTCTATACTCACTACACATGTCCGGGCCTACTAGACTGACAGAAGCAGCGTAGCATTGCACACTCACTCACTACTATACTCACTACACATAGCCGGGCTTACTAGACTGACAGCCTGGCTGACAGAAGCAGCGTAGCATTGCACACTCACTCACTACCAAGTTTACTACACATGTCCGGGCCTACTAGACTGACAGAAGCAGCGTAGCATTGCACACTCACTCACTACTATACTCACTACACATGTCCGGGCTTACTAGACTCACAGCCTGGCTGACAGAAGCAGCGTAGCATTGCACACTCACTCACTACTATACTCACTTTACTATCCGGGCTTACTAGACTGACAGCCTGGCTCACAGAAGCAGCGTAGTATTGCACACTCACAACTATACTCACTTCACATGTCCGGGCTTACTAGACTGACAGCCTGGCTTACAGAAGCAGCGTAGCATTGCACACTAACTTCTATACTCACTACACATGTCCGGGCTTACTAGACTGACAGCCTGGCTGACAGAAGCAGCGTAGCATTGTACACTCACTACTATACTCACTACACATGTCCGGGCTTACTTGACTGACAGCCTGGCTGACAGAAGTAGCGTAGCATTGCACACTCACTTCTATACTCACTACACATATCCGGGCTTACTAGACTGACTGCCTGGCTGACAGAAGCAGCGTTGGATTCCACACTCACTCACTACTATACTCACTACACATGTCTGGGCTTACTAGACTGACAGCCTGGCTAACAGAAGCAGCGTAGCATTGCACACTCACTTCTATACTCAGTACACATGTCCGGGCTTACGAGACTGACAGCCTGGCTGACAGAAGCAGCGTAGCATTGCACACTCACTACTATACTCACTGCACATGTCCGGGCTTACTAGACTGACAGCCTGGCTGACAGAAGCAGCGTAGCATTGCATACTCACTACTGTACTCACTACACATGTCCGGGCTTACTAGACTGACAGCCAGGCTCACAGAAGCAGCGTAGCATTGCACACTCACTCACTACTGTACTCACTACACAAGGCCGGGCTTACTTGACTGACAGCCTGGCTGACAGAAACAGCGTAGCATTGCACACTTACAACTATACTCACTACACATGTCCGGGCTTACTAGACTGACAGCCTGGCTGACAGAAGCAGCGTAGCATTGCACAGTCACTACTATACTCACTACACATGTCCGGGCTTACTAGACTGACAGCCTGGCTGACAGAAGCAGCGTAGCATTGCAACTCACTCACTACTATACTCACTACACATGTCTGGGCTTTCTAGACTGACAGCCTGGCTGACAGAAGCAGCGTAGCATTGCGCACTCACTCACTACTATACTCACTACACATGTCAGGGCTTACTAGACTAAAAGCCTGGCTGACAGAAGCAGCGTAGCATTGCACACTTACTTCTATACTCACTACACATGGCCGGGCTTACTAGACTGACAGCCTGGCTGACATAAGCAGCGTAGCATTGCACACTCACACTACTTTACTCACTACACATGTCCGGGCTTTCTAGACTGACAGCCTGGCTGACAGAAGCAGCGTAGCATTGCGCACTCACTCACTACTATACTCACTACACATGTCCGGGCTTACTAGACTAAAAGCCTGGCTGACAGAAGCAGCGTAGCATTGCACACTTACTTCTATACTCACTACACATGGCCGGGCTTACTAGACTGACAGCCTGGCTGACATAAGCAGCGTAGCATTGCACACTCACACTACTTTACTCACTACACATGTCGGGGCTTATTTGACTGACAGCCTAGCTGACAGAAGCAGCGTAGCATTGCACACTCACTAACTACTATACTCACTACACATGTCCGGGCTTACTAGACTGACAGCCTGGCTCACAGAAGCAGCGTAGCATTGCACACTCACTCACTACTATACTCACTACACATGTCCGGGCTTACTAGACTCACAGCCTGGCTGACAGAAGCAGCGTAGCATTGCACACTCACTACTATACTCACTACACATTTCCGGGCTTACAAGACTGACAGCCTGGCTCACAGAAGCAGCGTAGCATTTCACTCTCACTACTATACTCACTACACATGTCCGGGCTTACTTGACTGACAGCCTGGCTCACAGAAGCAGCGTAGCATTGCACACTCACTACTATACTCACTACACATGTCCGGGCTAACTAGACTTACAGCCTGGGTGACAGAAGCAGCGTAGCATTGCACACTTACTACTATACTCACTACACATGTCCGGGCTTACTAGACTGACAGCCTGGCTCACAGAAGCAGCGTCACATTGCACACTCACTCACTACTATACTCACTACACATGTCTGGGCTTACTAGACTTACAGCCTGGCTGACAGAAACAGCGTAGCATTGCACACTCACTCACTACTATACTCACTACACATGGCCGGGCTTACAAGACTGACAGCCTGGCTGACAGAAGCAGCGTAGCATTGCACACTTACTCACTACTATACTCACTACACATGTCCGGGCCTACTAGACTGACCGCCTGGCTCACAGTAGCAGCGTAGCATTGAACACTCACTACTGTACTCACTACGCATGTCCGGGCTTACTAGACTGACAGCCTGGCTCACAGAAGCAGCGTAGAATTGTACACTCACTACTGTACTCACTACACATGTCCGGGCTTACTAGACTGACAGCCTGGCTGACAGAAGCAGCGTAGCATTGCACACTCACTCACTACTATACTCACTACACATGTCCGGCCTTACTAGACTGCCAGCCTGGCTCACAGAAGCAGCGTAGCATTGCACACTCACTACTATACTCACTACACATGTCCGGGCTTACTAGACTTACAGCTTGGCTGACAGAAGCAGCGTAGCATTGCACACTCACTACTTCACTCACTTCACATGTCCGGGCTTACTAGACTGACAGCCTGGCTCACAGAAGCAGCGTAGCATTGCACACTCACTCACTACTATACTCACTACACATAGCCGGGCTTACTAGACTGACAGCCTGGCTGACAGAAGCAGCGTAGCATTGCACACTCACTCACTACCAAGTTTACTACACATGTCCGGGCCTACTAGACTGACAGAAGCAGCGTAGCATTGCACACTCACTCACTACTATACTCACTACACATGTCCGGGCTTACTAGACTCACAGCCTGGCTGACAGAAGCAGCGTAGCATTGCACACTCACTCACTACTATACTCACTTCACTATCCGGGCTTACTAGACTGACAGCCTGGCTCACAGAAGAAGCGTAGCATTGCACACTCACAACTATACTCACTTCACATGTCCGGGCTTACTATACTGACAGCCTGGCTTACAGAAGCAGCGTAGCATTGCACACTAACTTCTATACTCACTACACATGTCCGGGCTTACTAGACTGACAGCCTGGCTGACAGAAGCAGCGTAGCATTGCACACTCACTTCTATACTCACTACACATGTCCGGGCTTACTAGACTGACAGCCTGGCTGACAGAAGCAGCGTAGCATTGCACAGTCACTACTATACTCACTACACATGGCCGGGCTTACTAGACTGACAGCCTGGCTCACAGAAGCAGCTTAGCATTGCACAGTCACTACTATACTCACTAGACATAGCCGGGCTTACTAGACTGACAGTCTCGCTCTAAGAAGCAGAGTAGCATTGCACACTCACTACTATACTAACTACACATGTCCGCTTACTAGACTGACAGCCTGGCTGACAGAAGCAGCGTAGCATTGCACACTAACTTACTACTATACTCACTACACATGTCCGGGCTTACTAGACTGACAGCCTGGCTGACAGAAGCAGCGTAGCATTGCACACTCACTACTATACTCACTACACATGTCCAGGCTTACTAGACTGACAGCCTTGCTGACAGAAGCAGCGTAGCATTGCACACTCACTCACTTCTATACTCACTACACATGTTCGGGCTTACTAGACTGACAGCCTAGCTCACAGAAGCAGCGTAGCATTGCACACTCACTTCTATACTCACTACACATGTCCGGGCTTACAAGACTGACAGACTGGCTGACAGAAGCAGCGTAGCATTGCACACTCACTACTATACTCACTACACATGTCCGGGCTTACTAGACTGACAGCCTGGCTGACAGAAGCAGCGTAGCATTGCACACTCACTCACTACTATACTCACTACACATATCCGGGCTTACTCGACTGACAGCCTGGCTCACAGAAGCAGCGTAGCATTGCACACTCACTACTATACTCACTTCACATGTCCGGGCTTACTAGACTGACAGCCTGGCTCACAGAAGCAGCGTAGCATTACACACTCACTCCCTTCTATACTCACTACACATGTCCGGGCTTACTAGACTGACAGCCTGGCTCACAGAAGCAGCGTAGCATTGTACACTCAACTACTATACTCACTACACATGTCCGGGCTTACTAGACTGACAGCCTGGCTCACAGAAGCAGCGTAGCATTGCACAGTCACTACTATACTCACTACACATGTCCGGGCTTACTAGACTGACAGCCTGGCTCACAGAAGCAGCGTAGCATTGCACACTCACTCACTTCTATCTTCACTACACATGTCCGGGCTTACTAGACTGACAGCCTGGCTCACAAAAGCAGCGTAGCATTGTACACTCACTACTATACTCACTACACATGTCCGGGCTTACTAGACTGACAGCCTGGCTCACAGAAGCAGCGTAGAATTGCACACTCACTCACTTCTATACTCACTACACATGTCTGGGCTTACTAGACTGACAGCCTGGCTCACAGAAGCAGCGTAGCATTGTACACTCACTACTATACTCACTACACATGTCCGGGCTTACTAGACTGACAGCCTGGCTGACAGAAGCAGCGTAGCATTGCACACTCACTACTATACTCACGACACTTGTCCGGGCTTACTAGAATGACAGCCTTGCTCACAGAAGAAGCGTAGCATTGCACACTCACTCACTTCTATACTCACTACACATGTCCGGGCTTACTAGACTGACAGCCTGGCTCAAAGAAGCAGCGTAGCATTGCACACTCACTACTATACTCACAACACATGTCCGGGCTTACTAGACTGACAGCCTGGCTCACAGAAGCAGCGTAGCATTGTACACTCACTACTTTACTCACTTCACATGTCCGGGCTTACTAGACTGACAGCCTGGCTCACAGAAGCAGCGTAGCATTGCACACTCACTCACTTCTATACTCACTACACATGTCCGGGCTTACTAGACTGACAGCCTGGCTCACAGAAGCAGCGTAGCATTGTACACTCACTACTATACTCACTACACATGTCTGGGCTTACTAGACTGACAGCCTGGCTGACAGAAGCAGCGTAGCATTGCACACTCACTACTATACTCACGACACATGTCCGGGCTTACTAGAATGACAGCCTTGCTGACAGAAGCAGCGTAGCATTGCACACTCACTCAGTACTATACTCACTACACATGTCCGGGCTTACTAGACTGACAGCCTGGCTGACAGAAGCAACAATCAATGACAAAGAAGATTCAACAAAGATATGGCTGTTGATCAAACACCTCAATACATACAATCAAAGAATAAACAACAATCAATGATAAGGAAGTTTCAACGAAGATATGTCTGTTGATCAAACACCTAAATACAAACAATCAAAGAATAAACATTAATCAATGACAAAGAAGTTTCAACAAAGATATGTCGGTTGATCAAACAACTCAATACATACAATCAAAGAATAAACAACAATCAATGACAAAGAAGTTTCAACGAAGATATGTCTGTTGAACAAACACCTCAATACATACAATCAAAGAATAAACAACAATCAATGACAAAGAAGTTTCAACAAAGATATGTCTGTTGATCAAACACCTCAATACATACAATCAAAGAAAAAACAACAATCAATGACAAGGAAGTTTCAACAAAGATATGTTTGTTGATCAAACACCTCAATACATACAATCAAAGAATAAACAACAATCAATGACAAAGAAGTTTTAACAAAGATATGTCTGTTGATCAAACACCTCAATACATACAATCAAAGAATAAACAACAATCGATGACAAAGAAGTTTCAACGAAGATATGTCTGTTGATCAAACACCTCAATACATACAATCAAAGAATAAACAACAATCAATGACAAAGAAATTTCAACAAAGAGATGTCAGTTGATCAAACAACTCAAAACATACAATCAAAGAATAAACAACAATCAATGACGAAGAAGTTTTAACGAAGATATGTCTGTTGATCAAACACCTCAATACATACAATCAAAGAATAAACAACAATCAATGACAAAGAAGTTTCAACAAAGATATGTATGTTGATCAAACACCTCAATACATACAATCAAAGAATAAACAACAATCAATGACAAAGAAGTTTTAACAAAGATATGTTTGTTGATCAAACACCTCAATACATACAATCAAAGAATAAACAACAATCAATGACAAAGAAGTTTCAACAAAGATATGTCTGTTGATTAAACACTTGAATACATACAATCAAAGAATAAACAACAATCAATGACAAAGAAGTTTCAACAAAGTGTCAGGCTGTGAGTCAAGTATGCCCGGACATGTGTAGTGAGTATAGTAGTGAGTAAGTGTGCAATGCTAAGCTGCTTCTGTCAGTCTAGTAGGCCCGGACATGTGTAGTGAATATAGAAGTGAGTAAGTGTGCAATGCTACGCTGCTTCTGTCAGCCAGGCTGTCAGTCTTGTAAGCCCAGCCATGTGTAGTGAGTATAGTAGTGAGTGAGTGTGCAATGCTACGCTGCTTCTGTCAGGCAGGCTGTCAGTCTAGTAAGCCCGGACATGTGTAGTGAGTACAGTAGTGAGTGTACAATGCTACGCTGCTTCTGTGAGCCAGGCTGTAAGTCTAGTAAGCCCGGACATGTGTAGTGAGTATAGTAGTGAGTGTTCAATGCTACGCTACTTTTGTCAGCCAGGCTGTCAGTCTAGTTAGCCCGGACATGTGTAGTGAGTATAGTAGTGAGTGAGTGTGCAATGCTACGCTGCTTCTGTGAGCCAGGCTGTCAGTCTAGTAAGCCCGGACATGTATAGTGAGTATAGAGTGACTGTGCAAATCTACGCTGCTTCTGTGAGCCAGGCTGTCAGTCTAGTAAGCCCTGCCATGTGTAGTGAGTATAGTAGTGACTGTGCAATGCTACGCTGCTTCTGTGAGCCCAGCTGTCAGTCAAGTAAGCCCTGACATGTGTAGTGAGTATAGTAGTGAATGTGTGCAATGCTACGCTGCTTCTGTCAGCCAGGCTGTCAGTCTAGTAAGCCCGGACATGTGTAGTGAGTATAGTAGTGAGATTGCAAGGCTACGCTGCTTTTGTGAGCCAGGCTGTCAATCAAGTAAGCCCGGACATGTGTAGTGAGTATAGTCGTGAGTGTGCAATGCTACGCTACTTCTGTCAGCCAGGCTGTCAGTCTAGTAAGCCCGGACATGTGAAGTGAGTACAGTAGTAAGTGTACAATACAACGCTGCTTCTGTGAGCCAGGCTGTCAGTCTAGTAAGCACGGACATGTGTAGTGAGTACAGTCGTGAGTGTACAATGCTACGCTGCTTCTGTGAGCCAGGCTGTCAGTCTTGTAAGCCCGGACATGTGCAGTGATTATAGTTGTGAGTGAGTGTGCAATGCTACGCTGCTTCTGTCAGCCAGGCTGTCAGTCTAGTAAGCCCGGACATGTGTAGTGAGTATAGTAGTGAGTGTGCAATGCTACGCTGCTTCTGTGAGCCAGGCTGTCAGTCTAGTAAGCCCGGACATGTGCAGTGAGTGTAGTAGTGAGTGAGTGTGCAATGCTACGCTGCTTCTGTCAGCCAGGCTGTGAGTCTAGTAAGCCCGGACATGTGTAGTGAGTATAGTAGTGAGTGAGTGTGCAATGCTACGCTGCTTCTGTCAGCCAGGCTGTGAGTCTAGTAAGCCCGGACATGTGTAGTGAGTATAGTAGTGAGTAAGTGTGCAATGCTAAGCTGCTTCTGTCAGTCTAGTAGGCCCGGAATTGTGTAGTGAGTATAGTAGTGAGTAAGTGTGCAATGCTACGCTGCTTCTGTCAGCCTGGCTGTAAGTCTAGTAAGCCCGGCCATGTGTAGTGAGTATAGTAGTAAATGTGCAATGCTACGCTGCTTCTGTGAGCCAGGCTGGCAGTCTAGTAAGGCCGGACATGTGTAGTGAGTATAGTAGTGAGTGAGTGTGCAATGCTTCGCTGCTTCTGTGAGCCAGGCTGTCAGTCTAGTAAGCCCGGCCATGTGAAGTGAGTATAGTAGTGAGTGAGTGTGCAATGCTACGCTGCTTCTGTCAGCCAGGCTGTAAGTCTAGTAAGCCCGGACATGTGTATTGAGTATAATAGTGAGAGTGCAATGCTACGCTGCTTCTGTGGGTGCAATCAAAGAATAAACAATCAAAAAATAAACAACAATCAATGACAAAGAAGTTTCATTAAAGATATGTCTGTTGACCAAACACCTCAATACATACAATCAAAGAATAAACAACAATCAATGACAAAGAAGTTTCAACAAAGATATGTCTGTTGATCAAACACCTCAATACATACAATCAAAGAATAAACAACAATCAATGACAAAGAAGTTTCAACAAAGATATGTCTGTTGATCAAACACTTCAATACATACAATCAAAAAATAAACAACAATC
Organism: Isoperla grammatica; assembly: GCA_945910005.1. Classification (NCBI taxonomy): domain Eukaryota; kingdom Metazoa; phylum Arthropoda; class Insecta; order Plecoptera; family Perlodidae; genus Isoperla; species Isoperla grammatica. The sequence continues at coordinate 37,090,254 of OX246745.1, forward strand.
AATGACAAAGAAGTTTCAACAAAGATGTGTCTGTTGATCAAACACCTTAATACATACAATCAAAGAATAAACAACAATTAATGACAAAGAAGTTTCAACAAAGAGATATCAGTCGGTTTATTGGTTTGGCTGTAAAAAAATAATTTATGGTCACAAAATCAGCAAAATTCACCTTTTGGACACCCCTGGGTGCCACACCCACCACTGGCAATGTGACCAACAAGTCAAGTTCTACTCCAAATTTATCACTTTATCATAATATATAGGTCTACAATATTCCGCAGGGGGGAGGGGGAGTTTCCCTATGTGTGTACTGGTCTACGTAGTTTTCGCGCAACAATCGACCTCGCTCCCTCATTATCAATAAACCAGTAACCGATTTACTAGATTTGTCTTGAATCCTTTTTTCTATTGGGCATTTATCACATATTCACTCATCGCTTCAAACTGGAATACTGCCCTTAACGGGGTTTGTGGGCGATGGAAGAGGACTGGCCAGTAGGAAGAAGAGAGAAAGTAGAAAGTGGAATATTGATGAAGGCTACGTGCGATGAATACAGATTTAAAAAACTAGATGTTTAAAAAGTGCTCTCAAATATGCACCCATGACTCAAAAGAGGTCCTAATAATTCTCTTTCTGGCATAAGTTGTAATACCAGCCTAAATCGACCTTCCACTGGGGGCTTACTGGGGGCTAAAAAGGAGCCTACTAGGGGCCTACTAGGGGAAGGGCCCAAACACTGGGCAAGTTGCATCAATACTGTCTACGGACGTTATGGTGCTATCTATGGTTCAGACATGGGAACTACGCTCTTGGAATGTGTATATGTGGGGAGATGATTTTCGAGTCCTGTTATGAGCCCGCGGAAGTCTATAACCAGCGAGGGCAATGTACGGGCCTACTAACTGACAGCCTGGCTCACAGAAGCAGCGTAGCATTGCACACTCACTACTATACTCACTACACATGTCCGGGCTTACTAGACTGATTGTCTGGCTAACAGAAGCAGCGTAGCATTGCACACTCACTACTATACTCACTACACATGTCCGGGCTTACTAGACTGACAGCCTGGCTCACAGAAGCAGCGAAGCATTGCACACTCACTACTATACTCACTACACATGTCCGGGCTTACTAGACTGACAGCCTGGCTGACAGAAGCAGCGTAGCATTGCACACTCACTCACTACTATACTCACTGCACATGTCCGGGCTTACTAGAATTACAGCCTGGCTCACAGAAGCAGCGTTGCATTGCACACTCACTCACTTCTATACTCACTACACATGTCCGGGCCTACTAGACTGACAGAAGCAGCGTAGCATTGCACACTCACTCACTACTATACTCAATACACATAGCCGGGCTTACTAGACTGACAGCCTGGCTGACAGAAGCAGCGTAGCATTGCACACTCACTCACTACCAAGTTTACTACACATGTCCGGGCCTACTAGACTGACAGAAGCAGCGTAGCATTGCACACTCACTCACTACTATACTCACTACACATGTCCGGGCTTACTAGACTCACAGCCTGGCTGACAGAAGCAGCGTAGCATTGCACACTCACTCACTACTATACTCATTTCACTATCCGGGCTTACTAGACTGACAGCCTGGCTCACAGAAGCAGCGTAGCATTGCACACTCACAACTATACTCACTTCACATGTCCGGGCTTACTAGACTGACAGCCTGGCTTACAGAAGCAGCGTAGCATTGCACACTAACTTCTATACTCACTACACATGTCCGGGCTTACTAGACTGACAGCCTGGCTGACAGAAGCAGCGTAGCATTGTACACTCACTACTATACTCACTACACATGTCCGGGCTTACTTGACTGACAGCCTGGCTGACAGAAGAAGCGTAGCATTGCACACTCACTTCTATACTCACTACACATATCCGGGCTTACTAGACTGACAGCCTGGCTGACAGAAGCAGCGTTGGATTCCACACTCACTCACTACTATACTCACTACACATGTCTGGGCTTACTAGACTGACAGCCTGGCTAACAGAAGCAGCGTAGCATTGCACACTCACTTCTATACTCAGTACACATGTCCGGGCTTACGAGACTGACAGCCTGGCTGACAGAAGCAGCGTAGCATTGCACACTCACTACTATACTCACTGCACATGTCCGGGCTTACTAGACTGACAGCCTGGCTGACAGAAGCAGCGTAGCATTGCATACTCACTACTGTACTCACTACACATGTCCGGGCTTACTAGACTGACAGCCAGGCTCACAGAAGCAGCGTAGCATTGCACACTCACTCACTACTGTACTCACTACACAAGGCCGGGCTTACTTGACTGACAGCCTGGCTGACAGAAACAGCGTAGCATTGCACACTTACAACTATACTCACTACACATGTCCGGGCTTACTAGACTGACAGCCTGGCTGACAGAAGCAGCGTAGCATTGCACAGTCACTACTATACTCACTACACATGTCCGGGCTTACTAGACTGACAGCCTGGCTGACAGAAGCAGCGTAGCATTGCAACTCACTCACTACTATACTCACAACACATGTCCGGGCTTTCTAGACTGACAGCCTGGCTGACAGAAGCAGCGTAGCATTGCGCACTCACTCACTACTATACTCACTACACATGTCAGGGCTTACTAGACTAAAAGCCTGGCTGACAGAAGCAGCGTAGCATTGCACACTTACTTCTATACTCACTACACATGGCCGGGCTTACTAAACTGACAGCCTGGCTGACATAAGCAGCGTAGCATTGCACACTCACACTACTTTACTCACTACACATGTCCGGGCTTTCTAGACTGACAGCCTGGCTGACAGAAGCAGCGTAGCATTGCGCACTCACTCACTACTATACTCACTACACATGTCCGGGCTTACTAGACTAAAAGCCTGGCTGACAGAAGCAGCGTAGCAATGCACACTTACTTATATACTCACTACACATGGCCGGGCTTACTAGACTGACAGCCTGGCTGACATAAGCAGCGTAGCATTGCACACTCACACTACTTTACTCACTACACATGTCCGGGCTTATTTGACTGACAGCCTAGCTGACAGAAGCAGCGTAGCATTGCACACTCACTCACTACTATACTCACTTCACTATCCGGGCTTACTAGACTGACAGCCTGGCTCACAGAAGCAGCGTAGCATTGCACACTCACAACTATACTCACTTCACATGTCCGGGCTTACTATACTGACAGCCTGGCTTACAGAAGCAGCGTAGCATTGCACACTAACTTCTATACTCACTACACATGTCCGGGCTTACTAGACTGACAGCCTGGCTGACAGAAGCAGCGTAGCATTGCACACTCACTTCTATACTCACTACACATGTCCGGGCTTACTAGACTGACAGCCTGGCTGACAGAAGCAGCGTAGCATTGCACAGTCACTACTATACTCACTACACATGGCCGGGCTTACTAGACTGACAGCCTGGCTCACAGAAGCAGCTTAGCATTGCACAGTCACTACTATACTCACTAGACATAGCCGGGCTTACTAGACTGACAGTCTCGCTCTAAGAAGCAGAGTAGCATTGCACACTCACTACTATACTAACTACACATGTCCGCTTACTAGACTGACAGCCTGGCTGACAGAAGCAGCGTAGCATTGCACACTAACTTACTACTATACTCACTACACATGTCCGGGCTTACTAGACTGACAGCCTGGCTGACAGAAGCAGCGTAGCATTGCACACTCACTACTATACTCACTACACATGTCCAGGCTTACTAGACTGACAGCCTTGCTGACAGAAGCAGCGTAGCATTGCACACTCACTCACTTCTATACTCACTACACATGTTCGGGCTTACTAGACTGACAGCCTAGCTCACAGAAGCAGCGTAGCATTGCACACTCACTTCTATACTCACTACACATGTCCGGGCTTACAAGACTGACAGACTGGCTGACAGAAGCAGCGTAGCATTGCACACTCACTACTATACTCACTACACATGTCCGGGCTTACTAGACTGACAGCCTGGCTGACAGAAGCAGCGTAGCATTGCACACTCACTCACTACTATACTCACTACACATATCCGGGCTTACTCGACTGACAGCCTGGCTCACAGAAGCAGCGTAGCATTGCACACTCACTACTATACTCACTTCACATGTCCGGGCTTACTAGACTGACAGCCTGGCTCACAGAAGCAGCGTAGCATTACACACTCACTCCCTTCTATACTCACTACACATGTCCGGGCTTACTAGACTGACAGCCTGGCTCACAGAAGCAGCGTAGCATTGTACACTCAACTACTATACTCACTACACATGTCCGGGCTTACTAGACTGACAGCCTGGCTCACAGAAGCAGCGTAGCATTGCACAGTCACTACTATACTCACTACACATGTCCGGGCTTACTAGACTGACAGCCTGGCTCACAGAAGCAGCGTAGCATTGCACACTCACTCACTTCTATCTTCACTACACATGTCCGGGCTTACTAGACTGACAGCCTGGCTCACAAAAGCAGCGTAGCATTGTACACTCACTACTATACTCACTACACATGTCCGGGCTTACTAGACTGACAGCCTGGCTCACAGAAGCAGCGTAGAATTGCACACTCACTCACTTCTATACTCACTACACATGTCTGGGCTTACTAGACTGACAGCCTGGCTCACAGAAGCAGCGTAGCATTGTACACTCACTACTATACTCACTACACATGTCCGGGCTTACTAGACTGACAGCCTGGCTGACAGAAGCAGCGTAGCATTGCACACTCACTACTATACTCACGACACTTGTCCGGGCTTACTAGAATGACAGCCTTGCTCACAGAAGAAGCGTAGCATTGCACACTCACTCACTTCTATACTCACTACACATGTCCGGGCTTACTAGACTGACAGCCTGGCTCAAAGAAGCAGCGTAGCATTGCACACTCACTACTATACTCACAACACATGTCCGGGCTTACTAGACTGACAGCCTGGCTCACAGAAGCAGCGTAGCATTGTACACTCACTACTTTACTCACTTCACATGTCCGGGCTTACTAGACTGACAGCCTGGCTCACAGAAGCAGCGTAGCATTGCACACTCACTCACTTCTATACTCACTACACATGTCCGGGCTTACTAGACTGACAGCCTGGCTCACAGAAGCAGCGTAGCATTGTACACTCACTACTATACTCACTACACATGTCTGGGCTTACTAGACTGACAGCCTGGCTGACAGAAGCAGCGTAGCATTGCACACTCACTACTATACTCACGACACATGTCCGGGCTTACTAGAATGACAGCCTTGCTGACAGAAGCAGCGTAGCATTGCACACTCACTCAGTACTATACTCACTACACATGTCCGGGCTTACTAGACTGACAGCCTGGCTGACAGAAGCAACAATCAATGACAAAGAAGATTCAACAAAGATATGGCTGTTGATCAAACACCTCAATACATACAATCAAAGAATAAACAACAATCAATGATAAGGAAGTTTCAACGAAGATATGTCTGTTGATCAAACACCTAAATACAAACAATCAAAGAATAAACAACAATCAATGACAAAGAAGTTTCAACAAAGATATGTCGGTTGATCAAACAACTCAATACATACAATCAAAGAATAAACAACAATCAATGACAAAGAAGTTTCAACGAAGATATGTCTGTTGAACAAACACCTCAATACATACAATCAAAGAATAAACAACAATCAATGACAAAGAAGTTTCAACAAAGATATGTCTGTTGATCAAACACCTCAATACATACAATCAAAGAAAAAACAACAATCAATGACAAGGAAGTTTCAACAAAGATATGTTTGTTGATCAAACACCTCAATACATACAATCAAAGAATAAACAACAATCAATGACAAAGAAGTTTTAACAAAGATATGTCTGTTGATCAAACACCTCAATACATACAATCAAAGAATAAACAACAATCGATGACAAAGAAGTTTCAACGAAGATATGTCTGTTGATCAAACACCTCAATACATACAATCAAAGAATAAACAACAATCAATGACAAAGAAGTTTCAACAAAGAGATGTCAGTTGATCAAACAACTCAAAACATACAATCAAAGAATAAACAACAATCAATGACGAAGAAGTTTTAACGAAGATATGTCTGTTGATCAAACACCTCAATACATACAATCAAAGAATAAACAACGATCAATGACAAAGAAGTTTCAACAAAGATATGTATGTTGATCAAACACCTCAATACATACAATCAAAGAATAAACAACAATCAATGACAAAGAAGTTTTAACAAAGATATGTTTGTTGATCAAACACCTCAATACATACAATCAAAGAATAAACAACAATCAATGACAAAGAAGTTTCAACAAAGATATGTCTGTTGATTAAACACTTGAATACATACAATCAAAGAATAAACAACAATCAATGACAAAGAAGTTTCAACAAAGTGTCAGGCTGTGAGTCAAGTATGCCCGGACATGTGTAGTGAGTATAGTAGTGAGTAAGTGTGCAATGCTAAGCTGCTTCTGTCAGTCTAGTAGGCCCGGACATGTGTAGTGAGTATAGAAGTGAGTAAGTGTGCAATGCTACGCTGCTTCTGTCAGCCAGGCTGTCAGTCTTGTAAGCCCGGCCATGTGTAGTGAGTATAGTAGTGAGTGAGTGTGCAATGCTACGCTGCTTCTGTCAGGCAGGCTGTCAGTCTAGTAAGCCCGGACATGTGTAGTGAGTACAGTAGTGAGTGTTCAATGCTACGCTGCTTCTGTGAGCCAGGCTGTTAGTCTAGTAAGCCCGGACATGTGTAGTGAGTATAGTAGTGAGTGTTCAATGCTACGCTACTTTTGTCAGCCAGGCTGTCAGTCTAGTTAGCCCGGACATGTGTAGTGAGTATAGTAGTGAGTGAGTGTGCAATGCTACGCTGCTTCTGTGAGCCAGGCTGTCAGTCTAGTAAGCCCGGACATGTATAGTGAGTATAGAGTGACTGTGCAAATCTACGCTGCTTCTGTGAGCCAGGCTGTCAGTCTAGTAAGCCCTGCCATGTGTAGTGAGTATAGTAGTGACTGTGCAATGCTACGCTGCTTCTGTGAGCCCAGCTGTCAGTCAAGTAAGCCCTGACATGTGTAGTGAGTATAGTAGTGAATGTGTGCAATGCTACGCTGCTTCTGTCAGCCAAGCTGTCAGTCTAGTAAGCCCGGACATGTGTAGTGAGTATAGTAGTGAGATTGCAAGGCTACGCTGCTTTTGTGAGCCAGGCTGTCAATCAAGTAAGCCCGGACATGTGTAGTGAGTATAGTCGTGAGTGTGCAATGCTACGCTACTTCTGTCAGCCAGGCTGTCAGTCTAGTAAGCCCGGACATGTGAAGTGAGTACAGTAGTAAGTGTACAATACAACGCTGCTTCTGTGAGCCAGGCTGTCAGTCTAGTAAGCCCGGACATGTGTAGTGAGTACAGTCGTGAGTGTACAATGCTACGCTGCTTCTGTGAGCCAGGCTGTCAGTCTTGTAAGCCCGGACATGTGCAGTGATTATAGTTGTGAGTGAGTGTGCAATGCTTCGCTGCTTCTGTCAGCCAGGCTGTCAGTCTAGTAAGCCCGGACATGTGTAGTGAGTATAGTAGTGAGTGTGCAATGCTACGCTGCTTCTGTGAGCCAGGCTGTCAGTCTAGTAAGCCCGGACATGTGCAGTGAGTGTAGTAGTGAGTGAGTGTGCAATGCTACGCTGCTTCTGTCAGCCAGGCTGTGAGTCTCGTAAGCCCGGACATGTGTAGTGAGTATAGTAGTGAGTGAGTGTGCAATGCTACGCTGCTTCTGTCAGCCAGGCTGTGAGTCTAGTAAGCCCGGACATGTGTTGTGAGTATAGTAGTGAGTAAGTGTGCAATGCTAAGCTGCTTCTGTCAGTCTAGTAGGCCCGGAATTGTGTAGTGAGTATAGTAGTGAGTAAGTGTGCAATGCTACGCTGCTTTTGTCAGCCTGGCTGTAAGTCTAGTAAGCCCGGCCATGTGTAGTGAGTATAGTAGTAAATATGCAATGCTACGCTGCTTCTGTGAGCCAGGCTGGCAGTCTAGTAAGGCCGGACATGTGTAGTGAGTATAGTAGTGAGTGAGTGTGCAATGCTTCGCTGCTTCTGTGAGCCAGGCTGTCAGTCTAGTAAGCCCGGACTTGTGTAGTGAGTATAGTAGTGAGTGTGCAATGCTACGCTGCTTCTGTGAGCAAGGCTGTCAGTCTAGTAAGCCCGGACATGTGCAGTGAGTATAGTAGTGAGTGAGTGTGCGATGCTACGCTGCTTCTGTCAGTGTAGTTGGCCCAGACATGTGTAGTGAGTATAGTAGTGAGTGAGTGTGCAATGCAACGCTGCTTCTGTCAGCCCGGCTGTCAGTCTAGTAAGCCCGGCCATGTGAAGTGAGTATAGTAGTGAGTGAGTGTGCAATGCTACGCTGCTTCTGTCAGCCAGGCTGTAAGTCTAGTAAGCCCGGACATGTGTATTGAGTATAATAGTGAGAGTGCAATGCTACGCTGCTTCTGTGGGTGCAATCAAAGAATAAACAATCAAAAAATAAACAACAATCAATGACAAAGAAGTTTCATTAAAGATATGTCTGTTGACCAAACACCTCAATACATACAATCAAAGAATAAACAACAATCAATGACAAAGAAGTTTCAACAAAGATATGTCTGTTGATCAAACACCTCAATACATACAATCAAAGAATAAACAACAATCAATGACAAAGAAGTTTCAACAAAGATATGTCTGTTGATCAAACACTTCAATGCATACAATCAAAAAATAAACAACAATCAATGACAAAGAAGTTTCAACAAAGATGTGTCTGTTGATCAAACACCTAAATACATACAATCAAAGAATAAACAACAATTAATGACAAAGAAGTTTCAACAAAGAGATATCAGTCGGTTTATTGGTTTGGCTGTAAAAAAATAATTTATGGTCACAAAATCAGCAAAATTCACCTTTTGGACACCCCTGGGTGCCACACCCACCACTGGCAATGTGACCAACAAGTCAAGTTCTACTCCAAATTTATCACTTTATCATAATATATAGGTCTACAATATTCCGCAGGGGGGAGGGGGAGTTTCCCTATGTGTGTACTGGTCTACGTAGTTTTCGCGCAACAATCGACCTCGCTCCCTCATTATCAATAAACCAGTAACCGATTTACTAGATTTGTCTTGAATCCTTTTTTCTATTGGGCATTTATCACATATTCACTCATCGCTTCAAACTGGAATACTGCCCTTAACGGGGTTTGTGGGCGATGGAAGAGGACTGGCCAGTAGGAAGAAGAGAGAAAGTAGAAAGTGGAATATTGATGAAGGCTACGTGCGATGAATACAGATTTAAAAAACTAGATGTTTAAAAAGTGCTCTCAAATATGCACCCATGACTCAAAAGAGGTCCTAATAATTCTCTTTCTGGCATAAGTTGTAATACCAGCCTAAATCGACCTTCCACTGGGGGCTTACTGGGGGCTAAAAAGGAGCCTACTAGGGGCCTACTAGGGGAAGGGCCCAAACACTGGGCAAGTTGCATCAATACTGTCTACGGACGTTATGGTGCTATCTATGGTTCAGACATGGGAACTACGCTCTTGGAATGTGTATATGTGGGGAGATGATTTTCGAGTCCTGTTATGAGCCCGCGGAAGTCTATAACCAGCGAGGGCAATGTACGGGCCTACTAACTGACAGCCTGGCTCACAGAAGCAGCGTAGCATTGCACACTCACTACTATACTCACTACACATGTCCGGGCTTACTAGACTGATTGTCTGGCTAACAGAAGCAGCGTAGCATTGCACACTCACTACTATACTCACTACACATGTCCGGGCTTACTAGACTGACAGCCTGGCTCACAGAAGCAGCGAAGCATTGCACACTCACTACTATACTCACTACACATGTCCGGGCTTACTAGACTGACAGCCTGGCTGACAGAAGCAGCGTAGCATTGCACACTCACTCACTACTATACTCACTGCACATGTCCGGGCTTACTAGACTTACAGCCTGGCTCACAGAAGCAGCGTTGCATTGCACACTCACTCACTTCTATACTCACTACACATGTCCGGGCCTACTAGACTGACAGAAGCAGCGTAGCATTGCACACTCACTCACTACTATACTCACTACACATGTCCGGGCTTACTAGACTCACAGCCTGGCTGACAGAAGCAGCGTAGCATTGCACACTCACTCACTACTATACTCATTTCACTATCCGGGCTTACTAGACTGACAGCCTGGCTCACAGAAGCAGCGTAGCATTGCACACTCACAACTATACTCACTTCACATGTCCGGGCTTACTAGACTGACAGCCTGGCTTACAGAAGCAGCGTAGCATTGCACACTAACTTCTATACTCACTACACATGTCCGGGCTTACTAGACTGACAGCCTGGCTGACAGAAGCAGCGTAGCATTGTACACTCACTACTATACTCACTACACATGTCCGGGCTTACTTGACTGACAGCCTGGCTGACAGAAGAAGCGTAGCATTGCACACTCACTTCTATACTCACTACACATATCCGGGCTTACTAGACTGACTGCCTGGCTGACAGAAGCAGCGTTGGATTCCACACTCACTCACTACTATACTCACTACACATGTCTGGGCTTAATAGACTGACAGCCTGGCTAACAGAAGCAGCGTAGCATTGCACACTCACTTCTATACTCAGTACACATGTCCGGGCTTACGAGACTGACAGCCTGGCTGACAGAAGCAGCGTAGCATTGCATACTCACTACTATACTCACTGCACATGTCCGGGCTTACTAGACTGACAGCCTGGCTGACAGAAGCAGCGTAGCATTGCATACTCACTACTGTACTCACTACACATGTCCGGGCTTACTAGACTGACAGCCAGGCTCACAGAAGCAGCGTAGCATTGCACACTCACTCACTACTGTACTCACTACACAAGGCCGGGCTTACTTGACTGACAGCCTGGCTGACAGAAACAGCGTAGCATTGCACACTTACAACTATACTCACTACACATGTCCGGGCTTACTAGACTGACAGCCTGGCTGACAGAAGCAGCGTAGCATTGCACAGTCACTACTATACTCACTACACATGTCCGGGCTTACTAGACTGACAGCCTGGCTGACAGAAGCAGCGTAGCATTGCAGCTCACTCACTACTATACTCACAACACATGTCCGGGCTTTCTAGACTGACAGCCTGGCTGACAGAAGCAGCGTAGCATTGCGCACTCACTCACTACTATACTCACTACACATGTCAGGGCTTACTAGACTAAAAGCCTGGCTGACAGAAGCAGCGTAGCATTGCACACTTACTTCTATACTCACTACACATGGCCGGGCTTACTTAACTGACAGCCTGGCTGACATAAGCAGCGTAGCATTGCACACTCACACTACTTTACTCACTACACATGTCCGGGCTTTCTAGACTGACAGCCTGGCTGACAGAAGCAGCGTAGCATTGCGCACTCACTCACTACTATACTCACTACACATGTCCGGGCTTACTAGACTAAAAGCCTGGCTGACAGAAGCAGCGTAGCAATGCACACTTACTTCTATACTCACTACACATGGCCGGGCTTACTAGACTGACAGCCTGGCTGACATAAGCAGCGTAGCATTGCACACTCACACTACTTTACTCACTACACATGTCCGGGCTTATTTGACTGACAGCCTAGCTGACAGAAGCAGCGTAGCATTGCACACTCACTCACTACTATACTCACTACACATGTCCGGGCTTACTAGACTCACAGCCTGGCTGACAGAAGCAGCGTAGCATTGCACACTCACTACTATACTCACTACACATGTCCGGGCTTACTAGACTGACAGCCTGGCTCACAGAAGCAGCGTAGCATTGCACTCTCACTACTATACTCACTACACATGTCCGGGCTTACTTGACTGACAGCCTGGCTCACAGAAGCAGCGTAGCATTGCACACTCACTACTATACTCACTACACATGTCCGGGCTAACTAGACTTACAGCCTGGCTGACAGAAGCAGCGTAGCATTGCACACTTACTACTATACTCACTACACATGTCCGGGCTTACTAGACTGACAGCCTGGCTCACAGAAGCAGCGTCACATTGCACACTCACTCACTACTATACTCACTACACATGTCTGGGCTTACTAGACTTACAGCCTGGCTGACAGAAACAGCGTAGCATTGCACACTCACTCACTACTATACTCACTACACATGGCCGGGCTTACAAGCCTGACAGCCAGGCTGACAGAAGCAGCGTAGCATTGCACACTTACTCACTACTATACTCACTACACATGTCCGGGCCTACTAGACTGACCGCCTGGCTCACAGTAGCAGCGTAGCATTGAACACTCACTACTGTACTCACTAGGCATGTCCGGGCTTACTAGACTGACAGCCTGGCTCACAGAAGCAGCGTAGCATTGCACACTCACTTCTATACTCACTACACATGTCCGGGCTTACAAGACTGACAGACTGGCTGACAGAAGCAGCGTAGCATTGCACACTCACTACTATACTCACTACACATGTCCGGGCTTACTAGACTGACAGCCTGGCTGACAGAAGCAGCGTAGCATTGCACACTCACTACTATACTCACTACACATGTCCGGGCTTACTAGACTGACAGCCTGGCTGACAGAAGCAGCGTAGCATTGCACACTCACTACTATACTCACTGCACATGTCCGGGCTTACAAGACTTACAGCCTGGCTCACAGAAGCAGCGTAGCATTGCACACTCACTCACTACTATACTCACTACACATATCCGGGCTTACTCGACTGACAGCCTGGCTCACAGAAGCAGCGTAGCATTGCACACTCACTACTATACTCACTTCACATGTCCGGGCTTACTAGACTGACAGCCTGGCTCACAGAAGCAGCGTAGCATTACACACTCACTCCCTTCTATACTCACTACACATGTCCGGGCTTACTAGACTGACAGCCTGGCTCACAGAAGCAGCGTAGCATTGTACACTCAACTACTATACTCACTACGCATGTCCGGGCTTACTAGACTGACAGCCTGGCTCACAGAAGCAGCGTAGCATTGCACAGTCACTACTATACTCACTACACATGTCCGGGCTTACTAGACTGACAGCCTGGCTCACAGAAGCAGCGTAGCATTGCACACTCACTCACTTCTATCTTCACTACACATGTCCGGGCTTACTAGACTGACAGCCTGGCTCACAAAAGCAGCGTAGCATTGTACACTCACTACTATACTCACTACACATGTCCGGGCTTACTAGACTGACAGCCTGGCTCACAGAAGCAGCGTAGAATTGCACACTCACTCACTTCTATACTCACTACACATGTCTGGGCTTACTAGACTGACAGCCTGGCTCACAGAAGCAGCGTAGCATTGTACACTCACTACTATACTCACTACACATGTCCGGGCTTACTAGACTGACAGCCTGGCTGACAGAAGCAGCGTAGCATTGCACACTCACTACTATACTCACGACACTTGTCCGGGCTTACTAGAATGACAGCCTTGCTCACAGAAGAAGCGTAGCATTGCACACTCACTCACTTCTATACTCACTACACATGTCCGGGCTAACTAGACTGACAGCCTGGCTCAAAGAAGCAGCGTAGCATTGCACACTCACTACTATACTCACAACACATGTCCGGGCTTACTAGACTGACAGCCTGGCTCACAGAAGCAGCGTAGCATTGTACACTCACTACTTTACTCACTTCACATGTCCGGGCTTACTAGACTGACAGCCTGGCTCACAGAAGCAGCGTAGCATTGCACACTCACTCACTTCTATACTCACTACACATGTCCGGGCTTACTAGACTGACAGCCTGGCTCACAGAAGCAGCGTAGCATTGTACACTCACTACTATAGTCACTACACATGTCTGGGCTTACTAGACTGACAGCCTGGCTGACAGAAGCAGCGTAGCATTGCACACTCACTACTATACTCACGACACATGTCCGGGCTTACTAGAATGACAGCCTTGCTGACAGAAGCAGCGTAGCATTGCACACTCACTCAGTACTATACTCACTACACATGTCCGGGCTTACTAGACTGACAGCCTGGCTGACAGAAGCAACAATCAATGACAAAGAAGATTCAACAAAGATATGGCTGTTGATCAAACACCTCAATACATACAATCAAAGAATAAACAACAATCAATGATAAGGAAGTTTCAACGAAGATATGTCTGTTGATCAAACACCTAAATACAAACAATTAAAGAATAAACAACAATCAATGACAAAGAAGTTTCAACAAAGATATGTCGGTTGATCAAACAACTCAATACATACAATCAAAGAATAAACAACAATCAATGACAAAGAAGTTTCAACGAAGATATGTCTGTTGAACAAACACCTCAATACATACAATCAAAGAATAAACAACAATCAATGACAAAGAAGTTTCAACAAAGATATGTCTGTTGATCAAACACCTCAATACATACAATCAAAGAAAAAACAACAATCAATGACAAGGAAGTTTCAACAAAGATATGTTTGTTGATCAAACACCTCAATACATACAATCAAAGAATAAACAACAATCAATGACAAAGAAGTTTTAACAAAGATATGTCTGTTGATCAAACACCTCAATACATACAATCAAAGAATAAACAACAATCGATGACAAAGAAGTTTCAACGAAGATATGTCTGTTGATCAAACACCTCAATACATACAATCAAAGAATAAACAACAATCAATGACAAAGAAGTTTCAACAAAGAGATGTCAGTTGATCAAACAACTCAAAACATACAATCAAAGAATAAACAACAATCAATGACGAAGAAGTTTTAACGAAGATATGTCTGTTGATCAAACACCTCAATTCATACAATCAAAGAATAAACAACAATCAATGACAAAGAAGTTTCAACAAAGATATGTATGTTGATCAAACACCTCAATACATACAATCAAAGAATAAACAACAATCAATGACAAAGAAGTTTTAACAAAGATATGTTTGTTGATCAAACACCTCAATACATACAATCAAAGAATAAACAACAATCAATGACAAAGAAGTTTCAACAAAGATATGTCTGTTGATTAAACACTTGAATACATACAATCAAAGAATAAACAACAATCAATGACAAAGAAGTTTCAACAAAGTGTCAGGCTGTGAGTCAAGTATGCCCGGACATGTGTAGTGAGTATAGTAGTGAGTAAGTGTGCAATGCTACGCTGCTTCTGTCAGCCAGGCTGTGAGTCAAGTATGCCCGGACATGTGTAGTGAGTATAGTAGTGAGTAAGTGTGCAATGCTACGCTGCTTCTGTCAGTCTAGTAGGCCCGGACATGTGTAGTGAGTATAGAAGTGAGTAAGTGTGCAATGCTACGCTGCTTCTGTACGCCAGGCTGTCAGTCTTGTAAGCCCGGCCATGTGTAGTGAGTATAGTAGTGAGTGAGTGTGCAATGCTACGCTGCTTCTGTCAGGCAGGCTGTCAGTCTAGTAAGCCCGGACATGTGTAGTGAGTACAGTAGTGAGTGTACAATGCTACGCTGCTTCTGTGAGCCAGGCTGTTAGTCTAGTAAGCCCGGACATGTGTAGTGAGTATAGTAGTGAGTGTTCAATGCTACGCTACTTTTGTCAGCCAGGCTGTCAGTCTAGTTAGCCCGGACATGTGTAGTGAGTATAGTAGTGAGTGAGTGTGCAATGCTACGCTGCTTCTGTGAGCCAGGCTGTCAGTCTAGTAAGCCCGGACATGTATAGTGAGTATAGTAGTGACTGTGCAAATCTACGCTGCTTCTGTGAGCCAGGCTGTCAGTCTAGTAAGCCTGGCCATGTGTAGTGAGTATAGTAGTGACTGTGCAATGCTACGCTGCTTCTGTGAGCCCAGCTGTCAGTCAAGTAAGCCCTGACATGTGTAGTGAGTATAGTAGTGAATGTGTGCAATGCTACGCTGCTTCTGTCAGCCAGGCTGTCAGTCTAGTAAGCCCGGACATGTGTTGTGAGTATAGTAGTGAGATTGCAATGCTACGCTGCTTTTGTGAGCCAGGCTGTCAATAAAGTAAGCCCGGACATGTGTAGTGAGTATAGTCGTGAGTGTGCAATGCTACGCTACTTCTGTCAGCCAGGCTGTCAGTCTAGTAAGCCCGGACATGTGAAGTGAGTACAGTAGTAAGTGTACAATACAACGCTGCTTCTGTGAGCCAGGCTGTCAGTCTAGTAAGCCCGGACATGTGTAGTGAGTACAGTCGTGAGTGTACAATGCTACGCTGCTTCTGTGAGCCAGGCTGTCAGTCTTGTAAGCCCGGACATGTGCAGTGAGTATAGTTGTGAGTGAGTGTGCAATGCTACGCTGCTTCTGTCAGCCAGGCTGTCAGTCTAGTAAGCCCGGACATGTGTAGTGAGTATAGTAGTGAGTGTGCAATGCTACGCTGCTTCTGTGAGCCAGGCTGTCAGTCTAGTAAGCCCGGACATGTGCAGTGAGTGTAGTAGTGAGTGAGTGTGCAATGCTACGCTGCTTCTGTCAGCCAGGCTGTGAGTCTAGTAAGCCCGGACATGTGTAGTGAGTATAGTAGTGAGTGAGTGTGCAATGCTACGCTGCTTCTGTCAGCCAGGCTGTGAGTCTAGTAAGCCCGGACATGTGTAGTGAGTATAGTAGTGAGTAAGTGTGCAATGCTAAGCTGCTTCTGTCAGTCTAGTAGGCCCGGAATTGTGTAGTGAGTATAGTAGTGAGTAAGTGTGCAATGCTACGCTGCTTCTGTCAGCCTGGCTGTAAGTCTAGTAAGCCCGGCCATGTGTAGTGAGTATAGTAGTAAATGTGCAATGCTACGCTGCTTCTGTGAGCCAGGCTGGCAGTCTAGTAAGGCCGGACATGTGTAGTGAGTATAGTAGTGAGTGAGTGTGCAATGCTTCGCTGCTTCTGTGAGCCAGGCTGTCAGTCTAGTAAGCCCGGACTTGTGTAGTGAGTATAGTAGTGAGTGTGCAATGCTACGCTGCTTCTGTGAGCAAGGCTGTCAGTCTAGTAAGCCCGGACATGTGCAGTGAGTATAGTAGTGAGTGAGTGTGCGATGCTACGCTGCTTCTGTCAGTGTAGTTGGCCCAGACATGTGTAGTGAGTATAGTAGTGAGTGAGTGTGCAATGCAACGCTGCTTCTGTCAGCCAGGCTGTCAGTCTAGTAACCCCGGCGATGTGAAGTGAGTATAGTAGTGAGTGAGTGTGCAATGCTACGCTGCTTCTGTCAGCCAGGCTGTAAGTCTAGTAAGCCCGGACATGTGTATTGAGTATAATAGTGAGAGTGCAATGCTACGCTGCTTCTGTGGGTGCAATCAAAGAATAAACAATCAAAAAATAAACAACAATCAATGACAAAGAAGTTTCATTAAAGATATGTCTGTTGACCAAACACCTCAATACATACAATCAAAGAATAAACAACAATCAATGACAAAGAAGTTTCAACAAAGATATGTCTGTTGATCAAACACCTCAATACATACAATCAAAGAATAAACAACAATCAATGACAAAGAAGTTTCAACAAAGATATGTCTGTTGATCAAACACTTCAATACATACAATCAAAAAATAAACAGCAATCAATGACAAAGAAGTTTCAACAAAGATGTGTCTGTTGATCAAACACCTAAATACATACAATCAAAGAATAAACAACAATTAATGACAAAGAAGTTTCAACAAAGAGATATCAGTCGGTTTATTGGTTTGGCTGTAAAAAAATAATTTATGGTCACAAAATCAGCAAAATTCACCTTTTGGACACCCCTGGGTGCCACACCCACCACTGGCAATGTGACCAACAAGTCAAGTTCTACTCCAAATTTATCACTTTATCATAATATATAGGTCTACAATATTCCGCAGGGGGGAGGGGGAGTTTCCCTATGTGTGTACTGGTCTACGTAGTTTTCGCGCAACAATCGACCTCGCTCCCTCATTATCAATAAACCAGTAACCGATTTACTAGATTTGTCTTGAATCCTTTTTTCTATTGGGCATTTATCACATATTCACTCATCGCTTCAAACTGGAATACTGCCCTTAACGGGGTTTGTGGGCGATGGAAGAGGACTGGCCAGTAGGAAGAAGAGAGAAAGTAGAAAGTGGAATATTGATGAAGGCTACGTGCGATGAATACAGATTTAAAAAACTAGATGTTTAAAAAGTGCTCTCAAATATGCACCCATGACTCAAAAGAGGTCCTAATAATTCTCTTTCTGGCATAAGTTGTAATACCAGCCTAAATCGACCTTCCACTGGGGGCTTACTGGGGGCTAAAAAGGAGCCTACTAGGGGCCTACTAGGGGAAGGGCCCAAACACTGGGCAAGTTGCATCAATACTGTCTACGGACGTTATGGTGCTATCTATGGTTCAGACATGGGAACTACGCTCTTGGAATGTGTATATGTGGGGAGATGATTTTCGAGTCCTATTATGAGCCCGCGGAAGTCTATAACCAGCGAGGGCAATGTACGGGCCTACTAACTGACAGCCTGGCTCACAGAAGCAGCGTAGCATTGCACACTCACTACTATACTCACTACACATGTCCGGGCTTACTAGACTGATTGTCTGGCTGACAGAAGCAGCGTAGCATTGCACACTCACTACTATACTCACTACACATGTCCGGGCTTACTAGACTGACAGCCTGGCTCACAGAAGCAACGTAGCATTGCACACTCACTCACTACTATACTCACTTCACATGTCCGGGATTACTAGACTGACAGCCTGGCTGACAGAAGCAGCGTAGCATTGCACACTCACTCACTTCTATACTCACTACACATGTCCGGGCTTACTAGACTGACAGCCTGGCTCACAGAAGCAGCGTAGCATTGTACACTCACTACTATAGTCACTACACATGTCTGGGCTTACTAGACTGACAGCCTGGCTGACAGAAGCAGCGTAGCATTGCACACTCACTACTATACTCACGACACATGTCCGGGCTTACTAGAATGACAGCCTTGCTGACAGAAGCAGCGTAGCATTGCACACTCACTCAGTACTATACTCACTACACATGTCCGGGCTTACTAGACTGACAGCCTGGCTGACAGAAGCAACAATCAATGACAAAGAAGATTCAACAAAGATATGGCTGTTGATCAAACACCTCAATACATACAATCAAAGAATAAACAACAATCAATGATAAGGAAGTTTCAACGAAGATATGTCTGTTGATCAAACACCTAAATACAAACAATTAAAGAATAAACAACAATCAATGACAAAGAAGTTTCAACAAAGATATGTCGGTTGATCAAACAACTCAATACATACAATCAAAGAATAAACAACAATCAATGACAAAGAAGTTTCAACGAAGATATGTCTGTTGAACAAACACCTCAATACATACAATCAAAGAATAAACAACAATCAATGACAAAGAAGTTTCAACAAAGATATGTCTGTTGATCAAACACCTCAATACATACAATCAAAGAAAAAACAACAATCAATGACAAGGAAGTTTCAACAAAGATATGTTTGTTGATCAAACACCTCAATACATACAATCAAAGAATAAACAACAATCAATGACAAAGAAGTTTTAACAAAGATATGTCTGTTGATCAAACACCTCAATACATACAATCAAAGAATAAACAACAATCGATGACAAAGAAGTTTCAACGAAGATATGTCTGTTGATCAAACACCTCAATACATACAATCAAAGAATAAACAACAATCAATGACAAAGAAGTTTCAACAAAGAGATGTCAGTTGATCAAACAACTCAAAACATACAATCAAAGAATAAACAACAATCAATGACGAAGAAGTTTTAACGAAGATATGTCTGTTGATCAAACACCTCAATTCATACAATCAAAGAATAAACAACAATCAATGACAAAGAAGTTTCAACAAAGATATGTATGTTGATCAAACACCTCAATACATACAATCAAAGAATAAACAACAATCAATGACAAAGAAGTTTTAACAAAGATATGTTTGTTGATCAAACACCTCAATACATACAATCAAAGAATAAACAACAATCAATGACAAAGAAGTTTCAACAAAGATATGTCTGTTGATTAAACACTTGAATACATACAATCAAAGAATAAACAACAATCAATGACAAAGAAGTTTCAACAAAGTGTCAGGCTGTGAGTCAAGTATGCCCGGACATGTGTAGTGAGTATAGTAGTGAGTAAGTGTGCAATGCTACGCTGCTTCTGTCAGCCAGGCTGTGAGTCAAGTATGCCCGGACATGTGTAGTGAGTATAGTAGTGAGTAAGTGTGCAATGCTACGCTGCTTCTGTCAGTCTAGTAGGCCCGGACATGTGTAGTGAGTATAGAAGTGAGTAAGTGTGCAATGCTACGCTGCTTCTGTACGCCAGGCTGTCAGTCTTGTAAGCCCGGCCATGTGTAGTGAGTATAGTAGTGAGTGAGTGTGCAATGCTACGCTGCTTCTGTCAGGCAGGCTGTCAGTCTAGTAAGCCCGGACATGTGTAGTGAGTACAGTAGTGAGTGTACAATGCTACGCTGCTTCTGTGAGCCAGGCTGTTAGTCTAGTAAGCCCGGACATGTGTAGTGAGTATAGTAGTGAGTGTTCAATGCTACGCTACTTTTGTCAGCCAGGCTGTCAGTCTAGTTAGCCCGGACATGTGTAGTGAGTATAGTAGTGAGTGAGTGTGCAATGCTACGCTGCTTCTGTGAGCCAGGCTGTCAGTCTAGTAAGCCCGGACATGTATAGTGAGTATAGTAGTGACTGTGCAAATCTACGCTGCTTCTGTGAGCCAGGCTGTCAGTCTAGTAAGCCTGGCCATGTGTAGTGAGTATAGTAGTGACTGTGCAATGCTACGCTGCTTCTGTGAGCCCAGCTGTCAGTCAAGTAAGCCCTGACATGTGTAGTGAGTATAGTAGTGAATGTGTGCAATGCTACGCTGCTTCTGTCAGCCAGGCTGTCAGTCTAGTAAGCCCGGACATGTGTTGTGAGTATAGTAGTGAGATTGCAATGCTACGCTGCTTTTGTGAGCCAGGCTGTCAATCAAGTAAGCCCGGACATGTGTAGTGAGTATAGTCGTGAGTGTGCAATGCTACGCTACTTCTGTCAGCCAGGCTGTCAGTCTAGTAAGCCCGGACATGTGAAGTGAGTACAGTAGTAAGTGTACAATACAACGCTGCTTCTGTGAGCCAGGCTGTCAGTCTAGTAAGCCCGGACATGTGTAGTGAGTACAGTCGTGAGTGTACAATGCTACGCTGCTTCTGTGAGCCAGGCTGTCAGTCTTGTAAGCCCGGACATGTGCAGTGAGTATAGTTGTGAGTGAGTGTGCAATGCTACGCTGCTTCTGTCAGCCAGGCTGTCAGTCTAGTAAGCCCGGACATGTGTAGTGAGTATAGTAGTGAGTGTGCAATGCTACGCTGCTTCTGTGAGCCAGGCTGTCAGTCTAGTAAGCCCGGACATGTGCAGTGAGTGTAGTAGTGAGTGAGTGTGCAATGCTACGCTGCTTCTGTCAGCCAGGCTGTGAGTCTAGTAAGCCCGGACATGTGTAGTGAGTATAGTAGTGAGTGAGTGTGCAATGCTACGCTGCTTCTGTCAGCCAGGCTGTGAGTCTAGTAAGCCCGGACATGTGTAGTGAGTATAGTAGTGAGTAAGTGTGCAATGCTAAGCTGCTTCTGTCAGTCTAGTAGGCCCGGAATTGTGTAGTGAGTATAGTAGTGAGTAAGTGTGCAATGCTACGCTGCTTCTGTCAGCCTGGCTGTAAGTCTAGTAAGCCCGGCCATGTGTAGTGAGTATAGTAGTAAATGTGCAATGCTACGCTGCTTCTGTGAGCCAGGCTGGCAGTCTAGTAAGGCCGGACATGTGTAGTGAGTATAGTAGTGAGTGAGTGTGCAATGCTTCGCTGCTTCTGTGAGCCAGGCTGTCAGTCTAGTAAGCCCGGACTTGTGTAGTGAGTATAGTAGTGAGTGTGCAATGCTACGCTGCTTCTGTGAGCAAGGCTGTCAGTCTAGTAAGCCCGGACATGTGCAGTGAGTATAGTAGTGAGTGAGTGTGCGATGCTACGCTGCTTCTGTCAGTGTAGTTGGCCCAGACATGTGTAGTGAGTATAGAAGTGAGTGAGTGTGCAATGCAACGCTGCTTCTGTCAGCCAGGCTGTCAGTCTAGTAACCCCGGCGATGTGAAGTGAGTATAGTAGTGAGTGAGTGTGCAATGCTACGCTGCTTCTGTCAGCCAGGCTGTAAGTCTAGTAAGCCCGGACATGTGTATTGAGTATAATAGTGAGAGTGCAATGCTACGCTGCTTCTGTGGGTGCAATCAAAGAATAAACAATCAAAAAATAAACAACAATCAATGACAAAGAAGTTTCATTAAAGATATGTCTGTTGACCAAACACCTCAATACATACAATCAAAGAATAAACAACAATCAATGACAAAGAAGTTTCAACAAAGATATGTCTGTTGATCAAACACCTCAATACATACAATCAAAGAATAAACAACAATCAATGACAAAGAAGTTTCAACAAAGATATGTCTGTTGATCAAACACTTCAATACATACAATCAAAAAATAAACAGCAATCAATGACAAAGAAGTTTCAACAAAGATGTGTCTGTTGATCAAACACCTAAATACATACAATCAAAGAATAAACAACAATTAATGACAAAGAAGTTTCAACAAAGAGATATCAGTCGGTTTATTGGTTTGGCTGTAAAAAAATAATTTATGGTCACAAAATCAGCAAAATTCACCTTTTGGACACCCCTGGGTGCCACACCCACCACTGGCAATGTGACCAACAAGTCAAGTTCTACTCCAAATTTATCACTTTATCATAATATATAGGTCTACAATATTCCGCAGGGGGGAGGGGGAGTTTCCCTATGTGTGTACTGGTCTACGTAGTTTTCGCGCAACAATCGACCTCGCTCCCTCATTATCAATAAACCAGTAACCGATTTACTAGATTTGTCTTGAATCCTTTTTTCTATTGGGCATTTATCACATATTCACTCATCGCTTCAAACTGGAATACTGCCCTTAACGGGGTTTGTGGGCGATGGAAGAGGACTGGCCAGTAGGAAGAAGAGAGAAAGTAGAAAGTGGAATATTGATGAAGGCTACGTGCGATGAATACAGATTTAAAAAACTAGATGTTTAAAAAGTGCTCTCAAATATGCACCCATGACTCAAAAGAGGTCCTAATAATTCTCTTTCTGGCATAAGTTGTAATACCAGCCTAAATCGACCTTCCACTGGGGGCTTACTGGGGGCTAAAAAGGAGCCTACTAGGGGCCTACTAGGGGAAGGGCCCAAACACTGGGCAAGTTGCATCAATACTGTCTACGGACGTTATGGTGCTATCTATGGTTCAGACATGGGAACTACGCTCTTGGAATGTGTATATGTGGGGAGATGATTTTCGAGTCCTATTATGAGCCCGCGGAAGTCTATAACCAGCGAGGGCAATGTACGGGCCTACTAACTGACAGCCTGGCTCACAGAAGCAGCGTAGCATTGCACACTCACTACTATACTCACTACACATGTCCGGGCTTACTAGACTGATTGTCTGGCTGACAGAAGCAGCGTAGCATTGCACACTCACTACTATACTCACTACACATGTCCGGGCTTACTAGACTGACAGCCTGGCTCACAGAAGCAACGTAGCATTGCACACTCACTCACTACTATACTCACTTCACATGTCCGGGATTACTAGACTGACAGCCTGGCTGACAGAAGCAGCGTAGCATTGCACACTCACTCACTTCTATACTCACTACACATGTCCGGGCCTACTAGACTGACAGAAGCAGCGTAGCATTGCACACTCACTCACTACTATACTCAATACACATAGCCGGGCTTACTAGACTGACAGCCTGGCTGACAGAAGCAGCGTAGCATTGCACACTCACTCACTACCAAGTTTACTACACATGTCCGGGCCTACTAGACTGACAGAAGCAGCGTAGCATTGCACACTCACTCACTACTATACTCACTACACATGTCCGGGCTTACTAGACTCACAGCCTGGCTGACAGAAGCAGCGTAGCATTGCACACTCACTCACTACTATACTCATTTCACTATCCGGGCTTACTAGACTGACAGCCTGGCTCACAGAAGCAGCGTAGCATTGCACACTCACAACTATACTCACTTCACATGTCCTGGCTTACTAGACTGACAGCCTGGCTTACAGAAGCAGCGTAGCATTGCACACTAACTTCTATACTCACTACACATGTCCGGGCTTACTAGACTGACAGCCTGGCTGACAGAAGCAGCGTAGCATTGTACACTCACTACTATACTCACTACACATGTCCGGGCTTACTTGACTGACAGCCTGGCTGACAGAAGAAGCGTAGCATTGCACACTCACTTCTATACTCACTACACATATCCGGGCTTACTAGACTGACTGCCTGGCTGACAGAAGCAGCGTTGGATTCCACACTCACTACTGTACTCACTACACATGTCCGGGCTTACTAGACTGACAGCCAGGCTCACACAAGCAGCGTAGCATTGCACACTCACTCACTACTGTACTCACTACACAAGGCCGGGCTTACTTGACTGACAGCCTGGCTGACAGAAACAGCGTAGCATTGCACACTTACAACTATACTCACTACACATGTCCGGGCTTACTAGACTGACAGCCTGGCTGACAGAAGCAGCGTAGCATTGCACAGTCACTACTATACTCACTACACATGTCCGGGCTTACTAGACTGACAGCCTGGCTGACAGAAGCAGCGTAGCATTGCAACTCACTCACTACTATACTCACAACACATGTCCGGGCTTTCTAGACTGACAGCCTGGCTGACAGAAGCAGCGTAGCATTGCGCACTCACTCACTACTATACTCACTACACATGTCAGGGCTTACTAGACTAAAAGCCTGGCTGACAGAAGCAGCGTAGCATTGCACACTTACTTCTATACTCACTACACATGGCCGGGCTTACTAAACTGACAGCCTGGCTGACATAAGCAGCGTAGCATTGCACACTCACACTACTTTACTCACTACACATGTCCGGGCTTTCTAGACTGACAGCCTGGCTGACAGAAGCAGCGAAGCATTGCGCACTCACTCACTACTATACTCACTACACATGTCCGGGCTTACTAGACTAAAAGCCTGGCTGACAGAAGCAGCGTAGCAATGCACACTTACTTCTATACTCACTACACATGGCCGGGCTTACTAGACTGACAGCCTGGCTGACATAAGCAGCGTAGCATTGCACACTCACACTACTTTACTCACTACACATGTCCGGGCTTATTTGACTGACAGCCTAGCTGACAGAAGCAGCGTAGCATTGCACACTCACTCACTACTATACTCACTACACATGTCCGGGCTTACTAGACTGACAGCCTGGCTCACAGAAGCAGCGTAGCATTGCACACTCACTCACTACTATACTCACTTCACATGTCCGGGCTTACTAGACTCACAGCCTGGCTGACAGAAGCAGCGTAGCATTGCACACTCACTACTATACTCACTACACATGTCCGGGCTTACTAGACTGACAGCCTGGCTCACAGAAGCAGCGTAGCATTGCACTCTCACTACTATACTCACTACACATGTCCGGGCTTACTTGACTGACAGCCTGGCTCACAGAAGCAGCGTAGCATTGCACACTCACTACTATACTCACTACACATGTCCGGGCTAACTAGACTTACAGCCTGGCTGACAGAAGCAGCGTAGCATTGCACACTTACTACTATACTCACTACACATGTCCGGGCATACTAGACTGACAGCCTGGCTCACAGAAGCAGCGTCACATTGCACACTCACTCACTACTATACTCACTACACATGTCTGGGCTTACTAGACTTACAGCCTGGCTGACAGAAACAGCGTAGCATTGCACACTCACTCACTACTATACTCACTACACATGGCCGGGCTTACAAGACTGACAGCCTGGCTGACAGAAGCAGCGTAGCATTGCACACTTACTCACTACTATACTCACTACACATGTCCGGGCCTACTAGACTGACCGCCTGGCTCACAGTAGCAGCGTAGCATTGAACACTCACTACTGTACTCACTAGGCATGTCCGGGCTTACTAGACTGACAGCCTGGCTCACAGAAGCAGCGTAGAATTGTACACTCACTACTGTACTCACTACACATGTCCGGGCTTACTAGACTGACAGCCTGGCTGACAGAAGCAGCGTAGCATTGCACACTCACTCACTACTATACTCACTACACATGTCCGGCCTTACTAGACTGCCAGCCTGGCTCACAGAAGCAGCGTAGCATTGCACACTCACTACTATACTCACTACACATGTCCGGGCATACTAGACTTACAGCTTGGCTGACAGAAGCAGCGTAGCATTGCACACTCACTACTTTACTCACTTCACATGTCCGGGCTTACTAGACTGACAGCCTGGCTCACAGAAGCAGCGTAGCATTGCACACTCACTCACTACTATACTCACTACACATAGCCGGGCTTACTAGACTGACAGCCTGGCTGACAGAAGCAGCGTAGCATTGCACACTCACTCACTACCAAGTTTACTACACATGTCCGGGCCTACTAGACTGACAGAAGCAGCGTAGCATTGCACACTCACTCACTACTATACTCACTACACATGTCCGGGCTTACTAGACTCACAGCCTGGCTGACAGAAGCAGCGTAGCATTGCACACTCACTCACTACTATACTCACTTCACTATCCGGGCTTACTAGACTGACAGCCTGGCTCACAGAAGCTGCGTAGCATTGCACACTCACAACTATACTCACTTCACATGTCCGGGCTTACTATACTGACAGCCTGGCTTACAGAAGCAGCGTAGCATTGCACACTAACTTCTATACTCACTACACATGTCCGGGCTTACTAGACTGACAGCCTGGCTGACAGAAGCAGCGTAGCATTGCACACTCACTTCTATACTCACTACACATGTCCGGGCTTACTAGACTGACAGCCTGGCTGACAGAAGCAGCGTAGCATTGCACAGTCACTACTATACTCACTACACATGGCCGGGCTTACAAGACTGACAGCCTGGCTCACAGAAGCAGCTTAGCATTGCACAGTCACTACTATACTCACTAGACATGGCCGGGCTTACTAGACTGACAGTCTCGCTCTAAGAAGCAGAGTAGCATTGCACACTCACTACTATACTAACTACACATGTCCGCTTACTAGACTGACAGCCTGGCTGACAGAAGCAGCGTAGAACTGCACACTCACTTACTACTAAACTCACTACACATGTCCGGGCTTACTAGACTGACAGCCTGGCTGACAGAAGCAGCGTAGCATTGCACACTCACTACTATACTCACTACACATGTCCAGGCTTACTAGACTGACAGCCTTGCTGACAGAAGCAGCGTAGCATTGCACACTCACTCACTTCTATACTCACTACACATGTTCTGGCTTACTAGACTGACAGCCTAGCTCACAGAAGCAGCGTAGCATTGCACACTCACTTCTATACTCACTACACATGTCCGGGCTTACAAGACTGACAGACTGGCTGACAGAAGCAGCGTAGCATTGCACACTCACTACTATACTCACTACACATGTCCGGGCTTACTAGACTGACAGCCTGGCTGACAGAAGCAGCGTAGCATTGCACACTCACTACTATACTCACGACACTTGTCCGGGCTTACTAGAATGACAGCCTTGCTCACAGAAGAAGCGTAGCATTGCACATGCACTCACTTCTATACTCACTACACATGTCCGGGCTTACTAGACTGACAGCCTGGCTCAAAGAAGCAGCGTAGCATTGCACACTCACTACTATACTCACAACACATGTCCGGGCTTACTAGACTGACAGCCTGGCTCACAGAAGCAGCGTAGCATTGTACACTCACTACTTTACTCACTTCACATGTCCGGGCTTACTAGACTGACAGCCTAGCTCACAGAAGCAGCGTAGCATTGCACACTCACTCACTTCTATACTCACTACACATGTCCGGGCTTACTAGACTGACAGCCTGGCTCACAGAAGCAGCGTAGCATTGTACACTCACTACTATACTCACTACACATGTCTGGGCTTACTAGACTGACAGCCTGGCTGACAGAAGCAGCGTAGCATTGCACACTCACTACTATACTCACGACACATGTCCGGGCTTACTAGAATGACAGCCTTGCTGACAGAAGCAGCGTAGCATTGCACACTCACTCAGTACTATACTCACTACACATGTCCGGGCTTACTAGACTGACAGCCTGGCTGACAGAAGCAACAATCAATGACAAAGAAGATTCAACAAAGATATGGCTGTTGATCAAACACCTCAATACATACAATCAAAGAATAAACAACAATCAATGATAAGGAAGTTTCAACGAAGATATGTCTGTTGATCAAACACCTAAATACAAACAATCAAAGAATAAACAACAATCAATGACAAAGAAGTTTCAACAAAGATATGTCGGTTGATCAAACAACTCAATACATACAATCAAAGAATAAACAACAATCAATGACAAAGAAGTTTCAACGAAGATATGTCTGTTGAACAAACACCTCAATACATACAATCAAAGAATAAACAACAATCAATGACAAAGAAGTTTCAACAAAGATATGTCTGTTGATCAAACACCTCAATACATACAATCAAAGAAAAAACAACAATCAATGACAAGGAAGTTTCAACAAAGATATGTTTGTTGATCAAACACCTCAATACATACAATCAAAGAATAAACAACAATCAATGACAAAGAAGTTTTAACAAAGATATGTCTGTTGATCAAACACCTCAATACATACAATCAAAGAATAAACAACAATCGATGACAAAGAAGTTTCAACGAAGATATGTCTGTTGATCAAACACCTCAATACATACAATCAAAGAATAAACAACAATCAATGACAAAGAAGTTTCAACAAAGATATGTCTGTTGATCAAACACCTCAATACATACAATCAAAATAAACAACAATCAATGACA
Organism: Isoperla grammatica; assembly: GCA_945910005.1. Taxonomy (NCBI): domain Eukaryota; kingdom Metazoa; phylum Arthropoda; class Insecta; order Plecoptera; family Perlodidae; genus Isoperla; species Isoperla grammatica. Next base: position 37,119,353 of record OX246745.1, read on the forward strand.
AAGAAGTTTCAACAAAGAGATGTCAGTTGATCAAACAACTCAAAACATACAATCAAAGAATAAACAACAATCAATGACGAAGAAGTTTTAACGAAGATATGTCTGTTGATCAAACACCTCAATACATACAATCAAAGAATAAACAACAATCAATGACAAAGAAGTTTTAACAAAGATATGTATGTTGATCAAACACCTCAATACATACAATCAAAGAATAAACAACAATCAATGACAAAGAAGTTTTAACAAAGATATGTTTGTTGATCAAACACCTCAATACATACAATCAAAGAATAAACAACAATCAATGACAAAGAAGTTTCAACAAAGATATGTCTGTTGATTAAACACTTCAATACATACAATCAAAGAATAAACAACAATCAATGACAAAGAAGTTTCAACAAAGTGTCAGGCTGTGAGTCAAGTATGCCCGGACATGTGTAGTGAGTATAGTAGTGAATAAGTGTGCAATGCTAAGCTGCTTCTGTCAGTCTAGTAGGCCCGGACATGTGTAGTGAGTATAGAAGTGAGTAAGTGTGCAATGCTACGCTGCTTCTGTCAGCCAGGCTGTCAGTCTTGTAAGCCCGGCCATGTGTAGTGAGTATAGTAGTGAGTAAGTGTGCAATGCTACGCTGCTTCTGTCAGGCAGGCTGTCAGTCTAGTAAGCCCGGACATGTGTAGTGAGTACAGTAGTGAGTGTAAAATGCTACGCTGCTTCTGTGAGCCAGGCTGTTAGTCTAGTAAGCCCGGACATGTGTAGTGAGTATAGTAGTGAGTGTTCAATGCTACGCTTCTTCTGTGAGCCAGGCTGTCAGTCTAGTAAGCCTGGCCATGTGTAGTGAGTATATTAGTGACTGTGCAATGCTTCGCTGCTTCTGTGAGCCCAGCTGTCAGTCAAGTAAGCCCTGACATGTGTAGTGAGTATAGTAGTGAATGTGTGCAATGCTACGCTGCTTCTGTCAGCCAGGCTGTCAGTCTAGTAAGCCCGGACATGTGTAGTGAGTATAGTAGTGAGATTGCAATGCTACGCTGCTTTTGTGAGCCAGGCTGTCAATCAAGTAAGCCCGGACATGTGTAGTGAGTATAGTCGTGAGTGTGCAATGCTACGCTACTTCTGTCAGCCAGGCTGTCACTCTAGTAAGCCCGGACATGTGAAGTGAGTACAGTAGTAAGTGTAAAATACAACGCTGCTTCTGTGAGCCAGGCTGTCAGTCTAGTAAGCCCGGACATGTGTAGTGAGTACAGTCGTGAGTGTACAATGCTACGCTGCTTCTGTGAGCCAGGCTGTCAGTCTTGTAAGCCCGGACATGTGCAGTGAGTATAGTAGTGAGTGAGTGTGCAATGCTACGCTGCTTCTGTCAGCCAGGCTGTCAGTCTAGTAAGCCCGGACATGTGTAGTGAGTATAGTTGTGAGTGTGCAATGCTACGCTGCTTCTGTGAGCCAGGCTGTCAGTCTAGTAAGCCCGGACATGTGCAGTGAGTGTAGTAGTGAGTGAGTGTGCAATGCTACGCTGCTTCTGTCAGCCAGGCTGTGAGTCTAGTAAGCCCGGACATGTGTAGTGAGTATAGTAGTGAGTGAGTGTGCAATGCTACGCTGCTTCTGTCAGTCTAGTAGGCCCGGACATGTGTAGTGAGTATAGTAGTGAGTGAGTGTGCAATGCTACGCTGCTTCTGTCAGCCAGGCTGTCAGTCTTGTAAGCCCGGCCACGTGTAGTGAGTATAGAAGTGAGTGAGTGTGCAATGCTACGCTGCTTCTGTCAGCCAGGCTATCAGTCAAGTAAGCCCAAACATGTGTAGTGAGTATAGTAGTGAGTGAGTGTGCAATGCTACGCTGCTTCTGTCAGCCAGGCTGTCAGTCTAGTAATCCCGGACATGTGAAGTGAGTATAGTAGTGAGTGAGTGTGCAATGCTACGCTGCTTCTGTGAGCCAGGCTGTCAGTCTAGTAAGCCCGGACATGTGTAGTGAGTATAGTAGTAAGTGTGCAATGCTACGCTGCTTCTGTCAGCCGGGCTGTCAGTCTAGTAAGCCCGGACATGTGTAGTGAGTATAGTAGTGAGTGTGCAATGCTACGCTGCTTCTGTGAGCCAGGCTGTCTGTCTAGTAAGCCCGGACATGTGTAGTGAGTATAGTAGTGAGTGTGCAATGCTACGCTGCTTCTGTCAGCCAGGCAATCAGTCTAGTAAGCCCGGACATGTGTAGTGAGTATAGTAGTGAGTGTGCAATGCTACGCTGCTTCTGTCAGCCAGGCAATCAGTCTAGTAAGCCCGGACATGTGTAGTGAGTATAGTAGTGAGTGTGCAATGCTACGCTGCTTCTGTGAGCCAGGCTGTCAGTTAGTAGGCCCGTACATTGCCCTCGCTGGTTATAGACTGCCGCGGGCTCATTACAGGACTCGAAAATCATCTTCCCACATTTACACATTCCAAGAGCGTAGTTCCCATGTCTGAACCATAGATAGCACCATAACGTCCGTAGACAGTATTGATGCACCTTGCCCAGTGTTTGCCCCTTCCCCTAGTAGGCCCCTAGTAGGCTCCTTTTTAGCCCCCAGTAAGCCCCCAGTGGTAGGTCGATTAAGGCTGGTATTACAACTTATGCCAGAAAGAGAATTATTAGGACCTCTTTTGAGTCATGGGTGCATATTTGAGAGCACTTTTTAAACATCTAGTTTTTCAAATCTGTATTCATCGCACGTAGCCTTCATCAATATTCCACTTTCTACTTTCTCTCTTCTTCCTACTGGCCAGTCCTCTTCCATCGCCCAAAAACCCCGTTAAGGGCAGTATTCCAGTTTGAAGCGATGGATGAATATGTGATAAATGCCCAATAGAAAAAAGGAATCAAGACAAATCTCGTAAATCGGTTACTGGTTCATTGATAATGAGGGAGCGAGGTCGATTGTTGCGCGAAAACTACGTAGACCAGTACACACATAGGGAAACTCCCCCTCCCCCCTGCGGAATATTGTAGACCTATATATTATGATAAAGTGATAAATTTGGAGTAGAACTTGACTTGTTCGTCACATGGCCAGTGGTGGGTGTGGCACCCAGGGGTTTCCAAAAGGTGAAATTTGCTGATTTTGTGACCATCAATTATTTTTTTACAGCCAAACCAATAAACCGACTGATATCTCTTTGTTGAAACTTCTTTGTCATTGATTGTTGTTTATTCTTTGATTGTATGTATTGAGGTGTTAGATCAACAGACACATCTTTGTTGAAACTTCCTTGTCATTGATTGTTGTTTATTCTTTGATTGTATGTATTGAGGTGTTTGATCAACAGACATATCTTTGTTGAAACTTCTTAGTCATTGATTGTTGTTTATTCTTTGATTGTATGTATTGAAGTGTTTGATCAACAGACATATCTTTGTTGAAACTTCTTTGTCATTGATTGTTGTTTATTCTTTGATTGTATGTATTGAGGTGTTTGATCAACAAACATATCTTTGTTGAAACTTCTTTGTCATTGATTGTTGTTTATTCTTTGATTGTATGTATTGAGGTGTTTGATCAACAGACATATCTTTGTTGAAACTTCTTTGTCATTGATTGTTGTTTATTCTTTGATTGTATGTATTGAGGTGTTTGATCAACAGACACATCTTTGTTGAAACTTCTTTGTCATTGATTGTTGTTTATTCTTTGATTTTATGTATTGAGGTGTTTGATCAACAGACACATCTATGTTGAAACTTCTTTGTCATTGATTGTTGTTTATTCTTTGATTGTTTGTATTGAGGTGTTTGATCAACAGACTTATCTTTGTTGAAACTTCTTTGTCATTGATTGTTGTTTATTCTTTGATTGTATGTATTAAGGTGTTTGATCAACAGTCATATCTTCGTTGAAACTTCCTTGTCATTGATTGTTGATTATTCTTTGATTGTATGTATTGAGGTGTTTGATCAACAGACATATCTTTGTTGAACCTTCTTTGTCATTGATTGTTGTTTATTCTTTGATTGTATGTATTGAGGTGTTTGATCAACAAACATATCTTTGTTGAAACTTCCTTGTCATTGATTGTTGTTCATTCTTTGATTATATGTATTGAGGTGTTTGATCAACAGACATATCTTTGTTGAAGTGTCTTTGTCATTGATTGTTGTTTATTCTTTGATTGTATGTAATGAGTTGTTTGATCAACAGACATACCTTTGTTGAAACTTCTTTGTCATTGATTGTTGTTTATTCTTTGATCTTTTGTATTGAGGTGTTTGATCAACAGACATATCTTTGTTGAAACTTCTTTGTCATTGATTGTTGTTTATTCTTTGATTGTATGTATTGAGGTGTTTGATCAACAGACATATCTTCGTTGAAACTTCCTTGTCATTGATTGTTTGTTTATTCTTTGATTGTATGTATTGAGGTGTTTGATCAACAAACATATCTTTGTTGAAACTTCTTTGTCATTGATTGTTGCTTCTGTCAGCCAGGCTGTCAGTCTACTAAGCCCGGACATGTGTATTGAGTATAGAAGTGAGTGAGTGTGCAATGCTTCGCTGCTTCTGTCAGCCAGGCTGTCAGTCTAGTAAGCCCGGACATGTGTAGTGAGTATAGTAGTGAGTGAGTGTGCAATGCTACGCTGCTTCTGTCAGCCAGGCTTACAGTCTAGTAAGCCCGAACATAAGTAGTGAGTATAGTAGTGAGTGTGCAATGCTACGCTGCTTCTGTCAGCCAGGCTGTCAGTCTAGTAAGCCCGGACATGTGTAGTGAGTATAGTAGTGAGTGAGTGTGCAATGCTACGCTGCTTCTGTCAGCCAGGCTGTCAGTCTAGTAAGCCCGGACATGTGAAGTGAGTACAGTAGTGAGTGTACAATGCAACGCTGCTTCTGTCAGCCAGGCTGTCAGTCTTGTAAGCCCGGCCACGTGTAGTGAGTATAGAAGTGAGTGAGTGTGCAATGCTACGCTGCTTCTGTCAGCCAGGCTGTCAGTCAAGTAAGCCCAAACATGTGTGGTGAGTAAAGTAGTGAGTGAGTGTGCAATGCTAAGCTGCTTCTGTGAGCCAGGCTGTCAGTCTAGTAAGCCCGGACATGTGTAGTGAGTATAGTAGTGAGTGTGCAATGCTACGCTGCTTCTGTGAGCCAGGCTGTGAGTCTAGTAAGCCCGGACATGTGTAGTGAGTATAGTAGTGAGTGTGCAATGCTACGCTGCTTCTGTCAGCCAGGCTGTGAGTCTAGTAGGCCCGGATATGTGTATTGAGTAATTGTGAGTGTGCAATGCTACACTGCTTCTGTCAGCCAGGCTGTCAGTCTAGTAAGCCCGGACATGTGAAGTGTGTATAGTTGTGAGTGTGCAATGCTACGCTGCTTGTGTGAGCCAAGCTGGCAGGCTAGTAAGCCCGCACATGTGTAGTGAGTATAGTAATGAGTGAGTGTGCAATGCTACGCTGCTTCTGTCAGCCAGGCAGTCAGTCTAGTAAGCCCGGACATGTGTAGTGAGTACAGTTGTGAGTGTACATTGCTACGCTGCTTCTGTGAGCCAGGCTGTCAGTCTAGTAAGCCCGGACATGTGGAGTGAGTATAGTAGTGAGTGTGCAATGCTACGCTGCTTCTGTCAGCCAGGCTGTCAGTCTAGTTACCCCGGACATGTGTAGTGAGTATAGTAGTGAGTGAGTGTGCAATGGTACGCTACTTCTGTGAGCCAGGCTGTCAGTCTAGTAAGCCCGAACATGTGTAGTGAGTATAGAAGTGAGTGAGTATGCAATGCTACGCTGCTTATGTCAGCCAGGCAGTCAGTCTAGTAAGCCCGGACATGTGTTGTGAGTATAGTAGTGAGTGTGCAATGCTACGCTGCTTCTGTGAGCCAGGCTGTCAGTCTAGTAAGCCCGGACATGTGTTGTGAGTATAGTAGTGAGTGTGCAATGCTACGCTGCTTCTGTGAGCCAGGCTGTCAGTCTAGTTAGCCCGGACATGTGTTGTGAGTATAGTAGTGAGTGTGCAATGCTACGCTGCTTCCGTCAGCCAGGCTGTCAGTCTAGTAAGCCCGGACATGTGTTGTGAGTATAGTAGTGAGTGTGCAATGCTACGCTGCTTCTGTGAGCCAGGCTGTCAGTCTAGTTAGCCCGGACATGTGTTGTGAGTATAGTAGTGAGTGTGCAATGCTACGCTGCTTCTGTGAGCCAGGCTGTCAGTCTAGTAAGCCCGGACATGTGTAGTGAGTATAGAAGTGAGTGTGCAATGCTACGCTGCTTCTGTGAGCCAGGCTGTCAGTCTAGTAAGCCCGGACATGTGTAGTGAGTATAGTAGTGAGTGAGTGTGCAATGCAACGCTGCTTCTGTCAGCAAGGCTGTCAGCCTAGTAAGCCCGGACATGTGTAGTGAGTACAGTAGTGAGTGTGCAATGCTACGCTGCTTCTGTGAGCCAGGCTGTCAGTCTAGTAAGCCCGGACATGTGTATGAGTATAGTAGTGAGTGTGCAATGCTACGCTACTTCTGTCAGCCAGGCTGTCAGTCTAGTAAGCCCGGACATGTGAAGTGAGTAAAGTCGTTAGTGTGCAATGCTACGCTTCTTCTGTGAGCGGGCCTTCAGTCTAATAAGCCTGGACATGTGTAGTGAGTATAGTAGTGAGTGTGCAATGCTACGCTGCTTCTGTCAGCCAGGCTGTCAGTATAGTAAGCCCGGACATGTGTAGTGAGTATAGTAGTTAGTGTGCAATGCTACGCTGCTTCTGTGAGCAGGCTGTCAGTCTAGTAAGCCCGGACATGTGTAGTGAGTATAGTAGTGAGTGTGCAATGCTACGCTGCTTCTGTCAGCCAGGCTGTCAGTCTAGTAAACCTGGACATGAGTAGTGAGTATAGTAGTGAGTGTGCAATGCTACGCTACTTCTGTGTGCCAGGCTGTCAGTCTAGTAAGCCCGGACATGTGTAGTGAGTACAGTAGTGAGTGTACAATGCTACGAAGCTTCTGTAAGCCAGGCTGTCAGTCTAGTAAGCCCGGACATGTGTAGTGAGTATAGTAGTGAGTGAGTGTGCAATGCAACGCTACTTTTGTCAGCCTGGCTGTCAGTCTAGTAAGCCCGGACATGTGTAGTGAGTTTAGTAGTGAGTGGGCAATGCTAAGCTGCTTCTGTCAGTCAGGCTGTCGGTCTAGTAAGCCCGGACATGTGAAGTGAGTATAGTCGTTAGTGTGCAATGCTACGTTTCTTCTGTGAGCGGGCCTTCAGTCTAATAAGCCCGGACATGTGTAGTGAGTATAGTAGTGAGTGTGCAATGCTACGCTGCTTCTGTGAGCCAGGCTGTCAGTCTAGTAAGCCTGGCCATGTGTAGTGAGTATAGTAGTGACTGTGCAATGCTACGCTGCTTCTGTGAGCCCAGCTGTCAGTCAAGTAAGCCCTGACATGTGTAGTGAGTATAGTAGTGAATGTGTGCAATGCTACGCTGCTTCTGTCAGCCAGGCTGTCAGTCTAGTAAGCCCGGACATGTGTAGTGAGTATAGTAGTGAGATTGCAATGCTACGCTGCTTTTGTGAGCCAGGCTGTCAATCAAGTAAGCCCGGACATGTGTAGTGAGTATAGTCGTGAGTGTGCAATGCTACGCTACTTCTGTCAGCCAGGCTGTCAGTCTAGTAAGCCCGGACATGTGAAGTGAGTACAGTAGTAAGTGTACAATACAACGCTGCTTCTGTGAGCCAGGCTGTCAGTCTAGTAAGCCCGGACATGTGTAGTGAGTACAGTCGTGAGTGTACAATGCTACGCTGCTTCTGTGAGCCAGGCTGTCAGTCTTGTAAGCCCGGACATGTGCAGTGAGTATAGTAGTGAGTGAGTGTGCAATGCTACGCTGCTTCTGTCAGCCTGGCTGTCAGTCTAGTAAGCCCGGACATGTGTAGTGAGTATAGTAGTGAGTGTGCAATGCTACGCTGCTTCTGTGAGCCAGGCTGTCAGTCTAGTAAGCCCGGACATGTGCAGTGAGTGTAGTAGTGAGTGAGTGTGCAATGCTACGCTGCTTCTGTCAGCCAGGCTGTGAGTCTAGTAAGCCCGGACATGTGTAGTGAGTATAGTAGTGAGTGAGTGTGCAATGCTACGCTGCTTCTGTCAGTCTAGTAGGCCCGGACATGTGTAGTGAGTATAGTAGTGAGTGAGTGTGCAATGCTACGCTGCTTCTGTCAGCCAGGCTGTCAGTCTTGTAAGCCCGGCCACGTGTAGTGAGTATAGAAGTGAGTGAGTGTGCAATGCTACGCTGCTTCTGTCAGCCAGGCTATCAGTCAAGTAAGCCCAAACATGTGTAGTGAGTATAGTAGTGAGTGAGTGTGCAATGCTACGCTGCTTCTGTCAGCCAGGCTGTCAGTCTAGTAATCCCGGACATGTGAAGTTAGTATAGTAGTGAGTGAGTGTGCAATGCTACGCTGCTTCTGTGAGCCAGGCTGTCAGTCTAGTAAGCCCGGACATGTGTAGTGAGTATAGTAGTAAGTGTGCAATGCTACGCTGCTTCTGTCAGCCGGGCTGTCAGTCTAGTAAGCCCGGACATGTGTAGTGAGTATAGTAGTGAGTGTGCAATGCTACGCTGCTTCTGTGAGCCAGGCTGTCTGTCTAGTAAGCCCGGACATGTGTAGTGAGTATAGTAGTGAGTGTGCAATGCTACGCTGCTTCTGTCAGCCAGGCAATCAGTCTAGTAAGCCCGGACATGTGTAGTGAGTATAGTAGTGAGTGTGCAATGCTACGCTGCTTCTGTCAGCCAGGCAATCAGTCTAGTAAGCCCGGACATGTGTAGTGAGTATAGTAGTGAGTGTGCAATGCTACGCTGCTTCTGTGAGCCAGGCTGTCAGTTAGTAGGCCCGTACATTGCCCTCGCTGGTTATAGACTGCCGCGGGCTCATTACAGGACTCGAAAATCATCTTCCCACATTTACACATTCCAAGAGCGTAGTTCCCATGTCTGAACCATAGATAGCACCATAACGTCCGTAGACAGTATTGATGCACCTTGCCCAGTGTTTGGCCCCTTCCCCTAGTAGGCCCCTAGTAGGCTCCTTTTTAGCCCCCAGTAAGCCCCCAGTGGTAGGTCGATTAAGGCTGGTATTACAACTTATGCCAGAAAGAGAATTATTAGGACCTCTTTTGAGTCATGGGTGCATATTTGAGAGCACTTTTTAAACATCTAGTTTTTCAAATCTGTATTCATCGCACGTAGCCTTCATCAATATTCCACTTTCTACTTTCTCTCTTCTTCCTACTGGCCAGTCCTCTTCCATCGCCCACAAACCCCGTTAAGGGCAGTATTCCAGTTTGAAGCGATGGATGAATATGTGATAAATGCCCAATAGAAAAAAGGAACCAAGACAAATCTCGTAAATCGGTTACTGGTTCATTGATAATGAGGGAGCGAGGTCGATTGTTGGGCGAAAACTACGTAGACCAGTACACACATAGGGAAACTCCCCCTCCCCCCTGCGGAATATTGTAGACCTATATATTATGATAAAGTGATAAATTTGGAGTAGAACTTGACTTGTTCGTCACATGGCCAGTGGTGGGTGTGGCACCCAGGGGTTTCCAAAAGGTGAAATTTGCTGATTTTGTGACCATCAATTATTTTTTTACAGCCAAACCAATAAACCGACTGATATCTCTTTGTTGAAACTTCTTTGTCATTGATTGTTGTTTATTCTTTGATTGTATGTATTGAGGTGTTAGATCAACAGACACATCTTTGTTGAAACTTCCCTGTCATTGATTGTTGTTTATTCTTTGATTGTATGTATTGAGGTGTTTGATCAACAGACATATCTTTGTTGAAACTTCTTAGTCATTGATTGTTGTTTATTCTTTGCTTGTATGTATTGAAGTGTTTGATCAACAGACATATCTTTGTTGAAACTTCTTTGTCATTGATTGTTGTTTATTCTTTGATTGTATGTATTGAGGTGTTTGATCAACAAACATCTTTGTTGAAACTCTTTGTCATTGATTGTTGTTTATTCTTTGATTGTATGTATTGAGGTGTTTGATCAACAGACATATCTTTGTTGAAACTTCTTTGTCATTGATTGTTGTTTATTCTTTGATTGTATGTATTGAGGTGTTTGATCAACAGACACATCTTTGTTGAAACTTCTTTGTCATTGATTGTTGTTTATTCTTTGATTTTATGTATTGAGGTGTTTGATCAACAGACACATCTATGTTGAAACTTCTTTGTCATTGATTGTTGTTTATTCTTTGATTGTTTGTATTGAGGTGTTTGATCAACAGACTTATCTTTGTTGAAACTTCTTTGTCATTGATTGTTGTTTATTCTTTGATTGTATGTATTGAGGTGTTTGATCAACAGTCAAATCTTCGTTGAAACTTCCTTGTCATTGATTGTTGTTTATTCTTTGATTGTATGTATTGAGGTGTTTGATCAACAGACATATCTTTGTTGAACCTTCTTTGTCATTGATTGTTGTTTATTCTTTGATTGTATGTATTGAGGTGTTTGATCAACAAACATATCTTTGTTGAAACTTCCTTGTCATTGATTGTTGTTCATTCTTTGATTATATGTATTGAGGTGTTTGATCAACAGACATATCTTTGTTGAAGTGTCTTTGTCATTGATTGTTGTTTATTCTTTGATTGTATGTAATGAGTTGTTTGATCAACAGACATACCTTTGTTGAAACTTCTTTGTCATTGATTGTTGTTTATTCTTTGATCTTTTGTATTGAGGTGTTTGATCAACAGACATATCTTTGTTGAAACTTCTTTGTCATTGATTGTTGTTTATTCTTTGATTGTATGTATTGAGGTGTTTGATCAACAGACATATCTTCGTTGAAACTTCCTTGTCATTGATTGTTTGTTTATTCTTTGATTGTATGTATTGAGGTGTTTGATCAACAAACATATCTTTGTTGAAACTTCTTTGTCATTGATTGTTGCTTCTGTCAGCCAGGCTGTCAGTCTAGTAAGCCCGGGCATGTGTAGTGAGTATAGTAGTGAGTGAGTGTGCAATGCTTCGCTGCTTCTGTCAGCCAGGCTGTCAGTCTAGTAAGCCCGGACATGTGTAGTGAGTATAGTAGTGAGTGTGCAATGCTACGCTGCTTCTGTTAGCCAGGCTGTCAGTCTAGTAAGCCCGGACATGTGTAGTGAGTATAGTAGTGAGTGAGTGTGCAATGCTACGCTGCTTCTGTGAGCCAGGCTGTCAGTCTAGTAAGCCCGGATATGTGTAGTGAGTATAGTAGTGAGTGTGCAATGCTACGCTGCTTCTGTGAGCCAGGCTGTGAGTCAAATAAGCCCGGACATGTGTAGTGAGTATAGTAGTGAGTGAGTGTGCAATGCTACGCTGCTTCTGTCAGCCAGGCTTACAGTCTAGTAAGCCCGAACATGTGTAGTGAGTATAGTAGTGAGTGTGCAATGCTACGCTGCTTCTGTCAGCCAGGCTGTCAGTCTAGTAAGCCCGGACATGTGTAGTGAGTATAGTAGTGAGTGAGTGTGCAATGCTACGCGGCTTCTGTCAGCCAGGCTGTCAGTCTAGTAAGCCCGGACATGTGAAGTGAGTACAGTAGTGAGTGTACAATGCAACGCTGCTTCTGTCAGTCAGGCTGTCAGTCTTGTAAGCCCGGCCACGTGTAGTGAGTATAGAAGTGAGTGAGTGTGCAATGCTACGCTGCTTCTGTCAGCCAGGCTGTCAGTCTAGTAAGCCCGGACATGTGTAGTGAGTATAGAAGTGAGTGTGCAATGCTACGCTGCTTGTGTGAGCCAAGCTGGCAGGCTAGTAAGCCCGCACATGTGTAGTGAGTATAGTAATGAGTGAGTGTGCAATGCTACGCTGCTTCTGTCAGCCAGGCAGTCAGTCTAGTAAGCCCGGACATGTGTATTGAGTAATTGTGAGTGTGCAATGCTACACTGCTTCTGTCAGCCAGGCTGTCAGTCTAGTAAGCCCGGACATGTGAAGTGTGTATAGTTGTGAGTGTGCAATGCTACGCTGCTTGTGTGAGCCAAGCTGGCAGGCTAGTAAGCCCGCACATGTGTAGTGAGTATAGTAATGAGTGAGTGTGCAATGCTACGCTGCTTCTGCCAGCCAGGCAGTCAGTCTAGTAAGCCCGGACATGTGTAGTGAGTACAGTTGTGAGTGTACAATGCTACGCTGCTTCTGTGAGCCAGGCTGTCAGTCTAGTAAGCCCGGACATGTGGAGTGAGTATAGTAGTGAGTGTGCAATGCTACGCTGCTTCTGTCAGCCAGGCTGTCAGTCTAGTTACCCCGGACATGTGTAGTGAGTATAGTAGTGAGTGAGTGTGCAATGGTACGCTACTTTTGTGAGCCAGGCTGTCAGTCTAGTAAGCCCGAACATGTGTAGTGAGTATAGAAGTGAGTGAGTATGCAATGCTACGCTGCTTATGTCAGCCAGGCAGTCAGTCTAGTAAGCCCGGACATGTGTAGTGAGTACAGTAGTGAGTGTACAATGCTACGCTGCTTCTGTGAGCCAGGCTGTCAGTCTAGTAAGCCCGGACATGTGTAGTGAGTATAGTAGTAAGTGTGCAATGCTACGCTGCTTCTGTCAGCCAGGCTGTCAGTCTAGTAAGCCCGGACATGTGTTGTGAGTAAAGTAGTGAGTGGGCTAAGCTACGCTGCTTCTGTCAGCCAGGCTGTCAGTCTAGTAAGCCCGGACATGTGTAGTGAGTAAAGTATCGAGTGTACAATGCTACGCTGCTTCTGTCAGCCAGGCTGTCGGCCTAGTAAGCACGGACATGTGTAGTGAGTATAGTAGTGAGTGTGCAATGCTACGCTGCTTCTGTCAGCCAGGCTGTCAGTCTTGTAAGCCCGGACATGTGTAGTGAGTATAGTAGTGAGTGTGCAATGCTACGCTGCTTCTGTGAGCCAGGCTGTCAGTCTAGTAAGCCCGGACATGTGTATGAGTATAGTAGTGAGTGTGCAATGCTACGCTGCTTCTGTGAGCCAGGCTGTCAGTCTAGTAAGCCCGGACATGTGTATTGAGTATAGTAGTGAGTGTGCAATGCTACGCTGCTTCTGTGAGCCAGGCTGTCAGTCTAGTAAGCCCGGACATGTGTATGAGTATAGTAGTGAGTGTGCAATGCTACGCTGCTTCTGTGAGCCAGGCTGTCAGTCTAGTAAGCCCGGACATGTGTATGAGTATAGTAGTGAGTGTGCAATGCTACGCTGCTTCTGTGAGCCAGGCTGTCAGTCTAGTAAGCCCGGACATGTGTATGAGTATAGTAGTGAGTGTGCAATGCTACGCTACTTCTGTCAGCCAGGCTGTCAGTCTAGTAAGCCCGGACATGTGTATGAGTATAGTAGTGAGTGTGCAATGCTACGCTACTTCTGTCAGCCAGGCTGTCAGTCTAGTAAGCCCGGACATGTGAAGTGAGTATAGTCGTTAGTGTGCAATGCTACGCTTCTTCTGTGAGCGGGCCTTCAGTCTAATAAGCCCGGACATGTGTAGTGAGTATAGTAGTGAGTGTGCAATGCTACGCTGCTTCTGTCAGCCAGGCTGTCAGTATAGTAAGCCCGGACATGTGTAGTGAGTATAGTAGTTAGTGTGCAATGCTACGCTGCTTCTGTGAGCAGGCTGTCGGTCTAGTAAACCCGGACATGTGTAGTGAGTATAGTAGTGAGTGTGCAATGCTACGCTGCTTCTGTCAGCCAGGCTGTCAGTCTAGTAAACCTGGACATGAGTAGTGAGTATAGTAGTGAGTGTGCAATGCTACGCTGCTTCTGTGAGCCAGGCTGTCAGTCTAGTGAGCCCGGACATGTGTAGTGAGTACAGTAGTGAGTGTACAATGCTACGAAGCTTCTGTAAGCCAGGCTGTCAGTCTAGTAAGCCCGGACATGTGTAGTGAGTATAGTAGTGAGTGAGTGTGCAATGCTACGCTACTTTTGTCAAGGCTGTCAGTCTAGTAAGCCCGGACATGTGTAGTGAGTTAAGTAGTGAGTATGCAATGCTAAGCTGCTTCTGTCAGTCAGGCTGTCGGTCTAGTAAGCCCGGACATGTGAAGTGAGTATAGTCGTTAGTGTGCAATGCTACGTTTCTTCTGTGAGCGGGCCTTCAGTCTAATAAGCCCGGACATGTGTAGTGAGTATAGTAGTGAGTGTGCAATGCTACGCTGCTTCTGTCAGCCAGGCTGTCAGTATAGTAAGCCCGGACATGTGTAGTGAGTAAAGTCGTTAGTGTGCAATGGTACGCTGCTTCTGTGAGCAGGCTGTCAGGCTAGTAAGCCCGGCCATGTGTAGTGAGTATAGTAGTAAGTGACTGTGCAATGCTACGCTGCTTCTGTTAGCCAGTCTGTCAGTCTAGTAAGCCCGGACATGTGTAGTGAGTAAAGTAGTGAGTGTGCAATGCAACGCTGCTTCTGTCAGCCAGGCTGTCAGTCTAGTCAGCCCGGACATGTGTAGTGAGTACAGTAGTGAGTGTACAATGCTACGCTGCTTCTGTCAGCCATGCTGTCAGTCTAGTAAGCCCGGACATGTTTAGTGAGTATAGTAGTAAGTGAGTGTGCAATGCTACGCTGCTTCTGTAAGCCAGGCTGTCAGTCTAGTAAGCGGACATGTGTAGTTAGTATAGTAGTGAGTGTGCAATGCTACTCTGCTTCTGTGAGCGAGACTGTAAGTCTAGTAAGCCCGGACATGTGTAGTGAGTATAGTAGTGAGTGTGCAATGCTACGCTGCTTCTGTGAGCCAGGCTGTCAGTCTAGTAAGCCCGGACATGTGTAGTGAGTATAGTAGTGAGTGTGCAATGCTACGCTGCTTCTGTGAGCCAGGCTGTCAGTCTAGGAAGATCGGACATGTGTAGTGAGTATAGTAGTGACTGTGCAATGCTACGCTGCTTCTGTCAGCCAGGCTGTTAGTCTAGTAAGCCCGGCCATGTGTAGTAAGTATAGTAGTGAGTGAGTGTGCAATGCTACGCTGCTTCTGTGAGCCAGGCTGTCAGTATAGTAAGCCCGGACATGTGTAGTGAGTATAGTAGTGAGTGTGCAATAGTACGCTGCTTCTGTGAGCCAGGCTGTCAGTCTAGTAAGCCCGGACATGTGTAGTGAGTATAGTAGTGAGCTTGCAATGCTACGCTGCTTCTGTGAGCCAGGCTGTCAGTCTAGTAAGCCCGGACATGTGTAGTGAGTATAGTAGTGAGTGTGCAATGCTACGCTGCTTCTGTCAGCCAGACTGTCAGTCTTGTAAGCCCGGACATGTGTAGTGAGTATAGTAGTGAGTGAGTGTGCAATGCTACGCTGCTTCTGTCAGTCTAGTAGGCCCGGACATGTGTAGTGAGTATAGTAGTGAGTGAGTGTGCAATGCTACCCTGCTTCTGTCTGCCAGGCTGTCAGTCTAGTAAGCCCGGCCATGTGTAGTGAGTATAGTAGTGAGTGAGTGTGCAATGCTACGCTGCTTCTGTCAGCCAGGCGGTCAGTCTAGTAAGCCCGGACATGTGTAGTGAGTATAGTAGTGAGTAAGTGTGCAATGCTACGCTGCTTCTGTGAGCCAGGCTGTCAGTGTAGTAAGCCCGGACATGTGTAGTGAGTATAGGTAGTAAGTGTGCAATGCTACGTTGCTTCTGTCAGCCAGGCTGACAGTCTAGTAAGCCCGGACATGTGTAGTGAGTATAGTAGTGAGTGTGCAATGCTACGCTGCTTCTGTGAGCCAGGCTGGCAGTCTAGTAAGCCCGTACATGTGTAGTGAGTATAGTAGTGAGTGAGTGTGCAATGCTACGCTGCTTCTGTGAGCCAGGTTTTCAGTCTAGTAAGCCCGGACATGTGTAGTGAGTATAGTAGTGAGTGTGCAATGCTACGCTGCTTCTGTGAGCCAGGCTGTCAGTCTAGTAAGCCCGGACATGTGTAGTGAGTATAGTAGTGAGTGTGCAATGCTACGCTGCTTCTGTCAGCCAGACAATCAGTCTAGTAAGCCCGGAAATGTGTAGTGAGTATAGTAGTGAGTGTGCAATGCTACGCTGCTTCTGTGAGCCAGGCTGTCAGTTAGTAGGCCCGTACATTGCCCTCGCTGGTTATAGACTGCCGCGGGCTCATAACAGGACTCGAAAATCATCTTCCCACATATACACATTCCAAGAGCGTAGTTCCCATGTCTGAACCATAGATAGCACCATTACGTCCGTAGACAGTATTGATGCACCTTGCCCAGTGTTTGGCCCCTTCCCCTAGTAGGCCCCTAGTAGGCTCCTTTTAGCCCCCAGTAAGCCCCCAGTGGTAGGTCGATTTAGGCTGGTATTACAACTTATGCCAGAAAGAGAATTATTAGGACCTCTTTTGAGTCATAGGTGCATATTTGAGAGCACTTTTTAAACATCTTGTTTTTCAAATCTTTATTCATCGCACGTAGCCTTCATCAATTTTCCACTTTCTACTTTCTCTCTTCTTCCTACTGGCCAGTCCTCTTTCATCGCCCACAAACCCCGTTAAGGGCAGTATTCCAGTTTGAAGCGATGGATGAATATGTGATAAATGCCCAATAGAAAAAAGGAATCAAGACAAATCTCGTAAATCGGTTACTGGTTTATTAGTAATGAGGGAGCGAGGTCGATTGTTGCGCGAAAACTACGTAGACCAGTACACACATAGGGAAACTCCCCCACCCCCTGCGGAATATTGTAGACCTATATATTATGATAAAGTGATAAATTTGGAGTAGAACTTGACTTGTTCGTCACATTGCCAGTGGTGGGTGTGGCACCCAGGGGTGTCCAAAAGGTGAATTTTGCTGATTTTGTGACCATAAATTATTTTTTTACAGCCAAACCAATAAACCGACTGATATCTCTTTGTTGAAACTTCTTTGTCATTGATTGTTGTTTATTCTTTGATTGTATGTATTGAAAGTTTTGATCAACAGACACATCTTTGTTGAAACTTCTTTGTCATTGATTGTTGTTTATTCTTTGATTGTATGTATTGATGTGTTTGATCAACAGACATATCTTTGTTGAAACTTCTTTGTCATTGATTGTTGTTTATTCCTTGATTGTATGTATTGAAGTGTTTGATCAACAGACATATCTTTGTTGGAACTACTTTGTCATTGATTGTTGTTTATTCTTTGATTGTATGTATTGAGGTGTTTGATCAACAAACATATCTTTGTTGAAACTTCTTTGTCATTGATTGTTGTTTATTCTTTGATTGTATGTATTGAGGTGTTTGATCAACAGACATATCTTTGTTGAAACTTCTTTGTCATTGACTGTTATTTATTCTTTGATTGTATGTATTGAGGTGTTTGATCAACAGACATATCGTCGTTGAATCTTCTTCGTCATTGATTGTTGTTTATTCTTTGATTGTTTGTATTGAGTTGTTTGATCAACTGACATCTCTTTGTTGAAACTTTTGTGTCATTGATTGTTGTTTATTCTTTGATTGTATGTATTGAGGTGTTTGATCAACAGACATATCTTTGTTGAAACTTCTTTGTCATTGATTGTTGTTTATTCTTTGATTGTATGTATTGAGGTGTTTGATCAACAGACATATCTTCGTTAAAACTTGTTTGTCATCGATTGTTGTTTATTCTTTAATTGTATGTTTTGAGGTGTTTGATCAACAGACATATCTTTGTTGAAACTTCTTTGTCATTGATTGTTGTTTATTCTTTGATTGTATGTATTGAGGTGTTTGATCAACAAACATATCTTTGTTGAAACTTCCTTGTCATTGATTGTTGTTTATTCTTTGATTGTATGTATTGAGGTGTTTGATCAACAGACATATCTTTGTTGAAACTTCTTTGTCATTGATTGTTGTTTGTTCTTTGATTGTATGTATTAAGGTGTTTGTTCAACAGACATATCTTTGTTGAAACTTCTTTGTCATTGATTGTTGTTTATTCTTTGATTGTATGTATTGAGTTGTTTGATCAACAGACATATCTTTGTTGAAACTTCTTTGTCATTGATTGTTGCTTCTGTACGCCAGGCTGTCAGTCTAGTAAGCCCGGACATGTGTAGTGAGTATAGTAGTGAGTGTACAATGCTACGCTGCTTCTGTGAGCCAGGTTGTCAGTCTAGTAAGCCCGGACATGTGTAATGAGTATAGAAGTGAGTGAGTGTGCAATGCTACGCTGCGTCTGTGAGCAAGGCTGTCAGTCTAGTAAGCCCGGACATGTGTAGTGAGTATAGTAGTGAGTGAGTGTGCAATGCTTCGCTGCTTCTGTCAGCCAGGCTGTCAGTCTAGTAAGCCCGGACATGTGTAGTGAGTATAGTAGTGAGTGTGCAATGCTACGCTGCTTCTGTTAGCCAGTCTGTCAGTCTAGTAAGCCCGGACATGTGTTGTGAGTATAGAAGTAAGTGTGCAATGCTACGCTGCTTCTGTGAGCCAGGCTGTCAGTCTAGTAAGCCCGGACATGTGTAGTGAGTATAGAAGTGAGTGAGTGTGCAATGCTACGCTGCTTCTGTCAGCCAGGCTGTCAGTTTAGTAAGCCCGGACATGTGTAGTGAGTAAAGTAGTGAGTGTGCAATGCTGTGCTGCTTCTGTCAGCCAGGCTGTCAGTCTAGTCAGCCCGGACATGTGTAGTGAGTACAGTAGTGGGTGTACAATGCTACGCTGCTTCTGTCAGCCATGCTGTCAGTCTAGTAAGCCCGGACATGTGTAGTGAGTATAGTAGTAAGTGAGTGTGCAATGCTACGCTGCTTCTGTAAGCCAGGCTGTCATTCTAGTAAGCGGACATGTGTAGTTAGTATAGTAGTGAGTGTGCAATGCTACTCTGCTTCTGTGAGCGAGACTGTCAGTCTAGTAAGCCCGGCCATGTATAGTGAGTATAGTAGTGACTGTGCAATGCTACGCTCCTTCTGTGAGCCAGGCTGTCAGTCTAGTAAGCCTGGCCATGTGTAGTGAGTATAGTAGTGACTGTGCAATGCTACGCTGCTTCTGTCAGCCTGGCTGTCAGTCTAGTAAGCCCGGACATGTGTAGTGAGTATAGAAGTGAGTGTGCAATGCTACGCTGCTTCTGTCAGCCAGGCTGTCAGTCTAGTACGCCCGGACATGTGCAGTGAGTATAGTAGTGAGTGTACAATGCTACGCTGCTTCTGTGAGCCAGGCTGTCAGTCTAGTAAGCCCGGAAGAGTGCAGTGAGTATAGTAGTGAGTGAGTGTGCAATGCTACGCTGCTTCTGTCAGCCAGGCTGTGAGTCTTGTAAGCCCGGACATGTGTATTGAGTATAGTAGTGAGTGAGTGTGCAATGCTACGCTGCTTCTGTCAGTCTAGTAGGCCCGGACATGTGTAGTGAGTATAGTAGTGAGTGAGTGTGCAATGCTACGCTGCTTCTGTCAGCCAGGCTGTCAGTCTAGTAAGCCCGGCCATGTGTAGTGAGTATAGTAGTGAGTGAGTGTGCAATGCTACGCTGCTTCTGTTAGCCAGGCTGTAAGTCTAGGAAGCCCGGACATGTGTAGTGAGTATAGTAGTGAGTAAGTGTGCAATGCTACGCTGCTTCTGTGAGCCAGGCTGTCAGTCTAGTTAGCTCGGACATGTGTAGTGAGTATAGTAGTGAGTGTGCAATGCTACGCTGCTTCTGTCAGCCAGGCTGTCAGTCTAGTAAGCCCGGACATGTGTAGTGAGTATAGTAGTGAGTGTGCAATGCTACGCTGCTTCTGTGAGCCAGGCTGTCAGTCTAGTTAGCTCGGACATGTGTAGTGAGTATAGTAGTGAGTGTGCAATGCTACGCTGCTTCTGTCAGCCAGGCTGTCAGTCTAGTAAGCCCGGACATGTGTAGTGAGTATAGTAGTGAGTGTGCAATGCTACGCTGCTTCTGTGAGCCAAACTGGCAGTCTAGTAAGCCCGGACATGTGTAGTGAGTATAGTAGTGAGTGAGTGTGCAATGCTACGCTGCTTCTGTGAGCCAGGCTTTCAGTCTAGTAAGCCAAGACATGTGTTGTGAGTATAGTAGTGAGTCTGCAATCATACGCTGGTTCTGTGAGCCAGGCTGTCAGTCTAGTAAGCCCGGACATGTGTAGTGAGTATAGTAGTGAGTGTGCAATGCTTCGCTGCTTCTGTGAACCAGGCTGTCAGTCTTGTAAGCCCGGACATGTGTAGTGAGTATAGTAGTGAGTGTGCAATGCTACGCTGCTTCTGTCAGCCGGGCAATCAGTCTAGTAAGCCCGGACATGTGTTGTGAGTATAGTAGTGAGTGTGCAATGCTACGCTGCTTCTGTGAGCCAGGCTGTCAGTTAGTAGGCCCGTACATTGCCCTCGCTGGTTTAAGACTGCCGCGGGCTCATTACAGGACTCGAAAATCATCTTCCCACATTTACACATTCCAAGAGCGTAGTTCCCATGTCTGAACCATAGATAGCACCATAACGTCCGTAGACAGTATTGATGCACCTTGCCCAGTGTTTGGCCCCTTCCCCTAGTAGGCCCCTAGTAGGCTCCTATTTAGCCCCCAGTAAGCCCCCAGTGGTAGGTCGATTTAGGCTGGTGTTACAACTTATGCCAGAAAGAGAATTATTAGGACCTCTTTTGAGTCATGGGTGCATATTTGAGAGCACTTTTTAAACATCTAGTTTTTCAAATCTTTATTCATCGCACTACGTATCAATTTTCCACTTTCTACATCCTCTCTTCTTCCTACTGGCCAGTCCTCTTCCATCGCCCACAAACCCCGTTAAGGGCAGTATTCCAGTTTGAAGCGATGGATGAGTATGTGATAAATGCCCAATAGAAAAAAGGAATCAAGACAAATCTCGTAAATCGGTTACTGGTTTATTGATAATGAGGGAGCGAGGTCGATTGTTGCGCGAAAACTACGTAGACCAGTACACACATAGGGAAACTCCCCCTCCCCCCTGCGGTATATTGTAGACCTATATATTATGATAAAGTGATAAATTTGGAGTAGAACTTGACTTGTTAGACACATTGCCAGTGGTGGGTGTGGCACCCAGGGGTGTCCAAAAGGTGAATTTTGCTGATTTTGTGACCATAAATTATTTTTTTACAGCCAAACCACTAAACCGACTGATATCTCTTTGTTGAAACTTCTTTGTCATTGATTGTTGTTTATTCTTTGATTGTATGTATTGAGGGTTTTGATCAACAGACACATCTTTGTTGAAACTTCTTTGTCATTGATTGTTGTTTATTCTTTGATTGTATGTATTGAGGTGTTTGATCAACAGACATATCTTTGTTGAATTTTCTTTGTCATTGATTGTTGTTTATTCTTTGATTGTATGTATTGAAGTGTTTGATCAACAGACATATCTTTGTTAAAACTACTTTGTCATTGATTGTTGTTTATTCTTTGATTGTATGTATTGAGGTGTTTGATCAACAAACATATCTTTGTTGAAACTTCTTTGTCATTGATTGTTGTTTATTCTTTGATTGTATGTATTGAGGTGTTTGATCAACAGACATATCTTCGTTAAAACTTCCTTGTCATCGATTGTTGTTTATTCTTTGATTGTATGTATTGAGGTGTTTGATCAACAGACATATCTTTGTTGAAACTTCTTTGTCATTGATTGTTGTTTATTCTTTGATTGTATGTATTGAGGTGTTTGATCAACAAACATATCTTTGTTGAAACTTCCTTGTCATTGATTGTTGTTTATTCTTTGATTGTATGTATTGAGGTGTTTGATCAACAGACATATCTTTGTTGAAACTTCTTTGTCATTGATTGTTGTTTATTCTTTGATTGTATGTATTGAGGTGTTTGTTCAACAGACATATCTTCGTTGAAACTTCTTTGTCATTGATTGTTGTTTATTCTTTGATTTTATGTATTGAGTTGTTTGATCAACAGACATATCTTTGTTGAAACTTCTTTGTCATTGATTGTTGTTATTTTTTTATTGTTTGTTTTGAGGTGTTTGATCAACAGACATATCTTTGTTGAAACTTCTTTGTCATTGATTGTTGTTTATTTTTTGATTGTATGTATTGAGGTGTTTGATCAACAGACATATCTTCGTTGAAACTTCCTTGTCATTGATTGTTGTTTATTCTTTGATTGTATGTATTGAGGTGTTTGATCAACAGACATATCTTTGTTGAATCTTCTTTGTCATTGATTGTTGCTACTGTCAGCCAGGCTGTCAGTCTAGTAAGCCCGGACATGTGTAGTGAGTATAGTTGTGAGTGAGTGTGCAATGCTACGCTGCTTCTGTCAGCCAGGCTGTCAGTCTAGTAAGCCCGGACATGTGTAGTGAGTATAGTAGTGAGTGTACAATGATACGCTGCTTCTGTGAGCCAGGCTGTCAGTCTAGTAAGCCCGGACATGTGTAATGAGTATAGAAGTGAGTGAGTGTGCAATGCTACGCTGCGTCTGTGAGCAAGGCTGTCAGTCTAGTAAGCCCGGACATGTGTAGTGAGTATAGTAGTGAGTGAGTGTGCAATGCTTCGCTGCTTCTGTCAGCCAGGCTGTCAGTCTAGTAAGCCCGGACATGTGTAGTGAGTATAGTAGTGAGTGTGCAATGCTACGCTGCTTCTGTTAGCCAGTCTGTCAGTCTAGTAAGCCCGGACATGTGTTGTGAGTAAAGAAGTAAGTGTGCAATGCTACGCTGCTTCTGTGAGCCAGGCTGTCAGTCTAGTAAGCCCGGACATGTGTAGTGAGTATAGAAGTGAGTGAGTGTGCAATGCTACGCTGCTTTTGTCAGCCAGGCTGTCAGTCTAGTAAGCCCGGACATGTGTAGTGAGTAAAGTAGTGAGTGTGCAATGCTACGCTGCTTCTGTCAGCCAGGCTGTCAGTCTAGTCAGCCCGGACATGTGTAGTGAGTACAGTAGTGAGTGTACAATGCTACGCTGCTTCTGTCAGCCATGCTGTCAGTCTAGTAAGCCCGGACATGTGTAGTGAGTATAGTAGTAAGTGAGTGTGCAATGCTACGCTGCTTCTGTAAGCCAGGCTGTCAGTCTAGTAAGCGGACATGTGTAGTTAGTATAGTAGTGAGTGTGCAATGCTACTCTGCTTCTGTGAGCGAGACTGTAAGTCTAGTAAGCCCGGACATGTGTAGTGAGTATAGTAGTGAGTGTGCAATGCTACGCTGCTTCTGTGAGCCAGGCTGTCAGTCTAGTAAGCCCGGACATGTGTAGTGAGTATAGTAGTGAGTGTGCAATGCTACGCTGCTTCTGTGAGCCAGGCTGTCAGTCTAGTAAGATCGGACATGTGTAGTGAGTATAGTAGTGACTGTGCAATGCTACGCTGCTTCTGTCAGCCAGGCTGTTAGTCTAGTAAGCCCGGCCATGTTTAGTAAGTATAGTAGTGAGTGAGTGTGCAATGCTACGCTGCTTCTGTGAGCCAGGCTGTCAGTCTAGTAAGCCCGGACATGTGTAGTAAGTATAGGAGTGAGTGTGCAATGCTACGCTGCTTCTGTGAGCCAGGCTGTCAGTCAAGTAAGCCCGGACATGTGTAGTGAGTATAGTAGTGAGTGTGCAATGCTACGCTGCTTCTGTGAGCCAGGCTGTCAGTCTTGTAAGCCCGGACATGTGTAGTGAGTATAGTAGTGAGTGTGCAATGCTACGCTGCTTCTGTCAGCTAGACTGTCAGTCTTGTAAGCCCGGCCATGTGTAGTGAGTATAGTAGTGAGTGAGTGTGCAATGCTACGCTGCTTCTGTGAGCCAGGCTGTCAGTCTAGTAAGCCCGGCCATGTGTAGTAAGTATAGTAGTGACTGTGCAATGCTACGCTGCTTCGGTCAGCCAGGCTGTCAGTCTAGTAAGCCGGGACATGTGTAGTGAGTATAGAAGTGAGTGTGCAATGCTACGCTGCTTCTGTCAGCCAGGCTGTCAGTCTAGTAAGGCCGTACATGTGTAGTGAGTATAGAAGTGAGTGAGGGTGCAATGCTACGCTGCTTCTGTCAGCCAGGCTGTCAGTCTAGTAAGCCCGGACATGTGTAGTGAGTATAGTAGTGAGTGTGCAATGCTACGCTGCTTCTGTGAGCCAGGCTGTCAGTCTAGTAAGCCCGGACATGTGCAGTGAGTATAGTAGTGAGTGAGTGTGCAATGCTACGCTGCTTCTGTCAGCCAGGCTGTGAGTCTTGTAAGCCCGGACATATGTAGTGAGTATAGTAGTGAGTGAGTGTGCAATGCTACGCTGCTTCTGTCAGTCTAGTAGGCCCGGACATGTGTAGTGAGTATAGTAGTGAGTGAGTGTGCAATGCTACGCTGCTTCTGTCAGCCAGGATGTCAGTCTAGTAAGCCCGGCCATGTGTAGTGAGTATAGTAGTGAGTGAGTGTGCAATGCTACGCTGCTTCTGTCAGCCAGGTGGTCAGTCTTGTAAGCCCGGACATGTGTAGTGAGTATAGTAGTGAGTAAGTGTGCAATGCTACGCTGCTTCTGTGAGCCAGGCTGTCAGTGTAGTAACCCCGGACATGTGTAGTGAGTATAGGTAGTAAATGTGCAATGCTACGCTGCTTCTGTCAGCCAGGCTGACAGTCTAGTAAGCCCGGACATGTGTAGTGAGTATAGTAGTGAGTGTGCAATGCTACGCTGCTTCTGTGAGCCAGGCTGGCAGTCTTGTAAGCCCGGACATGTGTAGTGAGTATAGTAGTGAGTGAGTGTGCAATGCTACGCTGCTTCTGTGAGCCAGGTTTTCAGTCATGTAAGCCCGGACATTTGTAGTGAGTATAGTGGTGAGTGTGCAATGCTACGCTGCTTCTGTGAGCCACGCTGTCAGTCTAGTAAGCCCGGACATGTGTAGTGAGTATAGTAGTGAGTGTGCAATGCTTCGCTGCTTCTGTGAGCCAGGCTGTCAGTCTAGTAAGCCCGGACATGTGTAGTGAGTATAGTAGTGAGTGTGCAATGCTACGCTGCTTCTGTTAGCCAGACAATCAGTCTAGTAAGCCCGGACATGTGTAGTGAGTATAGTAGTGAGTGTGCAATGCTACGCTGCTTCTGTGAGCCAGGCTGTCAGTTAGTAGGCCCGTACATTGCTCTCGCTGGTTATAGACTGCCGCGGGCTCATAACAGGACTCGAAAATCATCTTCCCACATATACACATTCCAAGAGCGTAGTTCCTATGTCTGAACCATAGATAGCACCATAACGTCCGTAGACAGTATTGATGCACCTTGCCCAGTGTTTGGCCCCTTCCCCTAGTAGGCCCCTAGTAGGCTCCTTTTAGCCCCCAGTAAGCCCCCAGTGGTAGGTCGATTTAGGCTAGTATTTCAATTTATGCCAGAAAGAGAATTATTAGGACCTCTTTTGAGTCATGGGTGCATATTTGAGAGCACTTTTTAAACATCTAGTTTTTCAAATCTTTATTCATCGCACGTAGCCTCCTTCAATTTTCCACTTTCTACTTTCTCTCTTCTTTCTACTGGCCAGTCCTCTTCCATCGCCCACAAACCCCGTTAAGGGCAGTATTCCAGTTTGAAGCGATGGATGAATATGTGATAAATGCCCAATAGAAAAAAGGAATCAAGACAAATCTCGTAAAACGGTTACTGGTTTATTGATAATGAGGGAGCGAGGTCGATTGTTGCGCGAAAACTACGTAGACCAGTACACACATAGGGAAACTCCCCCACCCCCCGGCGGAATATTGTAGACCTATATATTATGATAAAGTGATAAATTTGGAGTAGAACTTGATTTGTTGGTCACATTGCCAGTGGTGGGTGTGGCACCCAGGGGTGTCCAAAAGGTGAATTTTGCTGATTTTGTGACCATAAATTATTTTTTACAGCCAAACCAATAAACCGACTGATATCTCTTTGTTGAAACTTCTTTGTCATTGATTGTTGTTTATTCTTTGATTGTATGTATTGAGGTGTTTGATCAACAGACATATCTTTGTTGAAACTTCTTTGTCATTGATTGTTGTTTATTCTTTGATTTTATGTATTGAGGTGTTTGATCAACAGACATATCTTTGTTGAAACTTCTTTGTCATTGACTGTTGTTTATTCTTTGATTGTATGTATTGAGGTGTTTGATCAACAGACATATCTACGTTGAATCTTCTTCGTCATTGATTGTTGTTAATTCTTTGATTGTTTGTATTGAGTTGTTTGATCAACAGACATATCTTTGTTGAAACTTTTGTGTCATTGATTGTTGTTTATTCTTTGATTGTATGTATTGAGGTGTTTGATCAACAGACATATCTTTGTTGAAACTTCTTTGTCATTGATTGTTGTTAATTCTTTGATTGTATGTATTGAGGTGTTTGATCAACAGACATATCTTCGTTAAAACTTCTTTGTCATCGATTGTTTTTTAAACTTTAATTGTATGTATTGAGGTGTTTGATCAACAGACATATCTTTGTTGAAACTTCTTTGTCATTGATTGTTCTTTATTCTTTGATTGTATGTATTGAGGTGTTTGATCAACAAACATATCTTTGTTGAAACTTCCTTGTCATTGATTGTTGTTTATTCTTTGATTGTATGTATTGAGGTGTTTGATCAACAAACATATCTTCGTTAAAACTTCTTTGTCATCGATTGTTGTTTATTCTTTGATTGTATGTATTGAGGTGTTTGATCAACAGACATATCTTTGTTGAAACTTCTTTGTCATTGATTGTTGTTTATTCTTTGATTGTATGTATTGAGGTGTTTGATCAACAAACATATCTTTGTTGAAACTTCCATGTCATTGATTGTTGTTTATTCTTTGATTGTATGTATTGAGGTGTTTGATCAACAGACATATCTTTGTTGAAACTTCTTTGTCATTGATTGTTGTTTATTCTTTGATTGTATGTATTGAGGTGTTTGTTCAACAGACATATCTTCGTTGAAACTTCTTTGTCATTGATTGTTGTTTATTTTTTGATTGTATGTATTGAGTTGTTTGATCAACAGACATATCTTTGTTGAAACTTCTTTGTCATTGATTGTTGTTATTTTTTTTATTGTTTGTTTTGAGGTGTTTGATCAACAGACATATCTTCGTTAAAACTTCCTTGTCATTGATTGTTGTTTATTCTTTGATTGTATGTATTGAGGTGTTTGATCAACAGACATATCTTTGTTGAATCTTCTTTGTCATTGATTGTTGCTACTGTCAGCCAGGCTGTCAGTCTAGTAAGCCCGGGCATGTGTAGTGAGTATAGTTGTGAGTGAGTGTGCAATGCTACGCTGCTTCTGTCAGCCAGGCTGTCAGTCTAGTAAGCCCGGACATGTGTAGTGAGTATAGTAGTGAGTGTACAATGCTACGCTGCTTCTGTGAGCCAGGCTGTCAGTCTAGTAAGCCCGGACATGTGTAATGAGTAAAGAAGTGAGTGAGTGTGCAATGCTACGCTGCGTCTGTGAGCAAGGCTGTCAGTCTAGTAAGCCCGGACATGTGTAGTGAGTATAGTAGTGAGTGAGTGTGCAATGCTTCGCTGCTTCTGTCAGCCAGGCTGTCAGTCTTGTAAGCCCGGACATGTGTAGTGAGTATAGTAGTGAGTGTGCAATGCTACGCTGCTTCTGTTAGCCAGTCTGTCAGTCTAGTAAGCCCGGACATGTGTTGTGAGTATAGAAGTAAGTGTGCAATGCTACGCTGCTTCTGTGAGCCAGGCTGTCAGTCTAGTAAGCCCGGACATGTGTAGTGAGTATAGAAGTGAGTGAGTGTGCAATGCTACGCTGCTTTTGTCAGCCAGGCTGTCAGTCTAGTAAGCCCGGGCATGTGTAGTGAGTAAAGTAGTGAGTGTGCAATGCTACGCTGCTTCTGTCAGCCAGGCTGTCAGTCTAGTCAGCCCGGACATGTGTAGTGAGTACAGTAGTGAGTGTACAATGCTACGCTGCTTCTGTCAGCCATGCTGTCAGTCTAGTAAGCCCGGACATGTGTAGTGAGTATAGTAGTAAGTGAGTGTGCAATGCTACGCAGCTTCTGTTAGCCAGGCTGTCAGTCTAGTAAGCGGACATGTGTAGTTAGTATAGTAGTGAGTGTGCAATGCTACTCTGCTTCTGTGAGCGAGACTGTAAGTCTAGTAAGCCCGGACATGTGTAGTGAGTATAGTAGTGAGTGTGCAATGCTACGCTGCTTCTGTGAGCCAGGCTGTCAGTCTAGTAAGCCCGGACATGTGAAGTGAGTATAGTAGTGAGTGTGCAATGCTACGCTGCTTCTGTGAGCCAGGCTGTCAGTCTAGTAAGATCGGACATGTGTAGTGAGTATAGTAGTGACTGTGCAATGCTACGCTGCTTCTGTCAGCCAGGCTGTTAGTCTAGTAAGCCCGGCCATGTGTAGTTAGTATAGTAGTGAGTGAGTGTGCAATGCTACGCTGCTTCTGTGAGCCAGGCTGTCAGTCTTGTAAGCCCGGACATGTGTAGTGAGTATAGTAGTGAGTGTGCAATGCTACGCTGCTTCTGTCAGCCAGACTGTCAGTCTTGTAAGCCCGGCCATGTGTAGTGAGTATAGTA
Source organism: Isoperla grammatica (assembly GCA_945910005.1). NCBI lineage: Eukaryota > Metazoa > Arthropoda > Insecta > Plecoptera > Perlodidae > Isoperla > Isoperla grammatica. The sequence continues at coordinate 37,147,599 of OX246745.1, forward strand.
GTGAGTGAGTGTGCAATGCTACGCTGCTTCTGTGAGCCAGGCTGTCAGTCTTGTAAGCCCGGACATGTGTAGTGAGTATAGTAGTGAGTGTGCAATGCTACGCTGCTTCTGTCAGCCAGACTGTCAGTCTTGTAAGCCCGGCCATGTGTAGTGAGTATAGTAGTGAGTGAGTGTGCAATGCTACGCTGCTTCTGTGAGCCAGGCTGTCAGTCAAGTAAGCCCGGCCATGTGTAGTAAGTATAGTAGTGACTGTGCAATGCTACGCTGCTTCGGTCAGCCAGGCTGTCAGTCTAGTAAGCCCGGACATGTGTAGTGAGTATAGAAGTGAGCGTGCAATGCTACGCTGCTTCTGTCAGCCAGGCTGTCAGTCTTGTAAGCCCGGACATGTGTAGTGAGTATAGAAGTGAGTGAGGGTGCAATGCTACGCTGCTTCTGTCAGTCTAGTAGGCCAAGACATGTGTAGTGAGTAAAGTAGTGAGTGAGTGTGCAATGCTACGCTGCTTCTGTCAGCCAGGCTGTCAGTCTAGTAAGCCCGGCCATGTGTAGTAAGTATAGTAGTTAGTGAGTGTGCAATGCTACGCTGCTTCTGTCAGCCAGGCGGTCAGTCTTGTAAGCCCAGACATGTGTAGTGAGTATAGTAGTTAGTAAGTGTGCCATGCTACGCTGCTTCTGTGAGCCAGGCTGTCAGTGTAGTAAGCCCGGACATGTGTAGTGAGTATAGTAGTGAGTGAGTGTGCAATGCTTCGCTGCTTCTGTCAGCCAGGCTGTCAGTCTAGTAAGCCCGGACATGTGTAGTGAGTATATTAGTGATTGTGCAATGCTACGCTGCTTCTGTTAGCCAGCCTGTCAGTCTAGTAAGCCCAGACATGTGTAGTGAGTATAGAAGTGAGTGAGTGTGCAATGCTTCCCTGCTTTTGTCAGCCAGGCTGTCAGTCTAGTAAGCCCGGACATGTGTAGTGAGTAAAGTAGTGAGTGTGCAATGCTACGCTGCTTCTGTCAGCCATGCTGTCAGTCTAGTAAGCCCGGACATGTGTAGTGAGTATAGTAGTAAGTGAGTGTGCAATGCTACGCTGCTTCTGTAAGCCAGGCTGTCAGTCTAGTAAGCGGACATGTGTAGTTAGTATAGTAGTGAGTGTGCAATGCTACTCTGCTTCTGTGAGCGAGACTGTAAGTCTAGTAAGCCCGGACATGTGTAGTGAGTATAGTAGTGAGTGTGCAATGCTACGCTGCTTCTGTGAGCCAGGCTGTCAGTCTAGTAAGCCCGGACATGAATAGTGAGTATAGTAGTGAGTGTGCAATGCTACGCTGCTTCTGTGAGCCAGGCTGTCAGTCTAGTAAGATCGGACATGTGTAGTGAGTATAGTAGTGACTGTGCAATGCTACGCTGCTTCTGTCAGCCAGGCTGTTAGTCTAGTAAGCCCGGACATGTGTAGTTAGTATAGTAGTGAGTGAGTGTGCAATGCTACGCTGCTTCTGTGAGCCAGGCTGTCAGTCTAGTAAGCCCGGACATGTGTAGTAAGTATAGGTGTGAGTGTGCAATGCTACGCTGCTTCTGTGAGCCAGGCTGTCAGTCTAGTAAGCCCGGACATGTGTAGTGAGTATAGTAGTGAGTGTGCAATGCTACGCTGCTTCTGTGAGCCAGGGTGTCAGTCTTGTAAGCCCGGACATGTGTAGTGAGTATAGTAGTGAGTGTGCAATGCTACGCTGCTACTGTCAGCCAGACTGTCAGTCTTGTAAGCCCGGCCATGTGTAGTGAGTATAGTAGTGAGTGAGTGTGCAATGCTACGCTGCTTCTGTGAGCCAGGCTGTCAGTCTAGTAAGCCCGGCCATGTGTAGTAAGTATAGTAGTGACTGTGCAATGCTACGCTGCTTCGGTCAGCCAGGCTGTCAGTCTAGTAAGCCCGGACATGTGTAGTGAGTATAGAAGTGAGTGTTTAATGCTACGCTGCTTCTGTCAGCCAGGCTGTCAGTCTAGTAAGCCCGTACATGTGTAGTGAGTATAGAAGTGAGTGAGGGTGCAATGCTACGCTGCTTCTGTCAGCCAGGCTGTCAGTCTAGTAAGCCCGGACATGTGAAGTGAGTATAGAAGTGAGTGTGCAATGCTACGCTGCTTCTGTGAGCCAGGCTGTCAGTCTAGTAAGCCCGGACATGTGCAGTGAGTATAGTAGTGAGTGAGTGTGCAATGCTACGCTGCTTCTGTCAGCCAGGCTGTGAGTCTTGTAAGCCCGGACATGTGTAGTGAGTATAGTAGTGAGTGAGTGTGCAATGCTACGCTGCTTCTGTCAGTCTAGTAGTCCCGGACATGTGTAGTGAGTATAGTAGTGAGTGAGTGTGCAATGCTACGCTGCTTCTGTCAGCCAGGCTGTCAGTCTTGTAAGCCCGGCCATGTGTATGGAGTATAGTAGTGAGTGAGTGTGCAATGCTACGCTGCTTCTGTCAGCCAGGCGGTCAGTGTTGTAAGCCCGGACATGTGAAGTGAGTATAGTAGTGAGTAAGTGTGCAATGCTACGCTGCTTCTGTGAGCCAGGCTGTCAGTGTAATAAGCCCGGACATGTGTAGTGAGTATAGGTAGTAAATGTGCAATGCTACGCTGCTTCTGTCAGCCAGGCTGACAGTCTAGTAAGCCCGGACATGTGTAGTGAGTATAGTAGTGAGTGTGCAATGCTACGCTGCTTCTGTTAGCCAGGCTGGCAGTCTTGTAAGCCCGGACATGTGTAGTGAGTATAGTAGTGAGTGAGTGTGCAATGCTACGCTGCTTCTGTGAGCCAGGTTTTCAGTCATGTAAGCCCGGACATGTGTAGTGAGTATAGTGGTGAGTGTGCAATGCTACGCTGCTTCTGTGAGCCAGGCTGTCAGTCTAGTAAGCCCGGACATGTGTAGTGAGTATAGTAGTGAGTGTGCAATGCTTCGCTGCTTCTGTGAGCCAGGCTGTCAGTCTAGTAAGCCCGGACATGTGTAGTGAGTATAGTAGTGAGTGTGCAATGCTACGCTGCTTCTGTCAGCCAGACAATCAGTCTAGTAAGCCCGGACATGTGTAGTGAGTATAGTAGTGAGTGTGCAATGCTACGCTGCTTCTGTGAGCCAGGCTGTCAGTTAGTAGGCCCGTACATTGCTCTCGCTGGTTATAGACTGCCGCGGGCTCATAACAGGACTCGAAAATCATCTTCCCACATATACACATTCCAAGAGCGTAGTTCCTATGTCTGAACCATAGATAGCACCATAACGTCCGTAGACAGTATTGATGCACCTTGCCCAGTGTTTGGCCCCTTCCCCTAGTAGGCCCCTAGTAGGCTCCTTTTAGCCCCCAGTAAGCCCCCAGTGGTAGGTCGATTTAGGCTGGTATTACAATTTATGCCAGAAAGAGAATTATAAGGACCTCTTTTGAGTCATGGGTGCATATTTGAGAGCACTTTTTAAACATCTAGTTTTTCAAATCTTTATTCATCGCACGTAGCCTTCATCAATTTTCCACTTTCTACTTTCTCTCTTCTTCCTACTGGCCAGTCCTCTTCCATCGCCCACAAACCCCGTTAAGGGCAGTATTCCAGTTTGAAGCGATGGATGAATATGTGATAAATGCCCAATAGAAAAAAGGAATCAAGACAAATCTCGTAAATCGGTTACTGGTTTATTGATAATGAGGGAGCGAGGTCGATTGTTGCGCGAAAACTACGTAGACCAGTACACACATAGGGAAACTCCCCCTCAAACCCTGCGGAATATTGTAGACCTATATATTATGATAAAGTGATAATTTTGGAGTAGAACTTGATTTGTTGGTCACATTGCCAGTGGTGGGTGTGGCACCCAGGGGTGTCCAAAAGGTGAATTTTGCTGATTTTGTGACCATAAATTATTTTTTTACAGCCAAACCAATAAACCGACTGATATCTCTTTGTTGAAAGTTCTTTGTCATTGATTGTTGTTTATTCTTTGATTGTATGTATTGAGGGTTTTGATCAACAGACACATCTTTGTTAAAACTTCTTTGTCATTGATTGTTGTTTATTCTTTGATTGTATGTATTGAGGTGTTTGATCAACAGACATATCTTTGTTGAAACTTCTTTGTCATTGATTGTTGTTTATTCTTTGATTTTATGTATTGAGGTGTTTGATCAACAGACATATCTTTGTTGAAACTTCTTTGTCATTGACTGTTGTTTATTCTTTGATTGTATGTATTGAGGTGTTTGATCAACAGACATATCTTCGTTGAATCTTCTTCGTCATTGATTGTTGTTTATTCTTTGATTGTTTGTATTGAGTTGTTTGATCAACTGACATCTCTTTGTTGAAACTTTTGTGTCATTGATTGTTGTTTATTCTTTGATTGTATGTATTGAGGTGTTTGATCAACAGACATATCTTTTTTGAAACTTCTTTGTCATTGATTGTTGTTATTTTTTTTATTGTTTGTTTTGAGGTGTTTGATCAACAGACATATCTTCGTTAAAACTTCCTTGTCATTGATTGTTGTTTATTCTTTGATTGTATGTATTGAGGTGTTTGATCAACAGATATATCTTTGTTGAATCTTCTTTGTCATTGATTGTTGCTACTGTCAGCCAGGCTGTCAGTCTAGTAAGCCCGGGCATGTGTAGTGAGTATAGTTGTGAGTGAGTGTGCAATGCTACGCTGCTTCTGTCAGCCAGGCTGTCAGTCTAGTAAGCCCGGACATGTGTAGTGAGTATAGTAGTGAGTGTACAATGCTACGCTGCTTCTGTGAGCCAGGCTGTCAGTCTAGTAAGCCCGGACATGTGTAATGAGTAAATAAGTGAGTGAGTGTGCAATGCTACGCTGCGTCTGTGAGCAAGGCTGTCAGTCTAGTAAGCCCGGACATGTGTAGTGAGTATAGTAGTGAGTGAGTGTGCAATGCTTCGCTGCTTCTGTCAGCCAGGCTGTCAGTCTTGTAAGCCCGGACATGTGTTGTGAGTATAGTAGTGAGTGTGCAATGCTACGCTGCTTCTGTTAGCCAGTCTGTCAGTCTAGTAAGCCCGGACATGTGTTGTGAGTATAGAAGTAAGTGTGCAATGCTACGCTGCTTCTGTGAGCCAGGCTGTCAGTCTAGTAAGCCCGGACATGTGTAGTGAGTATAGAAGTGAGTGAGTGTGCAATGCTACGCTGCTTTTGTCAGCCAGGCTGTCAGTCTAGTAAGCCCGGGCATGTGTAGTGAGTAAAGTAGTGAGTGTGCAATGCTACGCTGCTTCTGTCAGCCAGGCTGTCAGTCTAGTCAGCCCGGACATGTGTAGTGAGTACAGTAGTGAGTGTACAATGCTACGCTGCTTCTGTCAGCCATGCTGTCAGTCTAGTAAGCCCGGACATGTGTAGTGAGTATAGTAGTAAGTGAGTGTGCAATGCTACGCAGCTTCTGTTAGCCAGGCTGTCAGTCTAGTAAGCGGACATGTGTAGTTAGTATAGTAGTGAGTGTGCAATGCTTCTCTGCTTCTGTGAGCGAGACTGTAAGTCTAGTAAGCCCGGACATGTGTAGTGAGTATAGTAGTGAGTGTGCAATGCTACGCTGCTTCTGTGAGCCAGGCTGTCAGTCTAGTAAGATCGGACATGTGTAGTGAGTATAGTAGTGACTGTGCAATGCTACGCTGCTTCTGTCAGCCAGGCTGTTAGTCTAGTAAGCCCGGCCATGTGTAGTTAGTATAGTAGTGAGTGAGTGTGCAATGCTACGCTGCTTCTGTGAGCCAGGCTGTCAGTCTTGTAAGCCCGGACATGTGTAGTGAGTATAGTAGTGAGTGTGCAATGCTACGCTGCTTCTGTCAGCCAGACTGTCAGTCTTGTAAGCCCGGCCATGTGTAGTGAGTATAGTAGTGAGTGAGTGTGCAATGCTACGCTGCTTCTGTGAGCCAGGCTGTCAGTCTTGTAAGCCCGGACATGTGTAGTGAGTATAGTAGTGAGTGTGCAATGCTACGCTGCTTCTGTCAGCCAGACTGTCAGTCTTGTAAGCCCGGCCATGTGTAGTGAGTATAGTAGTGAGTGAGTGTGCAATGCTACGCTGCTTCTGTGAGCCAGGCTGTCAGTCAAGTAAGCCCGGCCATGTGTAGTAAGTATAGTAGTGACTGTGCAATGCTACGCTGCTTCTGTGAGCCAGGCTGTCAGTCTAGTAAGCCCGGACATGTGTAGTGAGTATAGAAGTGAGTGAGTGTGCAATGCTACGCTGCTTCTGTCAGCCATGCTGTCAGTCTAGTAAGCCCGGACATGTGTAGTGAGTATAGTAGTAAGTGAGTGTGCAATGCTACGCTGCTTCTGTAAGCCAGGCTGTCAGTCTAGTAAGCGGACATGTGTAGTTAGTAAAGTAGTGAGTGTGCAATGCTACTCTGCTTCTGTGAGCGAGACTGTAAGTCTAGTAAGCCCGAACATGTGTAGTGAGTATAGTAGTGAGTGTGCAATGCTACGCTGCTTCTGTGAGCCAGGCTGTCAGTCTAGTAAGCCCGGACATGTGTAGTGAGTATAGTAGTGAGTGTGCAATGCTACGCTGCTTCTGTGAGCCAGGCTGTCAGTCTAGTAAGATCGGACATGTGTAGTGAGTATAGTAGTGACTGTGCAATGCTACGCTGCTTCTGTCAGCCAGGCTTTTAGTGTAGTAAGCCCGGCCATGTGTAGTTAGTATAGTAGTGAGTGAGTGTGCAATGCTACGCTGCTTCTGTGAGCCAGGCTGTCAGTCTTGTAAGCCCGGACATGTGTAGTGAGTATAGTAGTGAGTGTGCAATGCTACGCTGCTTCTGTCAGCCAGACTGTCAGTCTTGTAAGCCCGGCCATGTGTAGTGAGTATAGTAGTGAGTGAGTGTGCAATGCTACGCTGCTTCTGTGAGCCAGGCTGTCAGTCTTGTAAGCCCGGACATGTGTAGTGAGTATAGTAGTGAGTGTGCAATGCTACGCTGCTTCTGTCAGCCAGACTGTCAGTCTTGTAAGCCCGGCCATGTGTAGTGAGTATAGTAGTGAGTGAGTGTGCAATGCTACGCTGCTTCTGTGAGCCAGGCTGTCAGTCTAGTAAGCCCGGCCATGTGTAGTAAGTATAGTAGTGACTGTGCAATGCTACGCTGCTTCGGTCAGCCAGGCTGTCAGTCTAGTAAGCCCGGACATGTGTAGTGAGTATAGAAGTGAGTGTGCAATGCTACGCTGCTTCTGTCAGCCAGGCTGTCAGTCTTGTAAGCCCGGACATGTGTAGTGAGTATAGAAGTGAGTGAGGTTGCAATGCTACGCTGCTTCTGTCAGCCAGGCTGTCAGTCTAGTAAGCCCGGACATGTGCAGTGAGTATAGTAGTGAGTGAGTGTGCAATGCTACGCTGCTTCTGTCAGCCAGGCTGTGAGTCTTGTAAGCCCGGACATGTGTAGTGAGTATAGAAGTGAGTGAGTGTGCAATGCTACGCTGCTTCTGTAGGTCTAGTAGGCCCGGACATGTGTAGTGAGTATAGTAGTGAGTGAGTGTGCAATGCTACGCTGCTTCTGTCAGCCAGGCTGTCAGTCTAGTAAGCCCGGCCATGTGTAGTGAGTATAGTAGTTAGTGAGTGTGCAATGCTACGCTGCTTCTGTCAGCCAGGCGGTCAGTCTTGTAAGCCCGGACATGTGTAGTGAGTATAGTAGTGAGTAAGTGTGCCATGCTACGCTGCTTCTGTGAGCCAGGCTGTCAGTCTAGTAAGCCCGGACATGTGTAGTGAGTATAGTAGTGATTGAGTGTGCAATGCTTCGCTGCTTCTGTCAGCCAGTCTGTCAGTCTAGTAAGCCCGGACATGTGTAGTGAGTATAGTAGTGAGTGTGCAATGCTACGCTGCTTCTGTTAGCCATGCTGGCAGTCTTGTAAGCCCGGACATGTGTAGTGAGTATAGTAGTGAGTGTGCAATGCTACGCTGCTTCTGTGAGCCAGGCTGTCAGTTAGTAGGCCCGTACATTGCTCTCGCTGGTTATAGACTGCCGCGGGCTCATAACAGGACTCGAAAATCATCTTCCCACATATACACATTCCAAGAGCGTAGTTCCTATGTCTGAACCATAGATAGCACCATAACGTCCGTAGACAGTATTGATGCACCTTGCCCAGTGTTTGGCCCCTTCCCCTAGTAGGCCCCTAGTAGGCTCCTTTTAGCCCCCAGTAAGCCCCCAGTGGTAGGTCGATTTAGGCTGGTATTACAATTTATGCCAGAAAGAGAATTATTAGGACCTCTTTTGAGTCATGGGTGCATATTTGAGAGCACTTTTTAAACATCTAGTTTTTCAAATCTTTATTCATCGCACGTAGCCTTCATCAATTTTCCACTTTCTACTTTCTCTCTTCTTCCTACTGGCCAGTCCTCTTCCATCGCCCACAAACCCCGTTAAGGGCAGTATTCCAGTTTGAAGCGATGGATGAATATGTGATAAATGCCCAATAGAAAAAAGGAATCAAGACAAATCTCGTAAATCGGTTACTGGTTTATTGATAATGAGGGAGCGAGGTCGATTGTTGCGCGAAAACTACGTAGACCAGTACACACATAGGGAAACTCCCCCTCCCCCCTGCGGAATATTGTAGACCTATATATTATGATAAAGTGATAAATTTGGAGTAGAACTTGACTTGTTGGTCACATTGCCAGTGGTGGGTGTGGCACCCAGGAGTGTCCAAAAGGTGAATTTTGCTGATTTTGTGACCATAAATTATTTTTTTACAGCCAAACCAATAAACCGACTGATATCTCTTTGTTGAAACTTCTTTGTCATTGATTGTTGTTTATTCTTTGATTGTATGTATTGAGGGTTTTGATCAACAGACACATCTTTGTTGAAACTTCTTTGTCATTGTTTGTTGTTTATTCTTTGATTGTATGTATTGAGGTGTTTGATCAACAGACATATCTTTGTTGAAACTTCTTTGTCATTGATTGTTGTTTATTCTTTGATTTTATGTATTGAGGTGTTTGATCAACAGACATATCTTTGTTGAAACTTCTTTGTCATTGACTGTTGTTTATTCTTTGATTGTATGTATTGAGGTGTTTGATCAACAGACATATCTTCGTTGAATCTTCTTCGTCATTGATTGTTGTTTATTCTTTGATTGTTTGTATTGAGTTGTTTGATCAACTGACATCTCTTTGTTGAAACTTTTGTGTCATTGATTGTTGTTTATTCTTTGATTGTATGTATTGAGGTGTTTGATCAACAGACATATCTTTGTTGAAACTTCTTTGTCATTGATTGTTGTTTATTCTTTGATTGTATGTATTGAGGTGTTTGATCAACAGACATATCTTCGTTAAAACTTCTTAGTCATCGATTGTTGTTTATTCTTTAATTGTATGTATTGAGGTGTTTGATCAACAGACATATCTTTGTTAAAACTTCTTTGTCATCGATTGTTGTTTATTCTTTAATTGTATGTATTGAGGTGTTTGATCAACAGACATATCTTCGTTAAAACTTCTTTGTCATCGATTGTTGTTTATTCTTTAATTGTATGTATTGAGGTGTTTGATCAACAGACATATCTTTGTTGAAACTTCTTTGTCATTGATTGTTGTTTATTCTTTGATTGTATGTATTGAGGTGTTTGATCAACAAACATATCTTTGTTGAAACTTCCTTGTCATTGATTGTTGTTTATTCTTTGATTGTATGTATTGAGGTGTTTGATCAACAGACATATCTTCGTTAAAACTTCTTTGTCATCGATTGTTGTTTATTCTTTGATTGTATGTATTGAGGTGTTTGATCAACAGACATATCTTTGTTGAAACTTCTTTGTCATTGATTGTTGTTTATTCTTTGATTGTATGTATTGAGGTGTTTGATCAACAAACATATCTTTGTTGAAACTTCCATGTCATTGATTGTTGTTTATTCTTTGATTGTATGTATTGAGGTGTTTGATCAACAGACATATCTTTGTTGAAACTTCTTTGTCATTGATTGTTGTTTATTCTTTGATTGTATGTATTGAGGTGTTTGTTCAACAGACATATCTTCGTTGAAACTTCCGTGTCATTGATTGTTGTTTATTCTTTGATTGTATGTATTGAGGTGTTTGATCAACAGACATATCTTTGTTGAATCTTCTTTGTCATTGATTGTTGCTACTGTCAGCCAGGCTGTCAGTCTAGTAAGCCCGGACATGTGTAGTGAGTATAGTTGTGAGTGAGTGTGCAATGCTACGCTGCTTCTGTCAGCCAGGCTGTCAGTCTAGTAAGCCCGGAGATGTGTAGTGATTACAGTAGTGAGTGTACAATGCTACGCTGCTTCTGTGAGCCAGGCTGTCAGTCTAGTAAGCCCGGACATGTGTAATGAGTATAGAAGTGAGTGAGTGTGCAATGCTACGCTGCGTCTGTGAGCAAGGCTGTCAGTCTAGTAAGCCCGGACATGTGTAGTTAGTATAGTAGTGAGTGAGTGTGCAATGCTTCGCTGCTTCTGTCAGCCAGGCTGTCAGTCTAGTAAGCCCGGACATGTGTTGTGAGTATAGTAGTGAGTGTGCAATGCTACGCTGCTTCTGTTAGCCAGTCTGTCAGTCTTGTAAGCCCGGACATGTGTTGTGAGTATAGAAGTAAGTGTGCAATGCTACGCTGCTTCTGTGAGAAAGGCTGTCAGTCTAGTAAGCCCGGACATGTGTAGTGAGTATAGAAGTGAGTGAGTGTGCAATGCTACGCTGCTTTTGTCAGCCAGGCTGTCAGTCTAGTAAGCCCGGACATGTGTAGTGAGTAAAGTAGTGATTGTGCAATGCTACGCTGCTTCTGTCAGCCAGGCTGTCAGTCTAGTCAGCCCGGACATGTGTAGTGAGTACAGTATTGAGTGTACAATGCTACGCTGCTTCTGTCAGCCATGCTGTCAGTCTTGTAAGCCCGGACATGTGTAGTGAGTATAGTAGTAAGTTAGTGTGCAATGCTACGCTGCTTCTGTAAGCCAGGCTGTCAGTCTAGTAAGCGGACATGTGTAGTTAGTATAGTAGTGAGTGTGCAATGCTACGCTGCTTCTGTGAGCCAGGCTGTCAGTCTAGTAAGCCCGGACATGTGTTGTGAGTATAGTAGTGAGTGTGCAATGCTACGCTGCTTCTGTGAGCCAGGCTGTCAGTCTAGTAAGATCGGACATGTGTAGTGAGTATAGTAGTGACTGTGCAATGCTACGCTGCTTCTGTCAGCCAGGATGTTAGTCTAGTAAGCCCGGCCATGTTTAGTAAGTATAGTAGTGAGTGAGTGTGCAATGCTACGCTGCTTCTGTGAGCCAGGCTGTCAGTCTAGTAAGCCCGGACATGTGTAGTAAGTATAGGAGTGAGTGTGCAATGCTACGCTGCTTCTGTGAGCCAGGCTGTCAGTCTAGTAAGCCCGGACATGTGTAGTGAGTATAGTAGTGAGTGTGCAATGCTACGCTGCTTCTGTGAGCCAGGCTGTCAGTCTTGTAAGCCCGGACATGTGTAGTGAGTATAGTAGTGAGTGTGCAATGCTACGCTGCTTCTGTCAGCCAGACTGTCAGTCTTGTAAGCCCGGCCATGTGTAGTGAGTATAGTAGTGAGTGAGTGTGCAATGCTACGCTGCTTCTGTGAGCCAGGCTGTCAGTCTAGTAAGCCCGGCCATGTGTAGTAAGTTTAGTAGTGACTGTGCAATGCTACGCTGCTTCGGTCAGCCAGGCTGTCAGTCTAGTAAGCCCGGACATGTGTAGTGAGTATAGAAGTGAGTGTGCAATGCTACGCTGCTTCTGTCAGCCAGGCTGTCAGTCTAGTAAGCCCGTACATGTGTAGTGAGTATAGAAGTGAGTGAGGGTGCAATGCTACGCTGCTTCTGTCAGCCAGGCTGTCAGTCTAGTAAGCCCGGACATGTGTAGTGAGTATAGTAGTGAGTGTGCAATGCTACGCTGCTTCTGTGAGCCAGGCTGTCAGTCTAGTAAGCCCGGACATGTGCAGTGAGTATAGTAGTGAGTGAGTGTGCAATGCTACGCTGCTTCTGTCAGCCAGGCTGTAAGTCTTGTAAGCCCGGACATGTGTAGTGAGTATAGTAGTGAGTGAGTGTGCAATGCTACGCTGCTTCTGTCAGTCTAGTAGGCCCGGACATGTGTAGTGAGTATAGTAGTGAGTGAGTGTGCAATGCTACGCTGCTTCTGTCAGCCAGGCTGTCAGTCTAGTAAGCCCGGCCATGTGTAGTGATTAAAGTAGTGAGTGAGTTTGCAATGCTACGCTGCTTCTGTCAGCCAGGCGGTCAGTCTTGTAAGCCCGGACATGTGTAGTGAGTATAGTAGTGAGTAAGTGTGCAATGCTACGCTGCTTCTGTCAGCCAGGCTGTCAGTCTAGTAAGCCCGGCCATGTGTAGTGAGTATAGTAGTGAGTGTGCAATGCTACGCTGCTTCTGTCAGCCAGGCGGTCAGTCTTGTAAGCCCGGACATGTGTAGTGAGTATAGTAGTGAGTAAGTGTGCAATGCTACGCTGCTTCTGTGAGCCAGGCTGTCAGTGTAGTAAGCCCGGACATGTGTAGTGAGTATAGGTAGTAAATGTGCAATGCTACGCTGCTTCTGTCAGCCAGGCTGACAGTCTAGTAAGCCCGGACATGTGTAGTGAGTATAGTAGTGAGTGTGCAATGCTACGCTGCTTCTGTGAGCCAGGCTGGCAGTCTTGTAAGCCCGGACATGTGTAGTGAGTATAGTAGTGAGTGAGTGTGCAATGCTACGCTGCTTCTGTGAGCCAGGTTTTCAGTCATGTAAGCCCGGACATTTGTAGTGAGTATAGTGGTGAGTGTGCAATGCTACGCTGCTTCTTTGAGCCAGGCTGTCAGTCTAGTAAGCCCGGACATGTGTAGTGAGTATAGTAGTGAGTGTGCAATGCTTCGCTGCTTCTGTGAGCCAGGCTGTCAGTCTAGTAAGCCCGGACATGTGTAGTGAGTGTAGTAGTGAGTGTGCAATGCTACGCTGCTTCTGTCAGCCAGACAATCAGTCTAGCAAGCCCGGACATGTGTAGTGAGTATAGTAGTGAGTGTGCAATGCTACGCTGCTTCTGTGAGCCAGGCTGTCAGTTAGTAGGCCCGTACATTGCTCTCGCTGGTTATAGACTGCCGCGGGCTCATAACAGGACTCGAAAATCATCTTCCCACATATACACATTCCAAGAGCGTAGTTCCTATGTCTGAACCATAGATAGCACCATAACGTCCGTAGACAGTATTGATGCACCTTGCCCAGTGTTTGGCCCCTTCCCCTAGTAGGCCCCTAGTAGCTAGGCTCCTTTTAGCCCCCAGTAAGCCCCCAGTGGTAGGTCGATTTAGACTGGTATTACAATTTATGCCAGAAAGAGAATTATTAGGACCTCTTTTGAGTCATGGGTGCATATTTGAGAGCACTTTTTAAACATATAGTTTTTCAAATCTTTATTCATCGCACGTAGCCTTCATCAATTTTCCACTTTCTACTTTCTCTCTTCTTCCTACTGGCCAGTCCTCTTCCATCGCCCACAAACCCCGTTAAGGGCAGTATTCCAGTTTGAAGCGATGGATGAATATGTGATAAATGCCCAATAGAAAAAAGGAATCAAGACAAATCTCGTAAATCGGTTACTGGTTTATTGATAATGAGGGAGCGAGGTCGATTGTTGCGCGAAAACTACGTAGACCAGTACACACATAGGGAAACTCCCCCTCCCCCCTGCGGAATATTGTGGACCTATATATTATGATAAAGTGATATGCCAGTGGTGGGTGTGGCACCCAGGGGTGTCCAAAAGGTGAATTTTGCTGATTTTGTGACCATAAATTATTTTTTTACAGCCAAACCAATAAACCGACTGATATCTCTTTGTTGAAACTTCTTTGTCATTGATTGTTGTTTATTCTTTGATTGTATGTATTGAGGGTTTTGATCAACAGACACATCTTTGTTGAAACTTCTTTGTCATTGATTGTTGTTTATTCTTTGATTGTATGTATTGAGGTGTTTGATCAACAGACATATCTTTGTTGAAACTTCTTTGTCATTGATTGTTGTTTATTCTTTGATTTTATGTATTGAGGTGTTTGATCAACAGACATATCTTTGTTGAAACTTCTTTGTCATTGACTGTTGTTTATTCTTTGATTGTATGTATTGAGGTGTTTGATCAACAGACATATCTTCGTTGAATCTTCTTCGTCATTGATTGTTGTTTATTCTTTGATTGTTTGTATTGAGTTGTTTGATCAACTGACATCTCTTTGTTGAAACTTTTGTGTCATTGATTGTTGTTTATTCTTTGATTGTATGTATTGAGGTGTTTGATCAACAGACATATCTTTGTTGAAACTTCTTTGTCATTGATTGTTGTTTTTTCTTTGATTGTATGTATTGAGGTGTTTGATCAACAGACATATCTTCGTTAAAACTTCTTTGTCATCGATTGTTGTTTATTCTTTAATTGTATGTATTGAGGTGTTTGATCAACAGACATATCTTTGTTGAAACTTCTTTGTCATTGATTGTTGTTTATTCTTTGATTGTATGTATTGAGGTGTTTGATCAACAAACATATCTTTGTTGAAACTTCCTTGTCATTGATTGTTGTTTATTCTTTGATTGTATGTATTGAGGTGTTTGATCAACAAACATATCTTCGTTAAAACTTCTTTGTCATCGATTGTTGTTCATTCTTTGATTGTATGTATTGAGGTGTTTGATCAACAGACATATCTTTGTTGAAACTTCTTTGTCATTGATTGTTGTTTATTCTTTGATTGTATGTATTGAGGTGTTTGATTAACAAACATATCTTTGTTGAAACTTCCATGTCATTGATTGTTGTTTATTCTTTGATTGTATGTATTGAGGTGTTTGATCAACAGACATATCTTTGTTGAAACTTCTTTGTCATTGATTGTTGTTTATTCTTTGATTGTATGTATTGAGGTGTTTGTTCAACAGACATATCTTCGTTGAAACTTCTTTGTCATTGATTGTTGTTTATTCTTTGATTGTATGTATTGAGTTGTTTGATCGACAGACATATCTTTGTTGAAACTTCTTTGTCATTGATTGTTGTTATTTTTTTATTGTTTGTTTTGAGGTGTTTGATCAACAGACATATCTTTGTTGAAACTTCTTTGCCATTGATTGTTGTTTATTTTTTGATTGTATGTATTGAGGTGTTTGATCAACAGACATATCTTCGTTGAAACTTCCTTGTCATTGATTGTTGTTTATTCTTTGATTGTATGTATTGAGGTGTTTGATCAACAGACATATCTTTGTTGAATCTTCTTTGTCATTGATTGTTGCTACTGTCAGCCAGGCTGTCTGTCTTGTAAGCCCGGACATGTGTAGTGAGTATAGTTGTGAGTGAGTGTGCAATGCTACGCTGCTTCTGTCAGCCAGGCTGTCAGTCTAGTAAGCCCGGACATGTGTAGTGATTATAGTAGTGAGTGAACAATGCTACGCTGCTTCTGTGAGCCAGGCTGTCAGTCTAGTAAGCCCGGACAAGTGTAATGAGTATAGAAGTGAGTGAGTCTGCAATGCTACGCTGCGTCTGTGAGCAAGGCTGTCAGTCTAGTAAGCCCGGACATGTGTAGTGAGTATAGTAGTGAGTGAGTGTGCAATGCTTCGCTGCTTCTGTCAGCCAGGCTGTCAGTCTAGTAAGCCCGGACATGTGTTGTGAGTATAGTAGTGAGTGTGCAATGCTACGCTGCTTCTGTTAGCCAGTCTGTCAGTCTAGTAAGCCCGGACATGTGTTGTGAGTATAGAAGTAAGTGTGCAATGCTACGCTGCTTCTGTGAGCCAGGCTGTCAGTCTAGTTAGCCCGGACATGTGTAGTGAGTATAGAAGTGAGTGAGTGTGCAATGCTACGCTGCTTTTGTCAGCCAGGCTGTCAGTCTAGTAAGCCCGGACATGTGTAGTGAGTAAAGTAGTGAGTGTGCAATGCTACGCTGCTTCTGTCAGCCAGGCTGTCAGTCTAGTCAGCCCGGACATGTGTAGTGAGTACAGTAGTGAGTGTACAATGCTACGCTGCTTCTGTCAGCCATGCTGTCAGTCTAGTAAGCCCGGACATGTGAAGTGAGTATAGTAGTAAGTGAGTGTGCAATGCTACGCTGCTTCTGTAAGCCAGGCTGTCAGTCTAGTAAGCGGACATGTGTAGTTAGTATAGTAGTGAGTGTGCAATGCTACTCTGCTTCTGTGAGCGAGACTGTAAGTCTAGTAAGCCCGGACATGTGTAGTGAGTATAGTAGTGAGTGTGCAATGCTACGCTGCTTCTGTGAGCCAGGCTGTCAGTCTAGTAAGCCCGGACATGTGTAGTGAGTATAGTAGTGAGTGTGCAATGCTACGCTGCTTCTGTGAGCCAGGCTGTCAGTCTAGTAAGATCGGACATGTGTAGTGAGTATAGTAGTGAGTGTGCAATGCTACGCTGCTTCTGTCAGCCAGACTGTCAGTCTTGTAAGCCCGGCCATGTGTAGTAAGTATAGTAGTGAGTGATTGTGCAATGCTACGCTGCTTCTGTGAGCCAGGCTGTCAGTCTAGTAAGCCCGGCCATGTGTAGTAAGTATAGTAGTGACTGTGCAATGCTACGCTGCTTCGGTCAGCCAGGCTGTCAGTCTAGTAAGCCCGGACATGTGTAGTGAGTATAGAAGTGAGTGTGCAATGCTACGCTGCTTCTGTCAGCCAGGCTGTCAGTCTAGTAAGCCCGGACATGTGTAGTGAGTATAGAAGTGAGTGAGGGTGCAATGCTACGCTGCTTCTGTCAGCCAGGCTGTCAGTCTAGTAAGCCCGGACATGTGTAGTGAGTATAGTAGTGAGTGTGCAATGCTACGCTGCTTCTGTGAGCCAGGCTGTCAGTCTAGTTAGCCCGGACATGTGCAGTGAGTATAGTCGTGAGTGAGTGTGCAATGCTACGCTGCTTCTGTCAGCCAGGCTGTGAGTCTTGTAAGCCCGGACATGTGTAGTGAGTATAGTAGTGAGTGAGTGTGCAATGCTACGCTGCTTCTGTCAGTCTAGTAGGCCCGGACATGTGTAGTGAGTATAGTAGTGAGTGAGTGTGCAATGCTACGCTGCTTTTGTCAGCCAGGCTGTCAGTCTAGTAAGCCCGGCCATGTGTAGTGAGTATAGTAGTGAGTGAATGTGCAATGCTACGCTGCTTCTGTGAGCCAGGCTGTCAGTGTAGTAAGCCCGGACATGTGTAGTGAGTATAGGTAGTAAATGTGCAATGCTACACTGCTTCTGTCAGCCAGGCTGACAGTCTAGTAAGCCCGGACATGTGTAGTGAGTATAGTAGTGAGTGTGCAATGCTACGCTGCTTCTGTGAGCCAGGCTGGCAGTCTTGTAAGCCCGGACATGTGTAGTGAGTATAGTAGTGAGTGAGTGTGCAATGCTACGCTGCTTCTGTCAGCCAGGCTGTGAGTCTTGTAAGCCCGGACATGTGTAGTGAGTATAGTAGTGAGTGAGTGTGCAATGCTACGCTGCTTCTGTCAGTCAAGTAGGCCCGGACATGTGTAGTGAGTATAGTAGTGAGTGAGTGTGCAATGCTACGCTGTTTCTGTGAGCCAGGTTTTCAGTCATGTAAGCCCGGACATGTGTAGTGAGTATAGTGGTGAGTGTGCAATGCTACGCTGCTTCTGTGAGCCAGGCTGTCAGTCTAGTAAGCCCGGACATGTGTAGTGAGTATAGTAGTGAGTGTGCTATGCTTCGCTGCTTCTGTGAGCCAGGCTGTCAGTCTAGTAAGCCCTGACATGTGTAGTGAGTATAGTAGTGAGTGTGCAATGCTACGCTGCTTCTGTCAGCCAGACAATCAGTCTAGTAAGCCCGGACATGTGTAGTGAGTATAGTAGTGAGTGTGCAATGCTTCGCTGCTTCTGTGAGCCAGGCTGTCAGTTAGTAGGCCCGTACATTGCTCTCGCTGGTTATAGACTGCAGCGGGCTCATAGCAGGACTCGAAAATCATCTTCCCACATATACACATTCCAAGAGCGTAGTTCCTATGTCTGAACCATAGATAGCACCATAACGTCCGTAGACAGTATTGATGCACCTTGCCCAGTGTTTGGCCCCTTCCCCTATTAGGCCCCTAATAGGCTCCTTTTAGCCCCCAGTAAGCCCCCAGTGGTAGGTCGATTTAGGCTGGTATTACAATTTATGCCAGAAAGAGAATTATTAGGACCTCTTTTGAGTCATGGGTGCATATTTGAGAGCACTTTTTAAACATCTAGTTTTTCAAATCTTTATTCATCGCACGTAGACTTCATCAATTTTCCACTTTCTACTTTCTCTCTTCTCCCTACTGGCCAGTCCTCTTCCATCGCCCACAAACCCCGTTAAGGGCAGTATTCCAGTTTGAAGCGATGGATGAATATGTGATAAATGCCCAATAGAAAAAAGGAATCAAGACAAATCTCGTAAATCGGTTACTGGTTTATTGATAATGAGGGAGCGAGGTCGATTGTTGCGCGAAAACTACGTAGACCAGTACAAACATAGGGAAACTCCCCCTCCCCCCTGCGGAATATTGTAGACCTATATATTATGATAAAGTGATAAATTTGGAGTAGAACTTGATTTGTTGGTCACATTGCCAGTGGTGGGTGTGGCACCCAGGGGTGTCCAAAAGGTGAATTTTGCTGATTTTGTGACCATAAATTATTTTTTTACAGCCAAACCAATAAACCGACTGATATCTCTTTGTTGAAACTTCTTTGTCATTGATTGTTGTTTATTCTTTGATTGTATGTATTGAGGGTTTTGATCAACAGACACATCTTTGTTGAAACTTCTTTGTCATTGATTGTTGTTTATTCTTTGATTGTATGTATTGAGGTGTTTGATCAACAGACATATCTTTGTTGAAACTTCTTTGTCATTGATTGTTGTTTATTCTTTGATTTTATGTATTGAGGTGTTTGATCAACAGACATATCTTTTATGAAACTTCTTTGTCATTGACTGTTGTTTATTCTTTGATTGTATGTATTGAGGTGTTTGATCAACAGACATATCTTCGTTGAATCTTCTTCGTCATTGATTGTTGTTTATTCTTTGATTGTTTGTATTGAGTTGTTTGATCAACTGACATCTCTTTGTTGAAACTTTTGTGTCATTGATTGTTGTTTATTCTTTGATTGTATGTATTGAGGTGTTTGATCAACAGACATATCTTTTTTGAAACTTCTTTGTCATTGATTGTTGTTTATTCTTTGATTGTATGTATTGAGGTGTTTGTTCAACAGACATATCTTCGTTGAAACTTCTTTGTCATTGATTGTTGTTTATTCTTTGATTGTATGTATTGAGTTGTTTGATCAACAGACATATCTTTGTTGAAACTTGTTTGTCATTGATTGTTGTTATTTTTTTATTGTTTGTTTTGAGGTGTTTGATCAACAGACATATCGTTGTTGAAACTTCTTTGTCATTGATTGTTGTTTATTTTTTGATTGTATGTATTGAGGTGTTTGATCAACAGACATATCTTCGTTGAAACTTCCTTGTCATTGATTAGTGTTTATTCTTTGATTGTATGTATTGAGGTGTTTGATCAACAGACATATCTTTGTTGAATCTTCTTTGTCATTGATTGTTGCTACTGTCAGCCAGGCTGTCAGTCTAGTAAGCCCGGACATGTGTAGTGAGTATAGTTGTGAGTGAGTGTGCAATGCTACGCTGCTTCTGTCAGCCAGGCTGTCAGTCTAGTAAGCCCGGACATGTGTAGTGAGTATAGTAGTGAGTGTACAATGCTACGCTGCTTCTGTGAGCCAGGCTGTCAGTCTAGTAAGCCCGGACAAGTGTAATGAGTATAGAAGTGAGTGAGTGTGCAATGCTACGCTGCGTCTGTGAGCAAGGCTGTCAGTCTAGTAAGCCCGGACATGTGTAGTGAGTATAGTAGTGAGTGAGTGTGCAATGCTTCGCTGCTTCTGTCAGCCAGGCTGTCAGTCTAGTAAGCCCGGACATGTGTTGTGAGTATAGTAGTGAGTGTGCAATGCTACGCTGCTTCTGTGAGCCAGGCTGTCAGTCTAGTAAGCCCGGACATGTGTTGTGAGTATAGTAGTGAGTGTGCAATGCTACGCTGCTTCTGTTAGCCAGTCTGTCAGTCAAGTAAGCCCGGACATGTGTTGTGAGTATAGAAGTAAGTGTGCAATGCTACGCTGCTTCTGTGAGCCAGGCTGTCAGTCTAGTAAGCCCGGACATGTGTAGTGAGTATAGAAGTGAGTGAGTGTGCAATGCTACGCTGCTTTTGTCAGCCAGGCTGTCAGTCTAGTAAGCCCGGACATGTGTAGTGAGTAAAGTAGTGAGTGTGCAATGCTACGCTGCTTCTGTCAGCCAGGCTGTCAGTCTAGTCAGCCCGGACATGTGTAGTGAGTACAGTAGTGAGTGTACAATGCTACGCTGCTTCTGTCAGCCATGCTGTCAGTCTAGTAAGCCCGGACATGTGTAGTGAGTATAGTAGTAAGTGAGTGTGCAATGCTACGCTGCTTCTGTAAGCCAGGCTGTCAGTCTAGTAAGCGGACATGTGTAGTTAGTATAGTAGTGAGTGTGCAATGCTACTCTGCTTCTGTGAGCGAGACTGTAAGTCTAGTAAGCCCGGACATGTGTAGTGAGTATAGTAGTGAGTGTGCAATGCTACGCTGCTTCTGTGAGCCAGGCTGTCAGTCTAGTAAGCCCGGACATGTGTAGTGAGTATAGTAGTGAGTGTGCAATGCTACGCTGCTTCTGTGAGCCAGGCTGTCAGTCTAGTAAGATCGGACATGTGTAGTGAGTATAGTAGTGACTGTGCAATGCTACGCTGACCCTGTCAGCCAGGCTGTTAGTCTAGTAAGCCCGGCCATGTGTAGTAAGTATAGTAGTGAGTGAGTGTGCAATGCTACGCTGCTTCTGTGAGCCAGGCTGTCAGTCTAGTAAGCCCGGACATGTGTAGTAAGTATAGGAGTGAGTGTGCAATGCTACGCTGCTTCTGTGAGCCAGGCTGTCATTCTAGTAAGCCCGGACATGTGTAGTGAGTATAGTAGTGAGTGTGCAATGCTACGCTGCTTCTGTAAGCCAGGCTGTCAGTCTTGTAAGCCCGGACATGTGTAGTGAGTATAGTAGTTGGTGTGCAATGCTACGCTGCTTCTGTCAGCCAGACTGTCAGTCTTGTAAGCCCGGCCATGTGTAGTAAGTATAGTAGTGAGTGAGTGTGCAATGCTACGCTGCTTCTGTGAGCCAGGCTGTCAGTCTAGTAAGCCCGGCCATGTGTAGTAAGTATAGTAGTGACTGTGCAATGCTACGCTGCTTCGGTCAGCCAGGCTGTCAGTCTAGTAAGCCCGGACATGTGTAGTGAGTATAGAAGTGAGTGTGCAATGCTACGCTGCTTCTGTCAGCCAAGCTGTCAGTCTAGTAAGCCCGGACATGTGTAGTGAGTATAGAAGTGAGTGAGGGTGCAATGCTACGCCGCTTCTGTCAGCCAGGCTGTCAGTCTTGTAAGCCCGGACATGTGTAGTGAGTATAGTAGTGAGTGTGCAATGCTACGCTGCTTCTGTGAGCCAGGCTGTCAGTCTAGTAAGCCCGGACATGTGCAGTGAGTATAGTCGTGAGTGAGTGTGCAATGCTACGCTGCTTCTGTCAGCCAGGCTGTGAGTCTTGTAAGCCCGGACATGTGTAGTGAGTATAGTAGTGAGTGAGTGTGCAATGCTACGCTGCTTCTGTCAGTCTAGTAGGCCCGGACATGTGTAGTGAGTATAGTAGTGAGTGAGTGTGCAATGCTACGCTGCTTCTGTCAGCCAGGCTGTCAGTCTAGTAAGCCCGGCCATGTGTAGTGAGTATAGTAGTGAGTGAATGTGCAATGCTACGCTGCTTCTGTGAGCCAGGCTGTCAGTGTAGTAAGCCCGGACATGTGTAGTGAGTGTAGGTAGTAAATGTGCAATGCTACACTGCTTCTGTCAGCCAGGCTGACAGTCTAGTAAGCCCGGACATGTGTAGTGAGTATAGTAGTGAGTGTGCAATGCTACGCTGCTTCTGTGAGCCAGGCTGGCAGTCTTGTAAGCCCGGACATGTGTAGTGAGTATAGTAGTGAGTGAGTGTGCAATGCTACGCTGCTTCTGTCAGCCAGGCTGTGAGTCTTGTAAGCCCGGACATGTGTAGTGAGTATAGTAGTGAGTGAGTGTGCAATGCTACGCTGCTTCTGTCAGTCTAGTAGGCCCGGACATGTGTAGTGAGTATAGTAGTGAGTGAGTGTGCAATGCTACGCTGCTTCTGTGAGCCAGGTTTTCAGTCATGTAAGCCCGGACATGTGTAGTGAGTATAGTGGTGAGTGTGCAATGCTACGCTGCTTCTGTGAGCCAGGCTGTCAGTCTAGTAAGCCCGGACATGTGTAGTGAGTATAGTAGTGAGTGTGCAATGCTACGTTGCTTCTGTCAGCCAGGCTGTCAGTCTAGTAAGCCCGGACATGTGTAGTGAGTATAGTGGTGAGTGTGCAATGCTACGCTGCTTCTGTGAGCCAGGCTGTCAGTCTAGTAAGCCCGGACATGTGTAGTGAGTATAGTAGTGAGTGTGCAATGCTTCGCTGCTTCTGTGAGCCAGGCTGTCAGTCTAGTAAGCCCGGACATGTGTAGTGAGTATAGTAGTGAGTGTGCAATGCTACGCTGCTTCTGTGAGCCAGGCTGTCAGTCTAGTAAGCCCGGACATGTGTAGTGAGTATAGTAGTGAGTGTGCAATGCTACGCTGCTTCTGTGAGCCAGGCTGTCAGTTAGTAGGCCCGTACATTGCTCTCGCTGGTTATAGACTGCCGCGGGCTCATAGCAGGACTCGAAAATCATCTTCCCACATATACACATTCCAAGAGCGTAGTTCCTATGTCTGAACCATAGATAGCACCATAACGTCCGTAGACAGTATTGATGCACCTTGCCCAGTGTTTGGCCCCTTCCCCTAGTAGGCCCCTAGTAGGCTCCTTTTAGCCCCCAGTAAGCCCCCAGTGGTAGGTCGATTTAGGCTGGTATTACAATTTATGCCAGAAAGAGAATTATTAGGACCTCTTTTGAGTCATGGGTGCATATTTGAGAGCACTTTTTAAACATCTAGTTTTTCAAATCTTTATTCATCGCACGTAGCCTTCATCAATTTTCCACTTTCTACTTTCTCTCTTCTTCCTACTGGCCAGTCCTCTTCCATCGCCCACAAACCCCGTTAAGGGCAGTATTCCAGTTTGAAGCGATGGATGAATATGTGATAAATGCCCAATAGAAAAAAGGAATCAAGACAAATCTCGTAAATCGGTTACTGGTTTATTGATAATGAGGGAGCGAGGTCGATTGTTGCGCGAAAACTACGTAGACCAGTACACACATAGGGAAACTCCCCCTCCCCCCTGCGGAATATTGTAGACCTATATATTATGATAAAGTGATAAATTTGGAGTAGAACTTGATTTGTTGGTCACATTGCCAGTGGTGGGTGTGGCACCCAGGGGTGTCCAAAAGGTGAATTTTGCTGATTTTGTGACCATAAATTATTTTTTTACAGCCAAACCAATAAACCGACTGATATCTCTTTGTTGAAACTTCTTTGTCATTGATTGTTGTTTATTCTTTGATTGTATGTATTGAGGGTTTTGATCAACAGACACATCTTTGTTGAAACTTCTTTGTCATTAATTGTTGTTTATTCTTTGATTGTATGTATTGAGGTGTTTGATCAACAGACATATCTTTGTTGAAACTTCTTTGTCATTGATTGTTGTTTATTCTTTGATTTTATGTATTGAGGTGTTTGATCAACAGACATATCTTTGTTGAAACTTCTTTGTCATTGACTGTTGTTTATTCTTTGATTGTATGTATTGAGGTGTTTGATCAACAGACATATCTTCGTTGAATCTTCTTCGTCATTGATTGTTGTTTATTCTTTGATTGTTTGTATTGAGTTGTTTGATCAACTGACATCTCTTTGTTGAAACTTTTGTGTCATTGATTGTTGTTTATTCTTTGATTGTATGTATTGAGGTGTTTGATCAACAGACATATCTTTTTTGAAACTTCTTTGTCATTGATTGTTGTTTATTCTTTGATTGTATGTATTGAGGTGTTTGTTCAACAGACATATCTTCGTTGAAACTTCTTTGTCATTGATTGTTGTTTATTCTTTGATTGTATGTATTGAGTTGTTTGATCAACAGACATATCTTTGTTGAAACTTGTTTGTCATTGATTGTTGTTATTTTTTTATTGTTTGTTTTGAGGTGTTTGATCAACAGACATATCGTTGTTGAAACTTCTTTGTCATTGATTGTTGTTTATTTTTTGATTGTATGTATTGAGGTGTTTGATCAACAGACATATCTTCGTTGAAACTTCCTTGTCATTGATTAGTGTTTATTCTTTGATTGTATGTATTGAGGTGTTTGATCAACAGACATATCTTTGTTGAATCTTCTTTGTCATTGATTGTTGCTACTGTCAGCCAGGCTGTCAGTCTAGTAAGCCCGGACATGTGTAGTGAGTATAGTTGTGAGTGAGTGTGCAATGCTACGCTGCTTCTGTCAGCCAGGCTGTCAGTCTAGTAAGCCCGGACATGTGTAGTGAGTATAGTAGTGAGTGTACAATGCTACGCTGCTTCTGTGTGCCAGGCTGTCAGTCAAATAAGCCCGGACATGTGTAATGAGTATAGAAGTGAGTGAGTGTGCAATGCTACGCTGCGTCTGTGAGCAAGGCTGTCAGTCTAGTAAGCCCGGACATGTGTAGTGAGTATAATAGTGAGTGAGAGTGCAATGCTTCGCTGCTTCTGTCAGCCAGGCTGTCAGTCTAGTAAGCCCGGACATGTGTAGTGAGTATAGTAGTGAGTGTGCAATGCTACGCTGCTTCTGTTAGCCAGTCTGTCAGTCTAGTAAGCCCGGACATGTGTTGTGAGTATAGAAGTAAGTGTGCAATGCTACGCTGCTTCTGTGAGCCAGGCTGTCAGTCTAGTAAGCCCGGACATGTGTAGTGAGTATAGAAGTGAGTGAGTGTGCAATGCTACGCTGCTTTTGTCAGCCAGGCTGTCAGTCTAGTAAGCCCGGACATGTGTAGTGAGTAAAGTAGTGAGTGTGCAATGCTACGCTGCTTCTGTCAGCCAGGCTGTCAGTCTAGTCAGCCCGGACATGTGTAGTGAGTACAGTAGTGAGTGTACAATGCTACGCTGCTTCTGTCAGCCATGCTGTCAGTCTAGTAAGCCCGGACATGTGTAGTGAGTATAGTAGTAAGTGAGTGTGCAATGCTACGCTGCTTCTGTAAGCCAGGCTGTCAGTCTAGTAAGCAAACATGTGTAGTTAGTATAGTAGTGAGTGTGCAATGCTACTCTGCTTCTGTGAGCGAGACTGTAAGTTTAGTAAGCCCGGACATTTGTAGTGAGTATAGTAGTGAGTGTGCAATGCTACGCTGCTTCTGTGAGCCAGGCTGTCAGTCTAGTAAGCCCGGACATGTGTAGTGAGTATAGTAGTGAGTGAGTGTGCAATGCTTCGCTGCTTCTGTCAGCCAGGCTGTCAGTCTAGTAAGCCCGGACATGTGTAGTGAGTATAGTAGTGAGTGTGCAATGCTACGCTGCTTCTGTCAGTCTAGTAGGCCCGGACATGTGTAGTGAGTATAGTAGTGAGTGAGTGTGCAATGCTACGCTGCTTCTGTCAGCCAGGCTGTCAGTCTAGTAAGCCCGGCCATGTGTAGTGAGTATAGTAGTTAGTGAGTGTGCAATGCTACGCTGCTTCTGTCAGCCAGGCGGTCAGTCTTGTAAGCCCGGACATGTGTAGTGAGTATAGTAGTGAGTAAGTGTGCCATGCTACGCTGCTTCTGTGAGCCAGGCTGTCAGTGTAGTAAGCCCGGACATGTGTAGTGAGTATAGTAGTGAGTGAGTGTGCAATGCTTCGCTGCTGCTGTCAGCCAGGCTGTCAGTCTAGTAAGCCCGGACATGTGTTGTGAGTATAGTAGTGAGTGTGCAATGCTACGCTGCTTCTGTTAGCCAGTCTGTCAGTCTAGTAAGCCCGGACATGTGTTGTGAGTATAGAAGTAAGTGTGCAATGCTACGCTGCTTCTGTGAGCCAGGCTGTCAGTCTAGTAAGCCCGGACATGTGTAGTGAGTATAGAAGTGAGTGAGTTTGCAATGCTACGCTGCTTTTGTCAGCCAGGCTGTCAGTCTAGTAAGCCCGGACATGTGTAGTGAGTAAAGTAGTGAGTGTGCAATGCTACGCTGCTTCTGTCAGCCAGGCTGTCAGTCTAGTCAGCCCGGACATGTGTAGTGAGTACAGTAGTGAGTGTACAATGCTACGCTGCTTCTGTCAGCCATGCTGTCAGTCTAGTAAGCCCGGACATGTGTAGTGAGTATAGTAGTAAGTGAGTGTGCAATGCTACGCTGCTTCTGTGAGCCAGGCTGTCAGTCTAGTAAGCGGACATGTGTAGTTAGTATAGTAGTGAGTGTGCAATGCTACTCTGCTTCTGTGAGCGAGACTGTAAGTCTAGTAAGCCCGGACATGTGTAGTGAGTATAGTAGTGAGTGTGCAATGCTACGCTGCTTCTGTGAGCCAGGCTGTCAGTCTAGTAAGCCCGGACATGTGTAGTGAGTATAGTAGTGAGTGTGCAATGCTACGCTGCTTCTGTGAGCCAGGCTGTCAGTCTAGTAAGATCGGACATGTGTAGTGAGTATAGTAGTGACTGTGCAATGCTACGCTGCTTCTGTCAGCCAGGCTGTTAGTCTAGTAAGCCCGGCCATGTGTAGTTAGTATAGTAGTGAGTGAGTGTGCAATGCTACGCTGCTTCTGTGAGCCAGGCTGTCAGTCTAGTAAGCCCGGACATGTGTAGTAAGTATAGGAGTGAGTGTGCAATGCTACGCTGCTTCTGTGAGCCAGGCTGTCAGTCTAGTCAGCCCGGACATGTGTAGTGAGTATAGTAGTGAGTGTGCAATGCTACGCTGCTTCTGTGAGCCAGGCTGTCAGTCTTGTAAGCCCGGACATGTGTAGTGAGTATAGTAGTGAGTGTGCAATGCTACGCTGCTTCTGTCAGCCAGACTGTCAGTCTTGTAAGCCCGGCCATGTGTAGTGAGTATAGTAGTGAGTGAGTGTGCAATGCTACGCTGCTTCTGTGAGCCAGGCTGTCATTCTAGTAAGCCCGGCCATGTGTAGTAAGTATAGTAGTGACTGTGCAATGCTACGCTGCTTCGGTCAGCCAGGCTGTCAGTCTAGTAAGCCCGGACATGTGTAGTGAGTATAGAAGTGAGTGTGCAATGCTACGCTGCTTCTGTCAGCCAGGCTGTCAGTCTAGTAAGCCCGGACATGTGTAGTGAGTATAGAAGTGAGTGTGCAATGCTACGCTGCTTCTGTGAGCCAGGCTGTCAGTCTAGTAAGCCCGGACATGTGCAGTGAGTAAAGTAGTGAGTGAGTGTGCAATGCTACGCTGCTTCTGTCAGCCAGGCTGTGAGTCTTGTAAGCCCGGACATGTGTAGTGAGTATAGTAGTGAGTGAGTGTGCAATGCTACGCTGCTTCTGTCAGTCTAGTAGGCCCGGACATGTGTAGTGAGTATAGTAGTGAGTGAGTGTGCAATGCTACGCTGCTTCTGTCAGCCAGGCTGTCAGTCTTGTAAGCCCGGCCATGTGTAGTGAGTATAGTAGTGAGTGAGTGTGCAATGCTTCGCTGCTTCTGTCAGCCAGGCGGTCAGTCTTGTAAGCCCGGACATGTGAAGTGAGTATAGTAGTGAGTAAGTGTGCAATGCTACGCTGCTTCTGTGAGCCAGGCTGTCAGTGTAGTAAGCCCGGACATGTGTAGTGAGTATAGGTAGTAAATGTGCAATGCTACGCTGCTTCTGTCAGCCAGGCTGACAGTCTAGTAAGCCCGGACATGTGTAGTGAGTATAGTAGTGAGTGTGCAATGCTACGCTGCTTCTGTTAGCCAGGCTGGCAGTCTTGTAAGCCTGGACATGTGTAGTGAGTATAGTAGTGAGTGAGTGTGCAATGCTACGCTGCTTCTGTGAGCCAGGTTTTCAGTCATGTAAGCCCGGACATGTGTAGTGAGTATAGTGGTAAGTGTGCAATGCTACGCTGCTTCTGTGAGCCAGGTTTTCAGTCATGTAAGCCCGGACATGTGTCGTGAGTATAGTAGTGAGTGTGCAATGCTACGCTGCTTCTGTGAGCCAGGCTGTCAGTCTAGTAAGCCCGGACATGTGTAGTGAGTATAGTAGTGAGTGTGCAATGCTTCGCTGCTTCTGTGAGCCAGGCTGTCAGTCTAGTAAGCCCGGACATGTGTAGTGAGTATAGTAGTGAGTGTGCAATGCTACGCTGCTTCTGTCAGCCAGACAATCAGTCTAGTAAGCCCGGACATGTGTAGTGAGTATAGTAGTGAGTGTGCAATGCTACGCTGCTTCTGTGAGCCAGGCTGTCAGTACGTAGGCCCGTACATTGCTCTCGCTGGTTATAGACTGCCGCGGGCTCATAACAGGACTCGAAAATCA
Source organism: Isoperla grammatica (assembly GCA_945910005.1). Taxonomy (NCBI): domain Eukaryota; kingdom Metazoa; phylum Arthropoda; class Insecta; order Plecoptera; family Perlodidae; genus Isoperla; species Isoperla grammatica. The sequence continues at coordinate 37,175,938 of OX246745.1, forward strand.
TCTTCCCACATATACACATTCCAAGAGCGTAGTTCCTATGTCTGAACCATAGATAGCACCATAACGTCCGTAGACAGTATTGATGCACCTTGCCCAGTGTTTGGCCCCTTCACCTAGTAGGCCCCTAGTAGGCTCCTTTTAGCCCCCAGTAAGCCCCCAGTGGTAGGTCGATTTAGGCTGGTATTACAATTTATGCCAGAAAGAGAATTATTAGGACCTCTTTTGAGTCATGGGTGCATATTTGAGAGCACTTTTTAAACATCTAGTTTTTCAAATCTTTATTCATCGCACGTAGCCTTCATCAATTTTCCACTTTCTACTTTCTCTCTTCTTCCTACTGGCCAGTCCTCTTCCATCGCCCACAAACCCCGTTAAGGGCAGTATTCCAGTTTGAAGCGATGGATGAATATGTGATAAATGCCCAATAGAAAAAAGGAATCAAGACAAATCTCGTAAATCGGTTACTGGTTTATTGATAATGAGGGAGCGAGGTCGATTGTTGCGCGAAAACTACGTAGACCAGTACACACATAGGGAAACTCCCCCTCCCCCCTGCGGAATATTGTAGACCTATATATTATGATAAAGTGATAAATTTGGAGTAGAACTTGACTTGTTGGTCACATTGCCAGTGGTGGGTGTGGCACCCAGGGGTGTCCAAAAGGTGAATTTTGCTGATTTTGTGACCATAAATTATTTTTTTACAGCCAAACCAATAAACCGACTGATATCTCTTTGTTGAAACTTCTTTGTCATTGATTGTTGTTTATTCTTTGATTGTATGTATTGAGGGTTTTGATCAACAGACACATCTTTGTTGAAACTTCTTTGTCATTGATTGTTGTTTATTCTTTGATTGCATGTATTGAGGTGTTTGATCAACAGACATATCTTTGTTGAAACTTCTTTGTCATTGGTTGTTGTTTATTCTTTGATTTTATGTATTGAGGTGTTTGATCAACAGACATATCTTTGTTGAAACTTCTTTGTCATTGACTGTTGTTTATTCTTTGATTGTATGTATTGAGGTGTTTGATCAACAGACATATCTTCGTTGAATCTTCTTCGTCATTGATTGTTGTTTATTCTTTGATTGTTTGTATTGAGTTGTTTGATCAACTGACATCTCTTTGTTGAAACTTTTGTGTCATTGATTGTTTCTTATTCTTTGATTGTATGTATTGAGGTGTTTGATCAACAGACATATCTTTGTTGAAACTTCTTTGTCATTGATTGTTGTTTATTCTTTGATTGTATGTATTGAGGTGTTTGATCAACAGACATATCTTCGTTAAAACTTCTTTGTCATCGATTGTTGTTTATTCTTTAATTGTATGTATTGAGGTGTTTGATCAACAGACATATCTTTGTTGAAACTTCTTTGTCATTGATTGTTGTTTATTCTTTGATTGTATGTATTGAGGAGTTTGATCAACAAACATATCTTTGTTGAAACTTCCTTGTCATTGATTGTTGTTTATTCTTTGATTGTATGTATTGAGGTGTTTGATCAACAGACATATCTTCGTTAAAACTTCTTTGTCATCGATTGTTGTTTATTCTTTGATTGTATGTATTGAGGTGTTTGATCAACAGACATATCTTTGTTGAAACTTCTTTGTCATTGATTGTTGTTTATTCTTTGATTGTATGTATTGAGGTGTTTGATCAACAAACATATCTTTGTTGAAACTTCCATGTCATTGATTGTTGTTTATTCTTTGATTGTATGTATTGAGGTGTTTGATCAACAGACATATCTTTTTTGAAACTTCTTTGTCATTGATTGTTGTTTATTCTTTGATTGTATGTATTGAGGTGTTTGTTCTACAGACATATCTTCGTTGAAACTTCCGTGTCATTGATTGTTGTTTATTCTTTGATTGTATGTATTGAGGTGTTTGATCAACAGACATATCTTTGTTGAATCTTCTTTGTCATTGATTGTTGCTACTGTCAGCCAGGCTGTCAGTCTAGTAAGCCCGGACATGTGTAGTGAGTATAGTTGTGAGTGAGTGTGCAATGCTACGCTGCTTCTGTCAGCCAGGCTGTCAGTCTAGTAAGCCTGGACATGTGTAGTGATTATAGTAGTGAGTGTACAATGCTACGCTGCTTCTGTGAGCCAGGCTGTCAGTCTAGTAAGCCCGGACATGTGTAATGAGTATAGAAGTGAGTGAGTGTGCAATGCTACGCTGCGTCTGTGAGCAAGGCTGTCAGTCTAGTAAGCCCGGACATGTGTAGTGAGTATAGAAGTGAGTGAGTGTGCAATGCTTCGCTGCTTCTGTCAGCCAGGCTGTCAGTCTAGTAAGCCCGGACATGTGCAGTGAGTATAGTAGTGAGTGTGCAATGCTACGCTGCTTCTTTGAGCCAGGCTGTCAGTCTAGTAAGCCCGGACATGTGTAGTGAGTATAGTAGTGAGTGTACAATGCTACGCTGCTTCTGTGAGCCAGGCTGTCAGTCTAGTAAGCCCGGAAGTGTGCAGTGAGTATAGTAGTGAGTGAGTGTGCAATGCTACGCTTCTTCTGTCAGTCTAGTAGGCCCGGACATGTGTAGTGAGTATAGTAGTGAGTAAGTGTGCAATGCTACGCTGCTTCTGTCAGCCAGGCTGTCAGTCTTGTAAGCCTAGACATGTGTAGTGAGTATAGTAGTGAGTGTGCAATGCTACGCTGCTTCTGTGAGCTAGGCTGTCAGTCAAGTAAGCCCGGACATGTGCAGTGAGTATAGAAGTAAGTGTGCAATGCTACGCTGCTTCTGCGAGCCAGGCTGTCAGTCAAGTAAGCCCGGACATGTGTAGTGAGTATAGTAGTGAGTGTGCAATGCTACGCTGCTTCTGTGAGCCAGGCTGTCAGTCAAGTAAGCCCGGACATGTGCAGTGAGTATAGTAGTAAGTGAGTGTGCAATGCTACGCTGCTTCTGTAAGCCAGGCTGTCAGTCTAGTAAGCGGACATGTGTAGTTAGTATAGTAGTGAGTGTGCAATGCTACTCTGCTTCTGTGAGCGAGACTGTAAGTCTAGTAAGCCCGGACATGTGTAGTGAGTATAGTAGTGAGTGTGCAATGCTACGCTGCTTCTGTGAGCCAGGCTGTCAGTCTAGTAAGCCCGGACATGTGTAGTGAGTATAGTAGTGAGTGTGCAATGCTACGCTGCTTCTGTGAGCCAGGCTGTCAGTCTAGTAAGATCGGACATGTGTAGTGAGTATAGTAGTGACTGTGCAATGCTACGCTGCTTCTGTCAGCCAGGCTGTTAGTCTAGTAAGCCCGGCCATGTGTAGTTAGTATAGTAGTGAGTGAGTGTGCAATGCTACGCTGCTTCTGTGAGCCAGGCTGTCAGTCAAGTAAGCCCGGACATGTGTAGTAAGTATAGGAGTGAGTGTGCAATGCTACGCTGCTTCTGTGAGCCAGGCTGTCAGTCTAGTCAGCCCGGCCATGTGTAGTGAGTATAGTAGTGAGTGAGTGTGCAATGCTTCGCTGCTTCTGTCAGCCAGGCGGTCAGTCTTGTAAGCCCGGACATGTGAAGTGAGTATAGTAGTGAGTAAGTGTGCAATGCTACGCTGCTTCTGTGAGCCAGGCTGTCAGTGTAGTAAGCCCGGACATGTGTAGTGAGTATAGGTAGTAAATGTGCAATGCTACGCTGCTTCTGTCAGCCAGGCTGACAGTCTAGTAAGCCCGGACATGTGTAGTGAGTATAGTAGTGAGTGTGCAATGCTACGCTGCTTCTGTTAGCCAGGCTGGCAGTCTTGTAAGCCTGGACATGTGTAGTGAGTATAGTAGTGAGTGAGTGTGCAATGCTACGCTGCTTCTGTGAGCCAGGTTTTCAGTCATGTAAGCCCGGACATGTGTAGTGAGTATAGTGGTAAGTGTGCAATGCTACGCTGCTTCTGTGAGCCAGGCTGTCAGTCTAGTAAGCCCGGACATGTGTAGTGAGTATAGTAGTGAGTGTGCAATGCTTCGCTGCTTCTGTGAGCCAGGCTGTCAGTCTAGTAAGCCCGGACATGTGTAGTGAGTATAGTAGTGAGTGTGCAATGCTACGCTGCTTCTGTCAGCCAGACAATCAGTCTAGTAAGCCCGGACATGTGTAGTGAGTATAGTAGTGAGTGTGCAATGCTACGCTGCTTCTGTCAGCCAGACTGTCGGTCTTGTAAGCCCGGCCATGTGTAGTGAGTATAGTAGTGAGTGAGTGTGCAATGCTACGCTGCTTCTGTGAGCCAGGCTGTCATTCTAGTAAGCCCGGCCATGTGTAGTAAGTATAGTAGTGACTGTGCAATGCTACGCTGCTTCGGTCAGCCAGGCTGTCAGTCTAGTAAGCCCGGACATGTGTAGTGAGTATAGAAGTGAGTGTGCAATGCTACGCTGCTTCTGTCAGCCAGGCTGTCAGTCTAGTAAGCCCGTACATGTGTAGTGAGTATAGAAGTGAGTGAGGGTGCAATGCTACGCTGCTTCTGTCAGCCAGGCTGTCAGTCTAGTAAGCCCGGACATATGTAGTGAGTATAGTAGTGAGTGTGCAATGCTACGCTGCTTCTGTGAGCCAGGCTGTCAGTCTAGTAAGCCCGGACATGTGTAGTGAGTATAGTAGTGAGTGTGCAATGCTACGCTGCTTCTGTGAGCCAGGCTGTCAGTCTAGTAAGCCCGGACATGTGCAGTGAGTATAGTAGTGAGTGAGTGTGCAATGCTACGCTGCTTCTGTCAGCCAGGCTGTGAGTCTTGTAAGCCCGGACATGTGTAGTGAGTATAGTAGTGAGTGAGTGTGCAATGCTACGCTGCTTCTGTCAGTCTAGTAGGCCCGGACATGTGTAGTGAGTATAGTAGTGAGTGAGTGTGCAATGCTACGCTGCTTCTGTCAGCCAGGCTGTCAGTCTTGTAAGCCCGGCCATGTGTAGTGAGTATAGTAGTGAGTGAGTGTGCAATGCTACGCTGCTTCTGTCAGCCAGGCGGTCAGTCTTGTAAGCCCGGACATGTGATGTGAGTATAGTAGTGAGTAAGTGTGCAATGCTACGCTGCTTCTGTGAGCCAGGCTGTCAGTGTAGTAAGCCCGGACATGTGTAGTGAGTATAGGTAGTAAATGTGCAATGCTACGCTGCTTCTGTCAGCCAGGCTGACAGTCTAGTAAGCCCGGACATGTGTAGTGAGTATAGTAGTGAGTGTGCAATGCTACGCTGCTTCTGTTAGCCAGGCTGGCAGTCTTGTAAGCCTGGTTATGTGTAGTGAGTATAGTAGTGAGTGAGTGTGCAATGCTACGCTGCTTCTGTGAGCCAGGCTGTCAGTCTAGTAAGCCCGGACATGTGTAGTGAGTATAGTAGTGAGTGTGCAATGCTTCGCTGCTTCTGTGAGCCAGGCTGTCAGTCTAGTAAGCCCGGACATGTGTAGTGAGTATAGTAGTGAGTGTGCAATGCAACGCTGCTTCTGTCAGCCAGACAATCAGTCTAGTTAGCCCGGACATGTGTAGTGAGTATAGTAGTGAGTGTGCAATGCTACGCTGCTTCTGTGAGCCTGGCTGTCAGTTAGTAGGCCCGTACATTGCTCTCGCTGGTTATAGACTGCCGCGGGCTCATAACAGGACTCGAAAATCATCTTCCCACATATACACATTAAAAGAGCGTAGTTCCTTTGTCTGAACCATAGATAGCACCATAACGTCCGTAGACAGTATTGATGCACCTTGCCCAGTGTTTGGCCCCTTCCCCTAGTAGGCCCCTAGTAGGCTCCTTTTAGCCCCCAGTAAGCCCCCAGTGGTAGGTCGATTTAGGCTGGTATTACAATTTATGCCAGAAAGAGAATTATTAGGACCTCTTTTGAGTCATGGGTGCATATTTGAGAGCACTTTTTAAACATCTAGTTTTTCAAATCTTTATTCATCGCACGTAGCCTTCATCAATTTTCCACTTTCTACTTTCTCTCTTCTTCCTACTGGCCAGTCCTCTTCCATCGCCCACAAACCACGTTAAGGGCAGTATTCCAGTTTGAAGCGATGGATGAATATGTGATAAATGCCCAATAGAAAAAAGGAATCAAGACAAATCTCGTAAATCGGTTACTGGTTTATTGATAATGAGGGAGCGAGGTCGATTGTTGCGCGAAAACTACGTAGACCAGTACACACATAGGGAAACTCCCCCTCCCCCCTGCGGAATATTGTAGACCTATATATTATGATAAAGTGATAAATTTGGAGTAGAACTTGACTTGTTGGTCACATTGCCAGTGGTGGGTGTGGCACCCAGGGGTGTCCAAAAGGTGAATTTTGCTGATTTTGTGACCATAAATTATTTTTTTACAGCCAAACCAATAAACCGACTGATATCTCTTTGTTGAAACTTCTTTGTCATTGATTGTTGTTTATTCTTTGATTGTATGTATTGAGGGTTTTGATCAACAGACACATCTTTGTTGAAACTTCTTTGTCATTGATTGTTGTTTATTCTTTGATTGTATGTATTGAGGTGTTTGATCAACAGACATATCTTTGTTGAAACTTCTTTGTCATTGGTTGTTGTTTATTCTTTGATTTTATGTATTGAGGTGTTTGATCAACAGACATATCTTTGTTGAAACTTCTTTGTCATTGACTGTTGTTTATTCTTTGATTGTATGTATTGAGGTGTTTGATCAACAGACATATCTTCGTTGAATCTTCTTCGTCATTGATTGTTGTTTATTCTTTGATTGTTTGTATTGAGTTGTTTGATCAACTGACATCTCTTTGTTGAAACTTTTGTGTCATTGATTGTTGTTTATTCTTTGATTGTATGTATTGAGGTGTTTGATCAACAGACATATCTTTGTTGAAACTTCTTTGTCATTGTTTGTTGTTTATTCTTTGATTGTATGTATTGAGGTGTTTGATCAACAGACATATCTTCGTTAAAACTTCTTTGTCATCGATTGTTGTTTATTCTTTAATTGTATGTATTGAGGTGTTTGATCAACAGACATATCTTTGTTGAAACTTCTTTGTCATTGATTGTTGTTTATTCTTTGATTGTATGTATTGAGGTGTTTGATCAACAAACATATCTTTGTTGAAACTTCCTTGTCATTGATTGTTGTTTATTCTTTGATTGTATGTATTGAGGTGTTTGATCAACAGACATATCTTCGTTAAAACTTCTTTGTCATCGATTGTTGTTTATTCTTTGATTGTATGTATTGAGGTGTTTGATCAACAGACATATCTTTGTTGAAACTTCTTTGTCATTGATTGTTGTTTATGCTTTGATTGTATGTATTGAGGTGTTTGATCAACAAACATATCTTTGTTGAAACTTCCATGTCATTGATTGTTGTTTATTCTTTGATTGTATGTATTGAGGTGTTTGATCAACAGACATATCTTTGTTGAAACTTCTTTGTCATTGATTGTTGTTTATTCTTTGATTGTATGTATTGAGGTGTTTGTTCTACAGACATATCTTCGTTGAAACTTCCGTGTCATTGATTGTTGTTTATTCTTTGATTGTATGTATTGAGGTGTTTGATCAACAGACATATCTTTGTTGAATCTTCTTTGTCATTGATTGTTGCTACTGTCAGCCAGGCTGTCAGTCTAGTAAGCCCGGACATGTGTAGTGAGTATAGTTGTGAGTGAGTGTGCAATGCTACGCTGCTTCTGTCAGCCAGGCTGTCAGTCTAGTAAGCCTGGACATGTGTAGTGATTATAGTAGTGAGTGTACAATGCTACGCTGCTTCTGTGAGCCAGGCTGTCAGTCTAGTAAGCCCGGACATGTGTAATGAGTATAGAAGTGAGTGAGTGTGCAATGCTACGCTGCGTCTGTGAGCAAGGCTGTCAGTCTAGTAAGCCCGGACATGTGTAGTGAGTATAGTAGTGAGTGAGTGTGCAATGCTTCGCTGCTTCTGTCAGCCAGGCTGTCAGTCTAGTAAGCCCGGACATGTGCAGTGAGTATAGTAGTGAGTGTGCAATGCTACGCTGCTTCTTTGAGCCAGGCTGTCAGTCTAGTAAGCCCGGACATGTGTAGTGAGTATAGTAGTGAGTGTACAATGCTACGCTGCTTCTGTGAGCCAGGCTGTCAGTCTAGTAAGCCCGGAAGTGTGCAGTGAGTATAGTAGTGAGTGAGTGTGCAATGCTACGCTGCTTCTGTCAGTCTAGTAGGCCCGGACATGTGTAGTGAGACTAGTAGTGAGTAAGTGTGCAATGCTACGCTGCTTCTGTCAGCCAGGCTGTCAGTCTTGTAAGCCTAGACATGTGTAGTGAGTATAGTAGTTAGTGTGCAATGCTACGCTGCTTCTGTGAGCTAGGCTGTCAGTCAAGTAAGCCCGGACATGTGCAGTGAGTATAGAAGTAAGTGTGCAATGCTACGCTGCTTCTGTGAGCCAGGCTGTCAGTCAAGTAAGCCCGGACATGTGTAGTGAGTATAGTAGTGAGTGTGCAATGCTACGCTGCTTCTGTGAGCCAGGCTGTCAGTCAAGTAAGCCCGGACATGTGCAGTGAGTATAGTAGTGAGTGAGTGTGCAATTCTACGCTGCTTCTGTCAGTCTAGTAGGCCCGGACATGTGTAGTGAGTATAGTAGTGAGTAAGTGTGCAATGCTACGCTGCTTCTGTCAGCCAGGCTGTCAGTCTTGTAAGCCCGGCCATGTGAAGTGAGTATAGTAGTGAGTAAGTGTGCAATGCTACGCTGTTTCTGTCAGCCAGGCTGTCAGTCTAGTAAGCCCAGACATGTGTAGTGAGTATAGTAGTGAGTGAGTGTGCAATGTCGCTGCTTCTGTGAGCCAGGATGTCAGTCTAGTAAGCCCGGACATGTGTAGTGAGTAAAATAGTGAGTGTGCAATGCAACGCTGCTTCTGTGAGCCAGGCTGTCAGTCTAGTAAGCCCGGACTTGTGTAGTGAGTATAGTAGTGAGTGTGCAATGCTACGCTGCTTCTGTGAGCCAGGCTGTAAGTCTAGTAAGCCCAGACATGTGCAGTAAGTATAGAAGTGAGTAAGTGTGCAATGCTACGCTGCTTCTGTCAGTCTTGTAGGCCCAGACATGTGTAGTGATATAGTAGTGAGTGTGTGTTCAATGCTACGCTGCTTCTGTCAGCCAGTCTGTCAGTCTAGTAAGCCCGGCCATGTGTAGTGAGTATAATAGTGAGTGAGTGTGCAATGCTACGCTGCTTCTGTCAGCCAGGCTGTGAGTCTAGTAAGCCCGGACATGTGTAGTGAGTATAGTAGTGAGTAAGTGTGCAATGCTAAGCTGCTTCTGTCAGTCTAGTAGGCCCGGACATGTGTAGTGAGTATAGTAGTGAGTAAGTGTGCAATGCTACGCTGCTTCTGTCAGCCAGGCTGTAAGTCTTGTAAGCCCGGCCATGTGTAGTGAGTATAGTAGTAAATGTGCAATGCTACGCTGCTTCTGTGAGCCAGGCTGGCAGTCTAGTAAGGCCGGACATGTGTAGTGAGTATAGTAGTGAGTGAGTGTGCAATGCTACGCTGCTTCTGTGAGCCAGGCTGTCAGTCTAGTAAGCCCGGACTTGTGTTGTGAGTATAGTAGTGAGTGTGCAATGCTACGCTGCTTCTGTGAGCAAGGCTGTCAGTCTAGTAAGCCCGGACATGTGCAGTGAGTATAGTAGTGAGTGAGTGTGCGATGCTACGCTGCTTCTGTCAGTGTAGTAGGCCCAGACATGTGTAGTGAGTATAGTAGTGAGTGAGTGTGCAATGCAACGCTGCTTCTGTCAGCCAGGCTGTCAGTCTAGTAAGCCCGGCCATGTGAAGTGAGTATAGTAGTGAGTGAGTGTGCAATGCTACGCTGCTTCTGTCAGCCAGGCTGTAAGTCTAGTAAGCCCGGACATGTGTATTGAGTATAATAGTGAGAGTGCAATGCTACGCTGCTTCTGTGGGTGCAATCAAAGAATAAACAATCAAAAAATAAACAACAATCAATGACAAAGAAGTTTCATTAAAGATATGTCTGTTGATCAAACACCTCAATACATACAATCAAAGAATAAACAACAATCAATGACAAAGAAGTTTCAACAAAGATATGTCTGTTGATCAAACACCTCAATACATACAATCAAAGAATAAACAACAATCAATGACAAAGAAGTTTCAACAAAGATATGTCTGTTGATCAAACACTTCAATACATACAATCAAAAAATAAACAACAATCAATGACAAAGAAGTTTCAACAAAGATGTGTCTGTTGATCAAACACCTAAATACATACAATCAAAGAATAAACAACAATTAATGACAAAGAAGTTTCAACAAAGAGATATCAGTCGGTTTATTGGTTTGGCTGTAAAAAAATAATTTATGGTCACAAAATCAGCAAAATTCACCTTTTGGACACCCCTGGGTGCCACACCCACCACTGGCAATGTGACCAACAAGTCAAGTTCTACTCCAAATTTATCACTTTATCATAATATATAGGTCTACAATATTCCGCAGGGGGGAGGGGGAGTTTCCCTATGTGTGTACTGGTCTACGTAGTTTTCGCGCAACAATCGACCTCGCTCCCTCATTATCAATAAACCAGTAACCGATTTACTAGATTTGTCTTGAATCCTTTTTTCTATTGGGCATTTATCACATATTCACTCATCGCTTCAAACTGGAATACTGCCCTTAACGGGGTTTGTGGGCGATGGAAGAGGACTGGCCAGTAGAAAGAAGAGAGAAAGTAGAAAGTGGAATATTGATGAAGGCTACGTGCGATGAATACAGATTTAAAAAACTAGATGTTTAAAAAGTGCTCTCAAATATGCACCCATGACTCAAAAGAGGTCCTAATAATTCTCTTTCTGGCATAAGTTGTAATACCAGCCTAAATCGACCTTCCACTGGGGGCTTACTGGGGGCTAAAAAGGAGCCTACTAGGGGCCTACTAGGGGAAGGGCCCAAACACTGGGCAAGTTGCATCAATACTGTCTACGGACGTTATGGTGCTATCTATGGTTCAGACATGGGAACTACGCTCTTGGAATGTGTATATGTGGGGAGATGATTTTCGAGTCCTGTTATGAGCCCGCGGAAGTCTATAACCAGCGAGGGCAATGTACGGGCCTACTAACTGACAGCCTGGCTCACAGAAGCAGCGAGGCATTGCACACTCACTTCTATACTCACTACACATCTCCGGGCTTACTAGACTGACAGCCCGGCTGACAGAAGCAGCGTAGCATAGCACACTTACTACTATACTCACTACACATGTCCGGGCTTACTAGACTGACAGCCTGGCTCACAGAAGCAGCGTAGCATTGCACACTCACTCACTACTATACTCACTTCACATGTCCGGGATTACTAGACTGACAGCCTGGCTGACAGAAGCAGCGTAGCATTGCACAATCATTTACTACTATACTCTCTACACATGGCCGGGCTTACTAAACTGACAGCCTGGCTCACAGAAGCAGCGTAGCATTGCACACTCACTACTATACTCACAACACATTTCCGGGCTTACTAGACTGACAGCCTTGCTGACAGAAGCAGCGTTGCATTGCACACTCGATACTATACTCACTACACATGTCCGTGCTTACTAGACTGACAGCCTGGCTGACAGAAGGAGCGTATCTTAGCACACTCACTACTTTACTCACTACACATGTCCGGGCTTACTAGACTGACAGCCTGGCTGACAGAAGCAGCGTAGCATTGCACAATCACTTCTATACTCACTACACATGTCCGGGCTTACTAGACTGACAGCCTGGCTCACAGAAGCAGCGTAGCATTGTACACTCACTACTGTACTCACTACACATGGCCGGGCTTACTTGACTGACAGCCTGGCTGACAGAAGCAGCGTAGCAATGCACACTCACTCACTTCTATACTCACTACACATGTCCGGGCCTACTAGACTGACAGAAGCAGCGTAGCATTGCACACTCACTCACTACTATACTCACTACACATAGCCGGGCTTACTAGACTGACAGCCTGGCTGACAGAAGCAGCGTAGCATTGCACACTCACTCACTACCAAGTTTACTACACATGTCCGGGCCTACTAGACTGACAGAAGCAGCGTAGCATTGCACACTCACTCACTACTATACTCACTACACATGTCCGGGCTTACTAGACTCACAGCCTGGCTGACAGAAGCAGCGTAGCATTGCACACTCACTCACTACTATACTCACTTCACTATCCGGGCTTACTAGACTGACAGCCTGGCTCACAGAAGCAGCGTAGCATTGCATACTCACAACTATACTCACTTCACATGTCCGGGCTTACTAGACTGAAAGCCTGGCTTACAGAAGCAGCGTAGCATTGCACACTAACTTCTATACTCACTACACATGTCCGGGCTTACTAGACTGACAGCCTGGCTGACAGAAGCAGCGTAGCATTGTACACTCACTACTATACTCACTACACATGTCCGGGCTTACTTGACTGACAGCCTGGCTGACAGAAGTAGCGTAGCATTGCACACTCACTTCTATACTCACTACACATATCCGGGCTTACTAGACTGACTGCCTGGCTGACAGAAGCAGCGTTGGATTCCACACTCACTCACTACTATACTCACTACACATGTCTGGGCTTACTAGACTGACAGCCTGGCTAACAGAAGCAGCGTAGCATTGCACACTCACTTCTATACTCAGTACACATGTCCGGGCTTACGAGACTGACAGCCTGGCTGACAGAAGCAGCGTAGCATTGCACACTCACTACTATACTCACTGCACATGTCCGGGCTTACTAGACTGACAGCCTGGCTGACAGAAGCAGCGTAGCATTGCATACTCACTACTGTACTCACTACACATGTCCGGGCTTACTAGACTGACAGCCAGGCTCACAGAAGCAGCGTAGCATTGCACACTCACTCACTACTGTACTCACTACACAAGGCCGGGCTTACTTGACTGACAGCCTGGCTGACAGAAACAGCGTAGCATTGCACACTTACAACTATACTCACTACACATGTCCGGGCTTACTAGACTGACAGCCTGGCTGACAGAAGCAGCGTAGCATTGCACAGTCACTACTATACTCACTACACATGTCCGGGCTTACTAGACTGACAGCCTGGCTGACAGAAGCAGCGTAGCATTGCAACTCACTCACTACTATACTCACTACACATGTCCGGGCTTTCTAGACTGACAGCCTGGCTGACAGAAGCAGCGTAGCATTGCGCACTCACTCACTACTATACTCACTACACATGTCAGGGCTTACTAGACTAAAAGCCTGGCTGACAGAAGCAGCGTAGCATTGCACACTTACTTCTATACTCACTACACATGGCCGGGCTTACTAGACTGACAGCCTGGCTGACATAAGCAGCGTAGCATTGCACACTCACACTACTTTACTCACTACACATGTCCGGGCTTTCTAGACTGACAGCCTGGCTGACAGAAGCAGCGTAGCATTGCGCACTCACTCACTACTATACTCACTACACATGTCCGGGCTTACTAGACTAAAAGCCTGGCTGACAGAAGCAGCGTAGCATTGCACACTTACTTCTATACTCACTACACATGGCCGGGCTTACTAGACTGACAGCCTGGCTGACATAAGCAGCGTAGCATTGCACACTCACACTACTTTACTCACTACACATGTCCGGGCTTATTTGACTGACAGCCTAGCTGACAGAAGCAGCGTAGCATTGCACACTCACTAACTACTATACTCACTACACATGTCCGGGCTTACTAGACTGACAGCCTGGCTCACAGAAGCAGCGTAGCATTGCACACTCACTCACTACTATACTCACTACACATGTCCGGGCTTACTAGACTCACAGCCTGGCTGACAGAAGCAGCGTAGCATTGCACACTCACTACTATACTCACTACACATTTCCGGGCTTACAAGACTGACAGCCTGGCTCACAGAAGCAGCGTAGCATTTCACTCTCACTACTATACTCACTACACATGTCCGGGCTTACTTGACTGACAGCCTGGCTCACAGAAGCAGCGTAGCATTGCACACTCACTACTATACTCACTACACATGTCCGGGCTAACTAGACTTACAGCCTGGGTGACAGAAGCAGCGTAGCATTGCACACTTACTACTATACTCACTACACATGTCCGGGCTTACTAGACTGACAGCCTGGCTCACAGAAGCAGCGTCACATTGCACACTCACTCACTACTATACTCACTACACATGTCTGGGCTTACTAGACTTACAGCCTGGCTGACAGAAACAGCGTAGCATTGCACACTCACTCACTACTATACTCACTACACATGTCCGGGATTACTAGACTGACAGCCTGGCTGACAGAAGCAGCGTAGCATTGCACAATCATTTACTACTATACTCTCTACACATGGCCGGGCTTACTAAACTGACAGCCTGGCTCACAGAAGCAGCGTAGCATTGCACACTCACTACTATACTCACAACACATTTCCGGGCTTACTAGACTGACAGCCTTGCTGACAGAAGCAGCGTTGCATTGCACACTCGATACTATACTCACTACACATGTCCGTGCTTACTAGACTGACAGCCTGGCTGACAGAAGGAGCGTATCTTAGCACACTCACTACTTTACTCACTACACATGTCCGGGCTTACTAGACTGACAGCCTGGCTGACAGAAGCAGCGTAGCATTGCACAATCACTTCTATACTCACTACACATGTCCGGGCTTACTAGACTGACAGCCTGGCTCACAGAAGCAGCGTAGCATTGTACACTCACTACTGTACTCACTACACATGGCCGGGCTTACTTGACTGACAGCCTGGCTGACAGAAGCAGCGTAGCAATGCACACTCACTCACTTCTATACTCACTACACATGTCCGGGCCTACTAGACTGACAGAAGCAGCGTAGCATTGCACACTCACTCACTACTATACTCACTACACATAGCCGGGCTTACTAGACTGACAGCCTGGCTGACAGAAGCAGCGTAGCATTGCACACTCACTCACTACCAAGTTTACTACACATGTCCGGGCCTACTAGACTGACAGAAGCAGCGTAGCATTGCACACTCACTCACTACTATACTCACTACACATGTCCGGGCTTACTAGACTCACAGCCTGGCTGACAGAAGCAGCGTAGCATTGCACACTCACTCACTACTATACTCACTTCACTATCCGGGCTTACTAGACTGACAGCCTGGCTCACAGAAGCAGCGTAGCATTGCACACTCACAACTATACTCACTTCACATGTCCGGGCTTACTAGACTGACAGCCTGGCTTACAGAAGCAGCGTAGCATTGCACACTAACTTCTATACTCACTACACATGTCCGGGCTTACTAGACTGACAGCCTGGCTGACAGAAGCAGCGTAGCATTGTACACTCACTACTATACTCACTACACATGTCCGGGCTTACTTGACTGACAGCCTGGCTGACAGAAGTAGCGTAGCATTGCACACTCACTTCTATACTCACTACACATATCCGGGCTTACTAGACTGACTGCCTGGCTGACAGAAGCAGCGTTGGATTCCACACTCACTCACTACTATACTCACTACACATGTCTGGGCTTACTAGACTGACAGCCTGGCTAACAGAAGCAGCGTAGCATTGCACACTCACTTCTATACTCAGTACACATGTCCGGGCTTACGAGACTGACAGCCTGGCTGACAGAAGCAGCGTAGCATTGCACACTCACTACTATACTCACTGCACATGTCCGGGCTTACTAGACTGACAGCCTGGCTGACAGAAGCAGCGTAGCATTGCATACTCACTACTGTACTCACTACACATGTCCGGGCTTACTAGACTGACAGCCAGGCTCACAGAAGCAGCGTAGCATTGCACACTCACTCACTACTGTACTCACTACACAAGGCCGGGCTTACTTGACTGACAGCCTGGCTGACAGAAACAGCGTAGCATTGCACACTTACAACTATACTCACTACACATGTCCGGGCTTACTAGACTGACAGCCTGGCTGACAGAAGCAGCGTAGCATTGCACAGTCACTACTATACTCACTACACATGTCCGGGCTTACTAGACTGACAGCCTGGCTGACAGAAGCAGCGTAGCATTGCAACTCACTCACTACTATACTCACTACACATGTCTGGGCTTTCTAGACTGACAGCCTGGCTGACAGAAGCAGCGTAGCATTGCGCACTCACTCACTACTATACTCACTACACATGTCAGGGCTTACTAGACTAAAAGCCTGGCTGACAGAAGCAGCGTAGCATTGCACACTTACTTCTATACTCACTACACATGGCCGGGCTTACTAGACTGACAGCCTGGCTGACATAAGCAGCGTAGCATTGCACACTCACACTACTTTACTCACTACACATGTCCGGGCTTTCTAGACTGACAGCCTGGCTGACAGAAGCAGCGTAGCATTGCGCACTCACTCACTACTATACTCACTACACATGTCCGGGCTTACTAGACTAAAAGCCTGGCTGACAGAAGCAGCGTAGCATTGCACACTTACTTCTATACTCACTACACATGGCCGGGCTTACTAGACTGACAGCCTGGCTGACATAAGCAGCGTAGCATTGCACACTCACACTACTTTACTCACTACACATGTCCGGGCTTATTTGACTGACAGCCTAGCTGACAGAAGCAGCGTAGCATTGCACACTCACTAATTACTATACTCACTACACATGTCCGGGCTTACTAGACTGACAGCCTGGCTCACAGAAGCAGCGTAGCATTGCACACTCACTCACTACTATACTCACTACACATGTCCGGGCTTACTAGACTCACAGCCTGGCTGACAGAAGCAGCGTAGCATTGCACACTCACTACTATACTCACTACACATTTCCGGGCTTACAAGACTGACAGCCTGGCTCACAGAAGCAGCGTAGCATTTCACTCTCACTACTATACTCACTACACATGTCCGGGCTTACTTGACTGACAGCCTGGCTCACAGAAGCAGCGTAGCATTGCACACTCACTACTATACTCACTACACATGTCCGGGCTAACTAGACTTACAGCCTGGGTGACAGAAGCAGCGTAGCATTGCACACTTACTACTATACTCACTACACATGTCCGGGCTTACTAGACTGACAGCCTGGCTCACAGAAGCAGCGTCACATTGCACACTCACTCACTACTATACTCACTACACATGTCTGGGCTTACTAGACTTACAGCCTGGCTGACAGAAACAGCGTAGCATTGCACACTCACTCACTACTATACTCACTACACATGGCCGGGCTTACAAGACTGACAGCCTGGCTGACAGAAGCAGCGTAGCATTGCACACTTACTCACTACTATACTCACTACACATGTCCGGGCCTACTAGACTGACCGCCTGGCTCACAGTAGCAGCGTAGCATTGAACACTCACTACTGTACTCACTACGCATGTCCGGGCTTACTAGACTGACAGCCTGGCTCACAGAAGCAGCGTAGAATTGTACACTCACTACTGTACTCACTACACATGTCCGGGCTTACTAGACTGACAGCCTGGCTGACAGAAGCAGCGTAGCATTGCACACTCACTCACTACTATACTCACTACACATGTCCGGCCTTACTAGACTGCCAGCCTGGCTCACAGAAGCAGCGTAGCATTGCACACTCACTACTATACTCACTACACATGTCCGGGCTTACTAGACTTACAGCTTGGCTGACAGAAGCAGCGTAGCATTGCACACTCACTACTTCACTCACTTCACATGTCCGGGCTTACTAGACTGACAGCCTGGCTCACAGAAGCAGCGTAGCATTGCACACTCACTCACTACTATACTCACTACACATAGCCGGGCTTACTAGACTGACAGCCTGGCTGACAGAAGCAGCGTAGCATTGCACACTCACTCACTACCAAGTTTACTACACACGTCCGGGCCTACTAGACTGACAGAAGCAGCGTAGCATTGCACACTCACTCACTACTATACTCACTACACATGTCCGGGCTTACTAGACTCACAGCCTGGCTGACAGAAGCAGCGTAGCATTGCACACTCACTCACTACTATACTCACTTCACTATCCGGGCTTACTAGACTGACAGCCTGGCTCACAGAAGAAGCGTAGCATTGCACACTCACAACTATACTCACTTCACATGTCCGGGCTTACTATACTGACAGCCTGGCTTACAGAAGCAGCGTAGCATTGCACACTAACTTCTATACTCACTACACATGTCCGGGCTTACTAGACTGACAGCCTGGCTGACAGAAGCAGCGTAGCATTGCACACTCACTTCTATACTCACTACACATGTCCGGGCTTACTAGACTGACAGCCTGGCTGACAGAAGCAGCGTAGCATTGCACAGTCACTACTATACTCACTACACATGGCCGGGCTTACTAGACTGACAGCCTGGCTCACAGAAGCAGCTTAGCATTGCACAGTCACTACTATACTCACTAGACATAGCCGGGCTTACTAGACTGACAGTCTCGCTCTAAGAAGCAGAGTAGCATTGCACACTCACTACTATACTAACTACACATGTCCGCTTACTAGACTGACAGCCTGGCTGACAGAAGCAGCGTAGCATTGCACACTAACTTACTACTATACTCACTACACATGTCCGGGCTTACTAGACTGACAGCCTGGCTGACAGAAGCAGCGTAGCATTGCACACTCACTACTATACTCACTACACATGTCCAGGCTTACTAGACTGACAGCCTTGCTGACAGAAGCAGCGTAGCATTGCACACTCACTCACTTCTATACTCACTACACATGTTCGGGCTTACTAGACTGACAGCCTAGCTCACAGAAGCAGCGTAGCATTGCACACTCACTTCTATACTCACTACACATGTCCGGGCTTACAAGACTGACAGACTGGCTGACAGAAGCAGCGTAGCATTGCACACTCACTACTATACTCACTACACATGTCCGGGCTTACTAGACTGACAGCCTGGCTGACAGAAGCAGCGTAGCATTGCACACTCACTCACTACTATACTCACTACACATATCCGGGCTTACTCGACTGACAGCCTGGCTCACAGAAGCAGCGTAGCATTGCACACTCACTACTATACTCACTTCACATGTCCGGGCTTACTAGACTGACAGCCTGGCTCACAGAAGCAGCGTAGCATTACACACTCACTCCCTTCTATACTCACTACACATGTCCGGGCTTACTAGACTGACAGCCTAGATCACAGAAGCAGCGTAGCATTGTACACTCAACTACTATACTCACTACACATGTCCGGGCTTACTAGACTGACAGCCTGGCTCACAGAAGCAGCGTAGCATTGCACAGTCACTACTATACTCACTACACATGTCCGGGCTTACTAGACTGACAGCCTGGCTCACAGAAGCAGCGTAGCATTGCACACTCACTCACTTCTATCTTCACTACACATGTCCGGGCTTACTAGACTGACAGCCTGGCTCACAAAAGCAGCGTAGCATTGTACACTCACTACTATACTCACTACACATGTCCGGGCTTACTAGACTGACAGCCTGGCTCACAGAAGCAGCGTAGAATTGCACACTCACTCACTTCTATACTCACTACACATGTCTGGGCTTACTAGACTGACAGCCTGGCTCACAGAAGCAGCGTAGCATTGTACACTCACTACTATACTCACTACACATGTCCGGGCTTACTAGACTGACAGCCTGGCTGACAGAAGCAGCGTAGCATTGCACACTCACTACTATACTCACGACACTTGTCCGGGCTTACTAGAATGACAGCCTTGCTCACAGAAGAAGCGTAGCATTGCACACTCACTCACTTCTATACTCACTACACATGTCCGGGCTTACTAGACTGACAGCCTGGCTCAAAGAAGCAGCGTAGCATTGCACACTCACTACTATACTCACAACACATGTCCGGGCTTACTAGACTGACAGCCTGGCTCACAGAAGCAGCGTAGCATTGTACACTCACTACTTTACTCACTTCACATGTCCGGGCTTACTAGACTGACAGCCTGGCTCACAGAAGCAGCGTAGCATTGCACACTCACTCACTTCTATACTCACTACACATGTCCGGGCTTACTAGACTGACAGCCTGGCTCACAGAAGCAGCGTAGCATTGTACACTCACTACTATACTCACTACACATGTCTGGGCTTACTAGACTGACAGCCTGGCTGACAGAAGCAGCGTAGCATTGCACACTCACTACTATACTCACGACACATGTCCGGGCTTACTAGAATGACAGCCTTGCTGACAGAAGCAGCGTAGCATTGCACACTCACTCAGTACTATACTCACTACACATGTCCGGGCTTACTAGACTGACAGCCTGGCTGACAGAAGCAACAATCAATGACAAAGATGATTCAACAAAGATATGGCTGTTGATCAAACACCTCAATACATACAATCAAAGAATAAACAACAATCAATGATAAGGAAGTTTCAACGAAGATATGTCTGTTGATCAAACACCTAAATACAAACAATCAAAGAATAAACAACAATCAATGACAAAGAAGTTTCAACAAAGATATGTCGGTTGATCAAACAACTCAATACATACAATCAAAGAATAAACAACAATCAATGACAAAGAAGTTTCAACGAAGATATGTCTGTTGAACAAACACCTCAATACATACAATCAAAGAATAAACAACAATCAATGACAAAGAAGTTTCAACAAAGATATGTCTGTTGATCAAACACCTCAATACATACAATCAAAGAAAAAACAACAATCAATGACAAGGAAGTTTCAACAAAGATATGTTTGTTGATCAAACACCTCAATACATACAATCAAAGAATAAACAACAATCAATGACAAAGAAGTTTTAACAAAGATATGTCTGTTGATCAAACACCTCAATACATACAATCAAAGAATAAACAACAATCGATGACAAAGAAGTTTCAACGAAGATATGTCTGTTGATCAAACACCTCAATACATACAATCAAAGAATAAACAACAATCAATGACAAAGAAATTTCAACAAAGAGATGTCAGTTGATCAAACAACTCAAAACATACAATCAAAGAATAAACAACAATCAATGACGAAGAAGTTTTAACGAAGATATGTCTGTTGATCAAACACCTCAATACATACAATCAAAGAATAAACAACAATCAATGACAAAGAAGTTTCAACAAAGATATGTATGTTGATCAAACACCTCAATACATACAATCAAAGAATAAACAACAATCAATGACAAAGAAGTTTTAACAAAGATATGTTTGTTGATCAAACACCTCAATACATACAATCAAAGAATAAACAACAATCAATGACAAAGAAGTTTCAACAAAGATATGTCTGTTGATTAAACACTTGAATACATACAATCAAAGAATAAACAACAATCAATGACAAAGAAGTTTCAACAAAGTGTCAGGCTGTGAGTCAAGTATGCCCGGACATGTGTAGTGAGTATAGTAGTGAGTAAGTGTGCAATGCTAAGCTGCTTCTGTCAGTCTAGTAGGCCCGGACATGTGTAGTGAATATAGAAGTGAGTAAGTGTGCAATGCTACGCTGCTTCTGTCAGCCAGGCTGTCAGTCTTGTAAGCCCAGCCATGTGTAGTGAGTATAGTAGTGAGTGAGTGTGCAATGCTACGCTGCTTCTGTCAGGCAGGCTGTCAGTCTAGTAAGCCCGGACATGTGTAGTGAGTACAGTAGTGAGTGTACAATGCTACGCTGCTTCTGTGAGCCAGGCTGTTAGTCTAGTAAGCCCGGACATGTGTAGTGAGTATAGTAGTGAGTGTTCAATGCTACGCTACTTTTGTCAGCCAGGCTGTCAGTCTAGTTAGCCCGGACATGTGTAGTGAGTATAGTAGTGAGTGAGTGTGCAATGCTACGCTGCTTCTGTGAGCCAGGCTGTCAGTCTAGTAAGCCCGGACATGTATAGTGAGTATAGAGTGACTGTGCAAATCTACGCTGCTTCTGTGAGCCAGGCTGTCAGTCTAGTAAGCCCTGCCATGTGTAGTGAGTATAGTAGTGACTGTGCAATGCTACGCTGCTTCTGTGAGCCCAGCTGTCAGT
The DNA here is from genome assembly GCA_945910005.1 of Isoperla grammatica. NCBI lineage: Eukaryota > Metazoa > Arthropoda > Insecta > Plecoptera > Perlodidae > Isoperla > Isoperla grammatica. Next base: position 37,197,888 of record OX246745.1, read on the forward strand.
CAAGTAAGCCCTGACATGTGTAGTGAGTATAGTAGTGAATGTGTGCAATGCTACGCTGCTTCTGTCAGCCAGGCTGTCAGTCTAGTAAGCCCGGACATGTGTAGTGAGTATAGTAGTGAGATTGCAAGGCTACGCTGCTTTTGTGAGCCAGGCTGTCAATCAAGTAAGCCCGGACATGTGTAGTGAGTATAGTCGTGAGTGTGCAATGCTACGCTACTTCTGTCAGCCAGGCTGTCAGTCTAGTAAGCCCGGACATGTGAAGTGAGTACAGTAGTAAGTGTACAATACAACGCTGCTTCTGTGAGCCAGGCTGTCAGTCTAGTAAGCCCGGACATGTGTAGTGAGTACAGTCGTGAGTGTACAATGCTACGCTGCTTCTGTGAGCCAGGCTGTCAGTCTTGTAAGCCCGGACATGTGCAGTGATTATAGTTGTGAGTGAGTGTGCAATGCTACGCTGCTTCTGTCAGCCAGGCTGTCAGTCTAGTAAGCCCGGACATGTGTAGTGAGTATAGTAGTGAGTGTGCAATGCTACGCTGCTTCTGTGAGCCAGGCTGTCAGTCTAGTAAGCCCGGACATGTGCAGTGAGTGTAGTAGTGAGTGAGTGTGCAATGCTACGCTGCTTCTGTCAGCCAGGCTGTGAGTCTAGTAAGCCCGGACATGTGTAGTGAGTATAGTAGTGAGTGAGTGTGCAATGCTACGCTGCTTCTGTCAGCCAGGCTGTGAGTCTAGTAAGCCCGGACATGTGTAGTGAGTATAGTAGTGAGTAAGTGTGCAATGCTAAGCTGCTTCTGTCAGTCTAGTAGGCCCGGAATTGTGTAGTGAGTATAGTAGTGAGTAAGTGTGCAATGCTACGCTGCTTCTGTCAGCCTGGCTGTAAGTCTAGTAAGCCCGGCCATGTGTAGTGAGTATAGTAGTAAATGTGCAATGCTACGCTGCTTCTGTGAGCCAGGCTGGCAGTCTAGTAAGGCCGGACATGTGTAGTGAGTATAGTAGTGAGTGAGTGTGCAATGCTTCGCTGCTTCTGTGAGCCAGGCTGTCAGTCTAGTAAGCCCGGACTTGTGTAGTGAGTATAGTAGTGAGTGTGCAATGCTACGCTGCTTCTGTGAGCAAGGCTGTCAGTCTAGTAAGCCCGGACATGTGCAGTGAGTATAGTGGTGAGTGAGTGTGCGATGCTACGCTGCTTCTGTCAGTGTAGTTGGCCCAGACATGTGTAGTGAGTAGAGTAGTGAGTGAGTGTGCAATGCAACGCTGCTTCTGTCAGCCAGGCTGTCAGTCTAGTAAGCCCGGCCATGTGAAGTGAGTATAGTAGTGAGTGAGTGTGCAATGCTACGCTGCTTCTGTCAGCCAGGCTGTAAGTCTAGTAAGCCCGGACATGTGTATTGAGTATAATAGTGAGAGTGCAATGCTACGCTGCTTCTGTGGGTGCAATCAAAGAATAAACAATCAAAAAATAAACAACAATCAATGACAAAGAAGTTTCATTAAAGATATGTCTGTTGACCAAACACCTCAATACATACAATCAAAGAATAAACAACAATCAATGACAAAGAAGTTTCAACAAAGATATGTCTGTTGATCAAACACCTCAATACATACAATCAAAGAATAAACAACAATCAATGACAAAGAAGTTTCAACAAAGATATGTATGTTGATCAAACACTTCAATACATACAATCAAAAAATAAACAACAATCAATGACAAAGAAGTTTCAACAAAGATGTGTCTGTTGATCAAACACCTTAATACATACAATCAAAGAATAAACAACAATTAATGACAAAGAAGTTTCAACAAAGAGATATCAGTCGGTTTATTGGTTTGGCTGTAAAAAAATAATTTATGGTCACAAAATCAGCAAAATTCCCCTTTTGGACACCCCTGGGTGCCACACCCACCACTGGCAATGTGACCAACAAGTCAAGTTCTACTCCAAATTTATCACTTTATCATAATATATAGGTCTACAATATTCCGCAGGGGGGAGGGGGAGTTTCCCTATGTGTGTACTGGTCTATGTAGTTTTCGCGCAACAATCGACCTCGCTCCCTCATTATCAATAAACCAGTAACCGATTTACTAGATTTGTCTTGAATCCTTTTTTCTATTGGGCATTTATCACATATTCACTCATCGCTTCAAACTGGAATACTGCCCTTAACGGGGTTTGTGGGCGATGGAAGAGGACTGGCCAGTAGGAAGAAGAGAGAAAGTAGAAAGTGGAATATTGATGAAGGCTACGTGCGATGAATACAGATTTAAAAAACTAGATGTTTAAAAAGTGCTCTCAAATATGCACCCATGACTCAAAAGAGGTCCTAATAATTCTCTTTCTGGCATAAGTTGTAATACCAGCCTAAATCGACCTTCCACTGGGGGCTTACTGGGGGCTAAAAAGGAGCCTACTAGGGGCCTACTAGGGGAAGGGCCCAAACACTGGGCAAGTTGCATCAATACTGTCTACGGACGTTTTGGTGCTATCTATGGTTCAGACATGGGAACTACGCTCTTGGAATGTGTATATGTGGGGAGATGATTTTCGAGTCCTGTTATGAGCCCGCGGAAGTCTATAACCAGCGAGGGCAATGTACGGGCCTACTAACTGACAGCCTGGCTCACAGAAGCAGCGTAGCATTGCACACTCACTACTATACTCACTACACATGTCCGGGCTTACTAGACTGATTGTCTGGCTAACAGAAGCAGCGTAGCATTGCACACTCACTACTATACTCACTACACATGTCCGGGCTTACTAGACTGACAGCCTGGCTCACAGAAGCAGCGAAGCATTGCACACTCACTACTATACTCACTACACATGTCCGGGCTTACTAGACTGACAGCCTGGCTGACAGAAGCAGCGTAGCATTGCACACTCACTCACTACTATACTCACTGCACATGTCCGGGCTTACTAGACTTACAGCCTGGCTCACAGAAGCAGCGTTGCATTGCACACTCACTCACTTCTATACTCACTACACATGTCCGGGCCTACTAGACTGACAGAAGCAGCGTAGCATTGCACACTCACTCACTACTATACTCAATACACATAGCCGGGCTTACTAGACTGACAGCCTGGCTGACAGAAGCAGCGTAGCATTGCACACTCACTCACTACCAAGTTTACTACACATGTCCGGGCCTACTAGACTGACAGAAGCAGCGTAGCATTGCACACTCACTCACTACTATACTCACTACACATGTCCGGGCTTACTAGACTCACAGCCTGGCTGACAGAAGCAGCGTAGCATTGCACACTCACTCACTACTATACTCATTTCACTATCCGGGCTTACTAGACTGACAGCCTGGCTCACAGAAGCAGCGTAGCATTGCACACTCACAACTATACTCACTTCACATGTCCGGGCTTACTAGACTGACAGCCTGGCTTACAGAAGCAGCGTAGCATTGCACACTAACTTCTATACTCACTACACATGTCCGGGCTTACTAGACTGACAGCCTGGCTGACAGAAGCAGCGTAGCATTGTACACTCACTACTTTACTCACTACACATGTCCGGGCTTACTTGACTGACAGCCTGGCTGACAGAAGAAGCGTAGCATTGCACACTCACTTCTATACTCACTACACATATCCGGGCTTACTAGACTGACAGCCTGGCTGACAGAAGCAGCGTTGGATTCCACACTCACTCACTACTATACTCACTACACATGTCTGGGCTTACTAGACTGACAGCCTGGCTAACAGAAGCAGCGTAGCATTGCACACTCACTTCTATACTCAGTACACATGTCCGGGCTTACGAGACTGACAGCCTGGCTGACAGAAGCAGCGTAGCATTGCACACTCACTACTATACTCACTGCACATGTCCGGGCTTACTAGACTGACAGCCTGGCTGACAGAAGCAGCGTAGCATTGCATACTCACTACTGTACTCACTACACATGTCCGGGCTTACTAGACTGACAGCCAGGCTCACAGAAGCAGCGTAGCATTGCACACTCACTCACTACTGTACTCACTACACAAGGCCGGGCTTACTTGACTGACAGCCTGGCTGACAGAAACAGCGTAGCATTGCACACTTACAACTATACTCACTACACATGTCCGGGCTTACTAGACTGACAGCCTGGCTGACAGAAGCAGCGTAGCATTGCACAGTCACTACTATACTCACTACACATGTCCGGGCTTACTAGACTGACAGCCTGGCTGACAGAAGCAGCGTAGCATTGCAACTCACTCACTACTATACTCACAACACATGTCCGGGCTTTCTAGACTGACAGCCTGGCTGACAGAAGCAGCGTAGCATTGCGCACTCACTCACTACTATACTCACTACACATGTCAGGGCTTACTAGACTAAAAGCCTGGCTGACAGAAGCAGCGTAGCATTGCACACTTACTTCTATACTCACTACACATGGCCGGGCTTACTAAACTGACAGCCTGGCTGACATAAGCAGCGTAGCATTGCACACTCACACTACTTTACTCACTACACATGTCCGGGCTTTCTAGACTGACAGCCTGGCTGACAGAAGCAGCGTAGCATTGCGCACTCACTCAATACTATACTCACTACACATGTCCGGGCTTACTAGACTAAAAGCCTGGCTGACAGAAGCAGCGTAGCAATGCACACTTACTTCTATACTCACTACACATGGCCGGGCTTACTAGACTGACAGCCTGGCTGACATAAGCAGCGTAGCATTGCACACTCACACTACTTTACTCACTACACATGTCCGGGCTTATTTGACTGACAGCCTAGCTGACAGAAGCAGCGTAGCATTGCACACTCACTCACTACTATACTCACTTCACTATCCGGGCTTACTAGACTGACAGCCTGGCTCACAGAAGCAGCGTAGCATTGCACACTCACAACTATACTCACTTCACATGTCCGGGCTTACTATACTGACAGCCTGGCTTACAGAAGCAGCGTAGCATTGCACACTAACTTCTATACTCACTACACATGTCCGGGCTTACTAGACTGACAGCCTGGCTGACAGAAGCAGCGTAGCATTGCACACTCACTTCTATACTCACTACACATGTCCGGGCTTACTAGACTGACAGCCTGGCTGACAGAAGCAGCGTAGCATTGCACAGTCACTACTATACTCACTACACATGGCCGGGCTTACTAGACTGACAGCCTGGCTCACAGAAGCAGCTTAGCATTGCACAGTCACTACTATACTCACTAGACATAGCCGGGCTTACTAGACTGACAGTCTCGCTCTAAGAAGCAGAGTAGCATTGCACACTCACTACTATACTAACTACACATGTCCGCTTACTAGACTGACAGCCTGGCTGACAGAAGCAGCGTAGCATTGCACACTAACTTACTACTTTACTCACTACACATGTCCGGGCTTACTAGACTGACAGCCTGGCTGACAGAAGCAGCGTAGCATTGCACACTCACTACTATACTCACTACACATGTCCAGGCTTACTAGACTGACAGCCTTGCTGACAGAAGCAGCGTAGCATTGCACACTCACTCACTTCTATACTCACTACACATGTTCGGGCTTACTAGACTGACAGCCTAGCTCACAGAAGCAGCGTAGCATTGCACACTCACTTCTATACTCACTACACATGTCCGGGCTTAAAAGACTGACAGACTGGCTGACAGAAGCAGCGTAGCATTGCACACTCACTTCTATACTCACTACACATGTCCGGGCTTACTAGACTGACAGCCTGGCTGACAGAAGCAGCGTAGCATTGCACACTCACTCACTACTATACTCACTACACATATCCGGGCTTACTCGACTGACAGCCTGGCTCACAGAAGCAGCGTAGCATTGCACACTCACTACTATACTCACTTCACATGTCCGGGCTTACTAGACTGACAGCCTGGCTCACAGAAGCAGCGTAGCATTACACACTCACTCCCTTCTATACTCACTACACATGTCCGGGCTTACTAGACTGACAGCCTGGCTCACACAAGCAGCGTAGCATTGTACACTCAACTACTATACTCACTACACATGTCCGGGCTTACTAGACTGACAGCCTGGCTCACAGAAGCAGCGTAGCATTGCACAGTCACTACTATACTCACTACACATGTCCGGGCTTACTAGACTGACAGCCTGGCTCACAGAAGCAGCGTAGCATTGCACACTCACTCACTTCTATCTTCACTACACATGTCCGGGCTTACTAGACTGACAGCCTGGCTCACAAAAGCAGCGTAGCATTGTACACTCACTACTATACTCACTACACATGTCCGGGCTTACTAGACTGACAGCCTGGCTCACAGAAGCAGCGTAGAATTGCACACTCACTCACTTCTATACTCACTACACATGTCTGGGCTTACTAGACTGACAGCCTGGCTCACAGAAGCAGCGTAGCATTGTACACTCACTACTATACTCACTACACATGTCCGGGCTTACTAGACTGACAGCCTGGCTGACAGAAGCAGCGTAGCATTGCACACTCACTACTATACTCACGACACTTGTCCGGGCTTACTAGAATGACAGCCTTGCTCACAGAAGAAGCGTAGCATTGCACACTCACTCACTTCTATACTCACTACACATGTCCGGGCTTACTAGACTGACAGCCTGGCTCAAAGAAGCAGCGTAGCATTGCACACTCACTACTATACTCACAACACATGTCCGGGCTTACTAGACTGACAGCCTGGCTCACAGAAGCAGCGTAGCATTGTACACTCACTACTTTACTCACTTCACATGTTCGGGCTTACTAGACTGACAGCCTGGCTCACAGAAGCAGCGTAGCATTGCACACTCACTCACTTCTATACTCACTACACATGTCCGGGCTTACTAGACTGACAGCCTGGCTCACAGAAGCAGCGTAGCATTGTACACTCACTACTATACTCACTACACATGTCTGGGCTTACTAGACTGACAGCCTGGCTGACAGAAGCAGCGTAGCATTGCACACTCACTACTATACTCACGACACATGTCCGGGCTTACTAGAATGACAGCCTTGCTGACAGAAGCAGCGTAGCATTGCACACTCACTCAGTACTATACTCACTACACATGTCCGGGCTTACTAGACTGACAGCCTGGCTGACAGAAGCAACAATCAATGACAAAGAAGATTCAACAAAGATATGGCTGTTGATCAAACACCTCAATACATACAATCAAAGAATAAACAACAATCAATGATAAGGAAGTTTCAACGAAGATATGTCTGTTGATCAAACACCTAAATACAAACAATCAAAGAATAAACAACAATCAATGACAAAGAAGTTTCAACAAAGATATGTCGGTTGATCAAACAACTCAATACATACAATCAAAGAATAAACAACAATCAATGACAAAGAAGTTTCAACGAAGATATGTCTGTTGAACAAACACCTCAATACATACAATCAAAGAATAAACAACAATCAATGACAAAGAAGTTTCAACAAAGATATGTCTGTTGATCAAACACCTCAATACATACAATCAAAGAAAAAACAACAATCAATGACAAGGAAGTTTCAACAAAGATATGTTTGTTGATCAAACACCTCAATACATACAATCAAAGAATAAACAACAATCAATGACAAAGAAGTTTTAACAAAGATATGTCTGTTGATCAAACACCTCAATACATACAATCAAAGAATAAACAACAATCGATGACAAAGAAGTTTCAACGAAGATATGTCTGTTGATCAAACACCTCAATACATACAATCAAAGAATAAACAACAATCAATGACAAAGAAGTTTCAACAAAGAGATGTCAGTTGATCAAACAACTCAAAACATACAATCAAAGAATAAACAACAATCAATGACGAAGAAGTTTTAACGAAGATATGTCTGTTGATCAAACACCTCAATACATACAATCAAAGAATAAACAACAATCAATGACAAAGAAGTTTCAACAAAGATATGTATGTTGATCAAACACCTCAATACATACAATCAAAGAATAAACAACAATCAATGACAAAGAAGTTTTAACAAAGATATGTTTGTTGATCAAACACCTCAATACATACAATCAAAGAATAAACAACAATCAATGACAAAGAAGTTTCAACAAAGATATGTCTGTTGATTAAACACTTGAATACATACAATCAAAGAATAAACAACAATCAATGACAAAGAAGTTTCAACAAAGTGTCAGGCTGTGAGTCAAGTATGCCCGGACATGTGTAGTGAGTATAGTAGTGAGTAAGTGTGCAATGCTAAGCTGCTTCTGTCAGTCTAGTAGGCCCGGACATGTGTAGTGAGTATAGAAGTGAGTAAGTGTGCAATGCTACGCTGCTTCTGTCAGCCAGGCTGTCAGTCTTGTAAGCCCGGCCATGTGTAGTGAGTATAGTAGTGAGTGAGTGTGCAATGCTACGCTGCTTCTGTCAGGCAGGCTGTCAGTCTAGTAAGCCCGGACATGTGTAGTGAGTACAGTAGTGAGTGTTCAATGCTACGCTGCTTCTGTGAGCCAGGCTGTTAGTCTAGTAAGCCCGGACATGTGTAGTGAGTATAGTAGTGAGTGTTCAATGCTACGCTACTTTTGTCAGCCAGGCTGTCAGTCTAGTTAGCCCGGACATGTGTAGTGAGTATAGTAGTGAGTGAGTGTGCAATGCTACGCTGCTTCTGTGAGCCAGGCTGTCAGTCTAGTAAGCCCGGACATGTAAAGTGAGTATAGAGTGACTGTGCAAATCTACGCTGCTTCTGTGAGCCAGGCTGTCAGTCTAGTAAGCCCTGCCATGTGTAGTGAGTATAGTAGTGACTGTGCAATGCTACGCTGCTTCTGTGAGCCCAGCTGTCAGTCAAGTAAGCCCTGACATGTGTAGTGAGTATAGTAGTGAATGTGTGCAATGCTACGCTGCTTCTGTCAGCCAGGCTGTCAGTCTAGTAAGCCCGGACATGTGTAGTGAGTATAGTAGTGAGATTGCAAGGCTACGCTGCTTTTGTGAGCCAGGCTGTCAATCAAGTAAGCCCGGACATGTGTAGTGAGTATAGTCGTGAGTGTGCAATGCTACGCTACTTCTGTCAGCCAGGCTGTCAGTCTAGTAAGCCCGGACATGTGAAGTGAGTACAGTAGTAAGTGTACAATACAACGCTGCTTCTGTGAGCCAGGCTGTCAGTCTAGTAAGCCCGGACATGTGTAGTGAGTACAGTCGTGAGTGTACAATGCTACGCTGCTTCTGTGAGCCAGGCTGTCAGTCTTGTAAGCCCGGACATGTGCAGTGATTATAGTTGTGAGTGAGTGTGCAATGCTTCGCTGCTTCTGTCAGCCAGGCTGTCAGTCTAGTAAGCCCGGACATGTGTAGTGAGTATAGTAGTGAGTGTGCAATGCTACGCTGCTTCTGTGAGCCAGGCTGTCAGTCTAGTAAGCCCGGACATGTGCAGTGAGTGTAGTAGTGAGTGAGTGTGCAATGCTACGCTGCTTCTGTCAGCCAGGCTGTGAGTCTCGTAAGCCCGGACATGTGTAGTGAGTATAGTAGTGAGTGAGTGTGCAATGCTACGCTGCTTCTGTCAGCCAGGCTGTGAGTCTAGTAAGCCCGGACATGTGTTGTGAGTATAGTAGTGAGTAAGTGTGCAATGCTAAGCTGCTTCTGTCAGTCTAGTAGGCCCGGAATTGTGTAGTGAGTATAGTAGTGAGTAAGTGTGCAATGCTACGCTGCTTCTGTCAGCCTGGCTGTAAGTCTAGTAAGCCCGGCCATGTGTAGTGAGTATAGTAGTAAATATGCAATGCTACGCTGCTTCTGTGAGCCAGGCTGGCAGTCTAGTAAGGCCGGACATGTGTAGTGAGTATAGTAGTGAGTGAGTGTGCAATGCTTCGCTGCTTCTGTGAGCCAGGCTGTCAGTCTAGTAAGCCCGGACTTGTGTAGTGAGTATAGTAGTGAGTGTGCAATGCTACGCTGCTTCTGTGAGCAAGGCTGTCAGTCTAGTAAGCCCGGACATGTGCAGTGAGTATAGTAGTGAGTGAGTGTGCGATGCTACGCTGCTTCTGTCAGTGTAGTTGGCCCAGACATGTGTAGTGAGTATAGTAGTGAGTGAGTGTGCAATGCAACGCTGCTTCTGTCAGCCCGGCTGTCAGTCTAGTAAGCCCGGCCATGTGAAGTGAGTATAGTAGTGAGTGAGTGTGCAATGCTACGCTGCTTCTGTCAGCCAGGCTGTAAGTCTAGTAAGCCCGGACATGTGTATTGAGTATAATAGTGAGAGTGCAATGCTACGCTGCTTCTGTGGGTGCAATCAAAGAATAAACAATCAAAAAATAAACAACAATCAATGACAAAGAAGTTTCATTAAAGATATGTCTGTTGACCAAACACCTCAATACATACAATCAAAGAATAAACAACAATCAATGACAAAGAAGTTTCAACAAAGATATGTCTGTTGATCAAACACCTCAATACATACAATCAAAGAATAAACAACAATCAATGACAAAGAAGTTTCAACAAAGATATGTCTGTTGATCAAACACTTCAATACATACAATCAAAAAATAAACAACAATCAATGACAAAGAAGTTTCAACAAAGATGTGTCTGTTGATCAAACACCTAAATACATACAATCAAAGAATAAACAACAATTAATGACAAAGAAGTTTCAACAAAGAGATATCAGTCGGTTTATTGGTTTGGCTGTAAAAAAATAATTTATGGTCACAAAATCAGCAAAATTCACCTTTTGGACACCCCTGGGTGCCACACCCACCACTGGCAATGTGACCAACAAGTCAAGTTCTACTCCAAATTTATCACTTTATCATAATATATAGGTCTACAATATTCCGCAGGGGGGAGGGGGAGTTTCCCTATGTGTGTACTGGTCTACGTAGTTTTCGCGCAACAATCGACCTCGCTCCCTCATTATCAATAAACCAGTAACCGATTTACTAGATTCGTCTTGAATCCTTTTTTCTATTGGGCATTTATCACATATTCACTCATCGCTTCAAACTGGAATACTGCCCTTAACGGGGTTTGTGGGCGATGGAAGAGGACTGGCCAGTAGGAAGAAGAGAGAAAGTAGAAAGTGGAATATTGATGAAGGCTACGTGCGATGAATACAGATTTAAAAAACTAGATGTTTAAAAAGTGCTCTCAAATATGCACCCATGACTCAAAAGAGGTCCTAATAATTCTCTTTCTGGCATAAGTTGTAATACCAGCCTAAATCGACCTTCCACTGGGGGCTTACTGGGGGCTAAAAAGGAGCCTACTAGGGGCCTACTAGGGGAAGGGCCCAAACACTGGGCAAGTTGCATCAATACTGTCTACGGACGTTATGGTGCTATCTATGGTTCAGACATGGGAACTACGCTCTTGGAATGTGTATATGTGGGGAGATGATTTTCGAGTCCTGTTATGAGCCCGCGGAAGTCTATAACCAGCGAGGGCAATGTACGGGCCTACTAACTGACAGCCTGGCTCACAGAAGCAGCGTAGCATTGCACACTCACTACTATACTCACTACACATGTCCGGGCTTACTAGACTGATTGTCTGGCTAACAGAAGCAGCGTAGCATTGCACACTCACTACTATACTCACTACACATGTCCGGGCTTACTAGACTGACAGCCTGGCTCACAGAAGCAGCGAAGCATTGCACACTCACTACTATACTCACTACACATGTCCGGGCTTACTAGACTGACAGCCTGGCTGACAGAAGCAGCGTAGCATTGCACACTCACTCACTACTATACTCACTGCACATGTCCGGGCTTACTAGACTTACAGCCTGGCTCACAGAAGCAGCGTTGCATTGCACACTCACTCACTTCTATACTCACTACACATGTCCGGGCCTACTAGACTGACAGAAGCAGCGTAGCATTGCACACTCACTCACTACTATACTCAATACACATAGCCGGGCTTACTAGACTGACAGCCTGGCTGACAGAAGCAGCGAAGCATTGCACACTCACTCACTACCAAGTTTACTACACATGTCCGGGCCTACTAGACTGACAGAAGCAGCGTAGCATTGCACACTCACTCACTACTATACTCACTACACATGTCCGGGCTTACTAGACTCACAGCCTGGCTGACAGAAGCAGCGTAGCATTGCACACTCACTCACTACTATACTCATTTCACTATCCGGGCTTACTAGACTGACAGCCTGGCTCACAGAAGCAGCGTAGCATTGCACACTCACAACTATACTCACTTCACATGTCCGGGCTTACTAGACTGACAGCCTGGCTTACAGAAGCAGCGTAGCATTGCACACTAACTTCTATACTCACTACACATGTCCGGGCTTACTAGACTGACAGCCTGGCTGACAGAAGCAGCGTAGCATTGTACACTCACTACTATACTCACTACACATGTCCGGGCTTACTTGACTGACAGCCTGGCTGACAGAAGAAGCGTAGCATTGCACACTCACTTCTATACTCACTACACATATCCGGGCTTACTAGACTGACTGCCTGGCTGACAGAAGCAGCGTTGGATTCCACACTCACTCACTACTATACTCACTACACATGTCTGGGCTTACTAGACTGACAGCCTGGCTAACAGAAGCAGCGTAGCATTGCACACTCACTTCTATACTCAGTACACATGTCCGGGCTTACGAGACTGACAGCCTGGCTGACAGAAGCAGCGTAGCATTGCATACTCACTACTATACTCACTGCACATGTCCGGGCTTACTAGACTGACAGCCTGGCTGACAGAAGCAGCGTAGCATTGCATACTCACTACTGTACTCACTACACATGTCCGGGCTTACTAGACTGACAGCCAGGCTCACAGAAGCAGCGTAGCATTGCACACTCACTCACTACTGTACTCACTACACAAGGCCGGGCTTACTTGACTGACAGCCTGGCTGACAGAAACAGCGTAGCATTGCACACTTACAACTATACTCACTACACATGTCCGGGCTTACTAGACTGACAGCCTGGCTGACAGAAGCAGCGTAGCATTGCACAGTCACTACTATACTCACTACACATGTCCGGGCTTACTAGACTGACAGCCTGGCTGACAGAAGCAGCGTAGCATTGCAGCTCACTCACTACTATACTCACAACACATGTCCGGGCTTTCTAGACTGACAGCCTGGCTGACAGAAGCAGCGTAGCATTGCGCACTCACTCACTACTATACTCACTACACATGTCAGGGCTTACTAGACTAAAAGCCTGGCTGACAGAAGCAGCGTAGCATTGCACACTTACTTCTATACTCACTACACATGGCCGGGCTTACTTAACTGACAGCCTGGCTGACATAAGCAGCGTAGCATTGCACACTCACACTACTTTACTCACTACACATGTCCGGGCTTTCTAGACTGACAGCCTGGCTGACAGAAGCAGCGTAGCATTGCGCACTCACTCACTACTATACTCACTACACATGTCCGGGCTTACTAGACTAAAAGCCTGGCTGACAGAAGCAGCGTAGCAATGCACACTTACTTCTATACTCACTACACATGGCCGGGCTTACTAGACTGACAGCCTGGCTGACATAAGCAGCGTAGCATTGCACACTCACACTACTTTACTCACTACACATGTCCGGGCTTATTTGACTGACAGCCTAGCTGACAGAAGCAGCGTAGCATTGCACACTCACTCACTACTATACTCACTACACATGTCCGGGCTTACTAGACTCACAGCCTGGCTGACAGAAGCAGCGTAGCATTGCACACTCACTACTATACTCACTACACATGTCCGGGCTTACTAGACTGACAGCCTGGCTCACAGAAGCAGCGTAGCATTGCACTCTCACTACTATACTCACTACACATGTCCGGGCTTACTTGACTGACAGCCTGGCTCACAGAAGCAGCGTAGCATTGCACACTCACTACTATACTCACTACACATGTCCGGGCTAACTAGACTTACAGCCTGGCTGACAGAAGCAGCGTAGCATTGCACACTTACTACTATACTCACTACACATGTCCGGGCTTACTAGACTGACAGCCTGGCTCACAGAAGCAGCGTCACATTGCACACTCACTCACTACTATACTCACTACACATGTCTGGGCTTACTAGACTTACAGCCTGGCTGACAGAAACAGCGTAGCATTGCACACTCACTCACTACTATACTCACTACACATGGCCGGGCTTACAAGCCTGACAGCCAGGCTGACAGAAGCAGCGTAGCATTGCACACTTACTCACTACTATACTCACTACACATGTCCGGGCCTACTAGACTGACCGCCTGGCTCACAGTAGCAGCGTAGCATTGAACACTCACTACTGTACTCACTAGGCATGTCCGGGCTTACTAGACTGACAGCCTGGCTCACAGAAGCAGCGTAGCATTGCACACTCACTTCTATACTCACTACACATGTCCGGGCTTACAAGACTGACAGACTGGCTGACAGAAGCAGCGTAGCATTGCACACTCACTACTATACTCACTACACATGTCCGGGCTTACTAGACTGACAGCCTGGCTGACAGAAGCAGCGTAGCATTGCACACTCACTCACTACTATACTCACTACACATATCCGGGCTTACTCGACTGACAGCCTGGCTCACAGAAGCAGCGTAGCATTGCACACTCACTACTATACTCACTTCACATGTCCGGGCTTACTAGACTGACAGCCTGGCTCACAGAAGCAGCGTAGCATTACACACTCACTCCCTTCTATACTCACTACACATGTCCGGGCTTACTAGACTGACAGCCTGGCTCACAGAAGCAGCGTAGCATTGTACACTCAACTACTATACTCACTACGCATGTCCGGGCTTACTAGACTGACAGCCTGGCTCACAGAAGCAGCGTAGCATTGCACAGTCACTACTATACTCACTACACATGTCCGGGCTTACTAGACTGACAGCCTGGCTCACAGAAGCAGCGTAGCATTGCACACTCACTCACTTCTATCTTCACTACACATGTCCGGGCTTACTAGACTGACAGCCTGGCTCACAAAAGCAGCGTAGCATTGTACACTCACTACTATACTCACTACACATGTCCGGGCTTACTAGACTGACAGCCTGGCTCACAGAAGCAGCGTAGAATTGCACACTCACTCACTTCTATACTCACTACACATGTCTGGGCTTACTAGACTGACAGCCTGGCTCACAGAAGCAGCGTAGCATTGTACACTCACTACTATACTCACTACACATGTCCGGGCTTACTAGACTGACAGCCTGGCTGACAGAAGCAGCGTAGCATTGCACACTCACTACTATACTCACGACACTTGTCCGGGCTTACTAGAATGACAGCCTTGCTCACAGAAGAAGCGTAGCATTGCACACTCACTCACTTCTATACTCACTACACATGTCCGGGCTTACTAGACTGACAGCCTGGCTCAAAGAAGCAGCGTAGCATTGCACACTCACTACTATACTCACAACACATGTCCGGGCTTACTAGACTGACAGCCTGGCTCACAGAAGCAGCGTAGCATTGTACACTCACTACTTTACTCACTTCACATGTCCGGGCTTACTAGACTGACAGCCTGGCTCACAGAAGCAGCGTAGCATTGCACACTCACTCACTTCTATACTCACTACACATGTCCGGGCTTACTAGACTGACAGCCTGGCTCACAGAAGCAGCGTAGCATTGTACACTCACTACTATAGTCACTACACATGTCTGGGCTTACTAGACTGACAGCCTGGCTGACAGAAGCAGCGTAGCATTGCACACTCACTACTATACTCACGACACATGTCCGGGCTTACTAGAATGACAGCCTTGCTGACAGAAGCAGCGTAGCATTGCACACTCACTCAGTACTATACTCACTACACATGTCCGGGCTTACTAGACTGACAGCCTGGCTGACAGAAGCAACAATCAATGACAAAGAAGATTCAACAAAGATATGGCTGTTGATCAAACACCTCAATACATACAATCAAAGAATAAACAACAATCAATGATAAGGAAGTTTCAACGAAGATATGTCTGTTGATCAAACACCTAAATACAAACAATTAAAGAATAAACAACAATCAATGACAAAGAAGTTTCAACAAAGATATGTCGGTTGATCAAACAACTCAATACATACAATCAAAGAATAAACAACAATCAATGACAAAGAAGTTTCAACGAAGATATGTCTGTTGAACAAACACCTCAATACATACAATCAAAGAATAAACAACAATCAATGACAAAGAAGTTTCAACAAAGATATGTCTGTTGATCAAACACCTCAATACATACAATCAAAGAAAAAACAACAATCAATGACAAGGAAGTTTCAACAAAGATATGTTTGTTGATCAAACACCTCAATACATACAATCAAAGAATAAACAACAATCAATGACAAAGAAGTTTTAACAAAGATATGTCTGTTGATCAAACACCTCAATACATACAATCAAAGAATAAACAACAATCGATGACAAAGAAGTTTCAACGAAGATATGTCTGTTGATCAAACACCTCAATACATACAATCAAAGAATAAACAACAATCAATGACAAAGAAGTTTCAACAAAGAGATGTCAGTTGATCAAACAACTCAAAACATACAATCAAAGAATAAACAACAATCAATGACGAAGAAGTTTTAACGAAGATATGTCTGTTGATCAAACACCTCAATTCATACAATCAAAGAATAAACAACAATCAATGACAAAGAAGTTTCAACAAAGATATGTATGTTGATCAAACACCTCAATACATACAATCAAAGAATAAACAACAATCAATGACAAAGAAGTTTTAACAAAGATATGTTTGTTGATCAAACACCTCAATACATACAATCAAAGAATAAACAACAATCAATGACAAAGAAGTTTCAACAAAGATATGTCTGTTGATTAAACACTTGAATACATACAATCAAAGAATAAACAACAATCAATGACAAAGAAGTTTCAACAAAGTGTCAGGCTGTGAGTCAAGTATGCCCGGACATGTGTAGTGAGTATAGTAGTGAGTAAGTGTGCAATGCTACGCTGCTTCTGTCAGCCAGGCTGTGAGTCAAGTATGCCCGGACATGTGTAGTGAGTATAGTAGTGAGTAAGTGTGCAATGCTACGCTGCTTCTGTCAGTCTAGTAGGCCCGGACATGTGTAGTGAGTATAGAAGTGAGTAAGTGTGCAATGCTACGCTGCTTCTGTACGCCAGGCTGTCAGTCTTGTAAGCCCGGCCATGTGTAGTGAGTATAGTAGTGAGTGAGTGTGCAATGCTACGCTGCTTCTGTCAGGCAGGCTGTCAGTCTAGTAAGCCCGGACATGTGTAGTGAGTACAGTAGTGAGTGTACAATGCTACGCTGCTTCTGTGAGCCAGGCTGTTAGTCTAGTAAGCCCGGACA
The DNA here is from genome assembly GCA_945910005.1 of Isoperla grammatica. Lineage (NCBI taxonomy): Eukaryota > Metazoa > Arthropoda > Insecta > Plecoptera > Perlodidae > Isoperla > Isoperla grammatica. Next base: position 37,215,238 of record OX246745.1, read on the forward strand.
TGTGTAGTGAGTATAGTAGTGAGTGTTCAATGCTACGCTACTTTTGTCAGCCAGGCTGTCAGTCTAGTTAGCCCGGACATGTGTAGTGAGTATAGTAGTGAGTGAGTGTGCAATGCTACGCTGCTTCTGTGAGCCAGGCTGTCAGTCTAGTAAGCCCGGACATGTATAGTGAGTATAGTAGTGACTGTGCAAATCTACGCTGCTTCTGTGAGCCAGGCTGTCAGTCTAGTAAGCCTGGCCATGTGTAGTGAGTATAGTAGTGACTGTGCAATGCTACGCTGCTTCTGTGAGCCCAGCTGTCAGTCAAGTAAGCCCTGACATGTGTAGTGAGTATAGTAGTGAATGTGTGCAATGCTACGCTGCTTCTGTCAGCCAGGCTGTCAGTCTAGTAAGCCCGGACATGTGTTGTGAGTATAGTAGTGAGATTGCAATGCTACGCTGCTTTTGTGAGCCAGGCTGTCAATCAAGTAAGCCCGGACATGTGTAGTGAGTATAGTCGTGAGTGTGCAATGCTACGCTACTTCTGTCAGCCAGGCTGTCAGTCTAGTAAGCCCGGACATGTGAAGTGAGTACAGTAGTAAGTGTACAATACAACGCTGCTTCTGTGAGCCAGGCTGTCAGTCTAGTAAGCCCGGACATGTGTAGTGAGTACAGTCGTGAGTGTACAATGCTACGCTGCTTCTGTGAGCCAGGCTGTCAGTCTTGTAAGCCCGGACATGTGCAGTGAGTATAGTTGTGAGTGAGTGTGCAATGCTACGCTGCTTCTGTCAGCCAGGCTGTCAGTCTAGTAAGCCCGGACATGTGTAGTGAGTATAGTAGTGAGTGTGCAATGCTACGCTGCTTCTGTGAGCCAGGCTGTCAGTCTAGTAAGCCCGGACATGTGCAGTGAGTGTAGTAGTGAGTGAGTGTGCAATGCTACGCTGCTTCTGTCAGCCAGGCTGTGAGTCTAGTAAGCCCGGACATGTGTAGTGAGTATAGTAGTGAGTGAGTGTGCAATGCTACGCTGCTTCTGTCAGCCAGGCTGTGAGTCTAGTAAGCCCGGACATGTGTAGTGAGTATAGTAGTGAGTAAGTGTGCAATGCTAAGCTGCTTCTGTCAGTCTAGTAGGCCCGGAATTGTGTAGTGAGTATAGTAGTAAGTAAGTGTGCAATGCTACGCTGCTTCTGTCAGCCTGGCTGTAAGTCTAGTAAGCCCGGCCATGTGTAGTGAAAATAGTAGTAAATGTGCAATGCTACGCTGCTTCTGTGAGCAAGGCTGTCAGTCTAGTAAGCCCGGACATGTGCAGTGAGTATAGTAGTGAGTGAGTGTGCGATGCTACGCTGCTTCTGTCAGTGTAGTTGGCCCAGACATGTGTAGTGAGTATAGTAGTGAGTGAGTGTGCAATGCAACGCTGCTTCTGTCAGCCAGGCTGTCAGTCTAGTAACCCCGGCGATGTGAAGTGAGTATAGTAGTGAGTGAGTGTGCAATGCTACGCTGCTTCTGTCAGCCAGGCTGTAAGTCTAGTAAGCCCGGACATGTGTATTGAGTATAATAGTGAGAGTGCAATGCTACGCTGCTTCTGTGGGTGCAATCAAAGAATAAACAATCAAAAAATAAACAACAATCAATGACAAAGAAGTTTCATTAAAGATATGTCTGTTGACCAAACACCTCAATACATACAATCAAAGAATAAACAACAATCAATGACAAAGAAGTTTCAACAAAGATATGTCTGTTGATCAAACACCTCAATACATACAATCAAAGAATAAACAACAATCAATGACAAAGAAGTTTCAACAAAGATATGTCTGTTGATCAAACACTTCAATACATACAATCAAAAAATAAACAGCAATCAATGACAAAGAAGTTTCAACAAAGATGTGTCTGTTGATCAAACACCTAAATACATACAATCAAAGAATAAACAACAATTAATGACAAAGAAGTTTCAACAAAGAGATATCAGTCGGTTTATTGGTTTGGCTGTAAAAAAATAATTTATGGTCACAAAATCAGCAAAATTCACCTTTTGGACACCCCTGGGTGCCACACCCACCACTGGCAATGTGACCAACAAGTCAAGTTCTACTCCAAATTTATCACTTTATCATAATATATAGGTCTACAATATTCCGCAGGGGGGAGGGGGAGTTTCCCTATGTGTGTACTGGTCTACGTAGTTTTCGCGCAACAATCGACCTCGCTCCCTCATTATCAATAAACCAGTAACCGATTTACTAGATTTGTCTTGAATCCTTTTTTCTATTGGGCATTTATCACATATTCACTCATCGCTTCAAACTGGAATACTGCCCTTAACGGGGTTTGTGGGCGATGGAAGAGGACTGGCCAGTAGGAAGAAGAGAGAAAGTAGAAAGTGGAATATTGATGAAGGCTACGTGCGATGAATACAGATTTAAAAAACTAGATGTTTAAAAAGTGCTCTCAAATATGCACCCATGACTCAAAAGAGGTCCTAATAATTCTCTTTCTGGCATAAGTTGTAATACCAGCCTAAATCGACCTTCCACTGGGGGCTTACTGGGGGCTAAAAAGGAGCCTACTAGGGGCCTACTAGGGGAAGGGCCCAAACACTGGGCAAGTTGCATCAATACTGTCTACGGACGTTATGGTGCTATCTATGGTTCAGACATGGGAACTACGCTCTTGGAATGTGTATATGTGGGGAGATGATTTTCGAGTCCTATTATGAGCCCGCGGAAGTCTATAACCAGCGAGGGCAATGTACGGGCCTACTAACTGACAGCCTGGCTCACAGAAGCAGCGTAGCATTGCACACTCACTACTATACTCACTACACATGTCCGGGCTTACTAGACTGATTGTCTGGCTGACAGAAGCAGCGTAGCATTGCACACTCACTACTATACTCACTACACATGTCCGGGCTTACTAGACTGACAGCCTGGCTCACAGAAGCAACGTAGCATTGCACACTCACTCACTACTATACTCACTTCACATGTCCGGGATTACTAGACTGACAGCCTGGCTGACAGAAGCAGCGTAGCATTGCACACTCACTCACTTCTATACTCACTACACATGTCCGGGCCTACTAGACTGACAGAAGCAGCGTAGCATTGCACACTCACTCACTACTATACTCAATACACATAGCCGGGCTTACTAGACTGACAGCCTGGCTGACAGAAGCAGCGTAGCATTGCACACTCACTCACTACCAAGTTTACTACACATGTCCGGGCCTACTAGACTGACAGAAGCAGCGTAGCATTGCACACTCACTCACTACTATACTCACTACACATGTCCGGGCTTACTAGACTCACAGCCTGGCTGACAGAAGCAGCGTAGCATTGCACACTCACTCACTACTATACTCATTTCACTATCCGGGCTTACTAGACTGACAGCCTGGCTCACAGAAGCAGCGTAGCATTGCACACTCACAACTATACTCACTTCACATGTCCGGGCTTACTAGACTGACAGCCTGGCTTACAGAAGCAGCGTAGCATTGCACACTAACTTCTATACTCACTACACATGTCCGGGCTTACTAGACTGACAGCCTGGCTGACAGAAGCAGCGTAGCATTGTACACTCACTACTATACTCACTACACATGTCCGGGCTTACTTGACTGACAGCCTGGCTGACAGAAGAAGCGTAGCATTGCACACTCACTTCTATACTCACTACACATATCCGGGCTTACTAGACTGACTGCCTGGCTGACAGAAGCAGCGTTGGATTCCACACTCACTACTGTACTCACTACACATGTCCGGGCTTACTAGACTGACAGCCAGGCTCACACAAGCAGCGTAGCATTGCACACTCACTCACTACTGTACTCACTACACAAGGCCGGGCTTACTTGACTGACAGCCTGGCTGACAGAAACAGCGTAGCATTGCACACTTACAACTATACTCACTACACATGTCCGGGCTTACTAGACTGACAGCCTGGCTGACAGAAGCAGCGTAGCATTGCACAGTCACTACTATACTCACTACACATGTCCGGGCTTACTAGACTGACAGCCTGGCTGACAGAAGCAGCGTAGCATTGCAACTCACTCACTACTATACTCACAACACATGTCCGGGCTTTCTAGACTGACAGCCTGGCTGACAGAAGCAGCGTAGCATTGCGCACTCACTCACTACTATACTCACTACACATGTCAGGGCTTACTAGACTAAAAGCCTGGCTGACAGAAGCAGCGTAGCATTGCACACTTACTTCTATACTCACTACACATGGCCGGGCTTACTAAACTGACAGCCTGGCTGACATAAGCAGCGTAGCATTGCACACTCACACTACTTTACTCACTACACATGTCCGGGCTTTCTAGACTGACAGCCTGGCTGACAGAAGCAGCGAAGCATTGCGCACTCACTCACTACTATACTCACTACACATGTCCGGGCTTACTAGACTAAAAGCCTGGCTGACAGAAGCAGCGTAGCAATGCACACTTACTTCTATACTCACTACACATGGCCGGGCTTACTAGACTGACAGCCTGGCTGACATAAGCAGCGTAGCATTGCACACTCACACTACTTTACTCACTACACATGTCCGGGCTTATTTGACTGACAGCCTAGCTGACAGAAGCAGCGTAGCATTGCACACTCACTCACTACTATACTCACTACACATGTCCGGGCTTACTAGACTGACAGCCTGGCTCACAGAAGCAGCGTAGCATTGCACACTCACTCACTACTATACTCACTTCACATGTCCGGGCTTACTAGACTCACAGCCTGGCTGACAGAAGCAGCGTAGCATTGCACACTCACTACTATACTCACTACACATGTCCGGGCTTACTAGACTGACAGCCTGGCTCACAGAAGCAGCGTAGCATTGCACTCTCACTACTATACTCACTACACATGTCCGGGCTTACTTGACTGACAGCCTGGCTCACAGAAGCAGCGTAGCATTGCACACTCACTACTATACTCACTACACATGTCCGGGCTAACTAGACTTACAGCCTGGCTAACAGAAGCAGCGTAGCATTGCACACTTACTACTATACTCACTACACATGTCCGGGCATACTAGACTGACAGCCTGGCTCACAGAAGCAGCGTCACATTGCACACTCACTCACTACTATACTCACTACACATGTCTGGGCTTACTAGACTTACAGCCTGGCTGACAGAAACAGCGTAGCATTGCACACTCACTCACTACTATACTCACTACACATGGCCGGGCTTACAAGACTGACAGCCTGGCTGACAGAAGCAGCGTAGCATTGCACACTTACTCACTACTATACTCACTACACATGTCCGGGCCTACTAGACTGACCGCCTGGCTCACAGTAGCAGCGTAGCATTGAACACTCACTACTGTACTCACTAGGCATGTCCGGGCTTACTAGACTGACAGCCTGGCTCACAGAAGCAGCGTAGAATTGTACACTCACTACTGTACTCACTACACATGTCCGGGCTTACTAGACTGACAGCCTGGCTGACAGAAGCAGCGTAGCATTGCACACTCACTCACTACTATACTCACTACACATATCCGGCCTTACTAGACTGCCAGCCTGGCTCACAGAAGCAGCGTAGCATTGCACACTCACTACTATACTCACTACACATGTCCGGGCTTACTAGACTTACAGCTTGGCTGACAGAAGCAGCGTAGCATTGCACACTCACTACTTTACTCACTTCACATGTCCGGGCTTACTAGACTGACAGCCTGGCTCACAGAAGCAGCGTAGCATTGCACACTCACTCACTACTATACTCACTACACATAGCCGGGCTTACTAGACTGACAGCCTGGCTGACAGAAGCAGCGTAGCATTGCACACTCACTCACTACCAAGTTTACTACACATGTCCGGGCCTACTAGACTGACAGAAGCAGCGTAGCATTGCACACTCACTCACTACTATACTCACTACACATGTCCGGGCTTACTAGACTCACAGCCTGGCTGACAGAAGCAGCGTAGCATTGCACACTCACTCACTACTATACTCACTTCACTATCCGGGCTTACTAGACTGACAGCCTGGCTCACAGAAGCAGCGTAGCATTGCACACTCACAACTATACTCACTTCACATGTCCGGGCTTACTATACTGACAGCCTGGCTTACAGAAGCAGCGTAGCATTGCACACTAACTTCTATACTCACTACACATGTCCGGGCTTACTAGACTGACAGCCTGGCTGACAGAAGCAGCGTAGCATTGCACACTCACTTCTATACTCACTACACATGTCCGGGCTTACTAGACTGACAGCCTGGCTGACAGAAGCAGCGTAGCATTGCACAGTCACTACTATACTCACTACACATGGCCGGGCTTACAAGACTGACAGCCTGGCTCACAGAAGCAGCTTAGCATTGCACAGTCACTACTATACTCACTAGACATGGCCGGGCTTACTAGACTGACAGTCTCGCTCTAAGAAGCAGAGTAGCATTGCACACTCACTACTATACTAACTACACATGTCCGCTTACTAGACTGACAGCCTGGCTGACAGAAGCAGCGTAGAACTGCACACTCACTTACTACTAAACTCACTACACATGTCCGGGCTTACTAGACTGACAGCCTGGCTGACAGAAGCAGCGTAGCATTGCACACTCACTACTATACTCACTACACATGTCCAGGCTTACTAGACTGACAGCCTTGCTGACAGAAGCAGCGTAGCATTGCACACTCACTCACTTCTATACTCACTACACATGTTCTGGCTTACTAGACTGACAGCCTAGCTCACAGAAGCAGCGTAGCATTGCACACTCACTTCTATACTCACTACACATGTCCGGGCTTACAAGACTGACAGACTGGCTGACAGAAGCAGCGTAGCATTGCACACTCACTACTATACTCACTACACATGTCCGGGCTTACTAGACTGACAGCCTGGCTGACAGAAGCAGCGTAGCATTGCACACTCACTACTATACTCACGACACTTGTCCGGGCTTACTAGAATGACAGCCTTGCTCACAGAAGAAGCGTAGCATTGCACACTCACTCACTTCTATACTCACTACACATGTCCGGGCTTACTAGACTGACAGCCTGGCTCAAAGAAGCAGCGTAGCATTGCACACTCACTACTATACTCACAACACATGTCCGGGCTTACTAGACTGACAGCCTGGCTCACAGAAGCAGCGTAGCATTGTACACTCACTACTTTACTCACTTCACATGTCCGGGCTTACTAGACTGACAGCCTAGCTCACAGAAGCAGCGTAGCATTGCACACTCACTCACTTCTATACTCACTACACATGTCCGGGCTTACTAGACTGACAGCCTGGCTCACAGAAGCAGCGTAGCATTGTACACTCACTACTATACTCACTACACATGTCTGGGCTTACTAGACTGACAGCCTGGCTGACAGAAGCAGCGTAGCATTGCACACTCACTACTATACTCACGACACATGTCCGGGCTTACTAGAATGACAGCCTTGCTGACAGAAGCAGCGTAGCATTGCACACTCACTCAGTACTATACTCACTACACATGTCCGGGCTTACTAGACTGACAGCCTGGCTGACAGAAGCAACAATCAATGACAAAGAAGATTCAACAAAGATATGGCTGTTGATCAAACACCTCAATACATACAATCAAAGAATAAACAACAATCAATGATAAGGAAGTTTCAACGAAGATATGTCTGTTGATCAAACACCTAAATACAAACAATCAAAGAATAAACAACAATCAATGACAAAGAAGTTTCAACAAAGATATGTCGGTTGATCAAACAACTCAATACATACAATCAAAGAATAAACAACAATCAATGACAAAGAAGTTTCAACGAAGATATGTCTGTTGAACAAACACCTCAATACATACAATCAAAGAATAAACAACAATCAATGACAAAGAAGTTTCAACAAAGATATGTCTGTTGATCAAACACCTCAATACATACAATCAAAGAAAAAACAACAATCAATGACAAGGAAGTTTCAACAAAGATATGTTTGTTGATCAAACACCTCAATACATACAATCAAAGAATAAACAACAATCAATGACAAAGAAGTTTTAACAAAGATATGTCTGTTGATCAAACACCTCAATACATACAATCAAAGAATAAACAACAATCGATGACAAAGAAGTTTCAACGAAGATATGTCTGTTGATCAAACACCTCAATACATACAATCAAAGAATAAACAACAATCAATGACAAAGAAGTTTCAACAAAGATATGTCTGTTGATCAAACACCTCAATACATACAATCAAAATAAACAACAATCAATGACAAAGAAGTTTCAACAAAGAGATGTCAGTTGATCAAACAACTCAAAACATACAATCAAAGAATAAACAACAATCAATGACGAAGAAGTTTTAACGAAGATATGTCTGTTGATCAAACACCTCAATACATACAATCAAAGAATAAACAACAATCAATGACAAAGAAGTTTTAACAAAGATATGTATGTTGATCAAACACCTCAATACATACAATCAAAGAATAAACAACAATCAATGACAAAGAAGTTTTAACAAAGATATGTTTGTTGATCAAACACCTCAATACATACAATCAAAGAATAAACAACAATCAATGACAAAGAAGTTTCAACAAAGATATGTCTGTTGATTAAACACTTCAATACATACAATCAAAGAATAAACAACAATCAATGACAAAGAAGTTTCAACAAAGTGTCAGGCTGTGAGTCAAGTATGCCCGGACATGTGTAGTGAGTATAGTAGTGAATAAGTGTGCAATGCTAAGCTGCTTCTGTCAGTCTAGTAGGCCCGGACATGTGTAGTGAGTATAGAAGTGAGTAAGTGTGCAATGCTACGCTGCTTCTGTCAGCCAGGCTGTCAGTCTTGTAAGCCCGGCCATGTGTAGTGAGTATAGTAGTGAGTAAGTGTGCAATGCTACGCTGCTTCTGTCAGGCAGGCTGTCAGTCTAGTAAGCCCGGACATGTGTAGTGAGTACAGTAGTGAGTGTAAAATGCTACGCTGCTTCTGTGAGCCAGGCTGTTAGTCTAGTAAGCCCGGACATGTGTAGTGAGTATAGTAGTGAGTGTTCAATGCTACGCTTCTTCTGTGAGCCAGGCTGTCAGTCTAGTAAGCCTGGCCATGTGTAGTGAGTATATTAGTGACTGTGCAATGCTTCGCTGCTTCTGTGAGCCCAGCTGTCAGTCAAGTAAGCCCTGACATGTGTAGTGAGTATAGTAGTGAATGTGTGCAATGCTACGCTGCTTCTGTCAGCCAGGCTGTCAGTCTAGTAAGCCCGGACATGTGTAGTGAGTATAGTAGTGAGATTGCAATGCTACGCTGCTTTTGTGAGCCAGGCTGTCAATCAAGTAAGCCCGGACATGTGTAGTGAGTATAGTCGTGAGTGTGCAATGCTACGCTACTTCTGTCAGCCAGGCTGTCAGTCTAGTAAGCCCGGACATGTGAAGTGAGTACAGTAGTAAGTGTAAAATACAACGCTGCTTCTGTGAGCCAGGCTGTCAGTCTAGTAAGCCCGGACATGTGTAGTGAGTACAGTCGTGAGTGTACAATGCTACGCTGCTTCTGTGAGCCAGGCTGTCAGTCTTGTAAGCCCGGACATGTGCAGTGAGTATAGTAGTGAGTGAGTGTGCAATGCTACGCTGCTTCTGTCAGCCAGGCTGTCAGTCTAGTAAGCCCGGACATGTGTAGTGAGTATAGTTGTGAGTGTGCAATGCTACGCTGCTTCTGTGAGCCAGGCTGTCAGTCTAGTAAGCCCGGACATGTGCAGTGAGTGTAGTAGTGAGTGAGTGTGCAATGCTACGCTGCTTCTGTCAGCCAGGCTGTGAGTCTAGTAAGCCCGGACATGTGTAGTGAGTATAGTAGTGAGTGAGTGTGCAATGCTACGCTGCTTCTGTCAGTCTAGTAGGCCCGGACATGTGTAGTGAGTATAGTAGTGAGTGAGTGTGCAATGCTACGCTGCTTCTGTCAGCCAGGCTGTCAGTCTTGTAAGCCCGGCCACGTGTAGTGAGTATAGAAGTGAGTGAGTGTGCAATGCTACGCTGCTTCTGTCAGCCAGGCTATCAGTCAAGTAAGCCCAAACATGTGTAGTGAGTATAGTAGTGAGTGAGTGTGCAATGCTACGCTGCTTCTGTCAGCCAGGCTGTCAGTCTAGTAATCCCGGACATGTGAAGTGAGTATAGTAGTGAGTGAGTGTGCAATGCTACGCTGCTTCTGTGAGCCAGGCTGTCAGTCTAGTAAGCCCGGACATGTGTAGTGAGTATAGTAGTAAGTGTGCAATGCTACGCTGCTTCTGTCAGCCGGGCTGTCAGTCTAGTAAGCCCGGACATGTGTAGTGAGTATAGTAGTGAGTGTGCAATGCTACGCTGCTTCTGTGAGCCAGGCTGTCTGTCTAGTAAGCCCGGACATGTGTAGTGAGTATAGTAGTGAGTGTGCAATGCTACGCTGCTTCTGTCAGCCAGGCAATCAGTCTAGTAAGCCCGGACATGTGTAGTGAGTATAGTAGTGAGTGTGCAATGCTACGCTGCTTCTGTCAGCCAGGCAATCAGTCTAGTAAGCCCGGACATGTGTAGTGAGTATAGTAGTGAGTGTGCAATGCTACGCTGCTTCTGTGAGCCAGGCTGTCAGTTAGTAGGCCCGTACATTGCCCTCGCTGGTTATAGACTGCCGCGGGCTCATTACAGGACTCGAAAATCATCTTCCCACATTTACACATTCCAAGAGCGTAGTTCCCATGTCTGAACCATAGATAGCACCATAACGTCCGTAGACAGTATTGATGCACCTTGCCCAGTGTTTGCCCCTTCCCCTAGTAGGCCCCTAGTAGGCTCCTTTTTAGCCCCCAGTAAGCCCCCAGTGGTAGGTCGATTAAGGCTGGTATTACAACTTATGCCAGAAAGAGAATTATTAGGACCTCTTTTGAGTCATGGGTGCATATTTGAGAGCACTTTTTAAACATCTAGTTTTTCAAATCTGTATTCATCGCACGTAGCCTTCATCAATATTCCACTTTCTACTTTCTCTCTTCTTCCTACTGGCCAGTCCTCTTCCATCGCCCACAAACCCCGTTAAGGGCAGTATTCCAGTTTGAAGCGATGGATGAATATGTGATAAATGCCCAATAGAAAAAAGGAATCAAGACAAATCTCGTAAATCGGTTACTGGTTCATTGATAATGAGGGAGCGAGGTCGATTGTTGCGCGAAAACTACGTAGACCAGTACACACATAGGGAAACTCCCCCTCCCCCCTGCGGAATATTGTAGACCTATATATTATGATAAAGTGATAAATTTGGAGTAGAACTTGACTTGTTCGTCACATGGCCAGTGGTGGGTGTGGCACCCAGGGGTTTCCAAAAGGTGAAATTTGCTGATTTTGTGACCATCAATTATTTTTTTACAGCCAAACCAATAAACCGACTGATATCTCTTTGTTGAAACTTCTTTGTCATTGATTGTTGTTTATTCTTTGATTGTATGTATTGAGGTGTTAGATCAACAGACACATCTTTGTTGAAACTTCCTTGTCATTGATTGTTGTTTATTCTTTGATTGTATGTATTGAGGTGTTTGATCAACAGACATATCTTTGTTGAAACTTCTTAGTCATTGATTGTTGTTTATTCTTTGATTGTATGTATTGAAGTGTTTGATCAACAGACATATCTTTGTTGAAACTTCTTTGTCATTGATTGTTGTTTATTCTTTGATTGTATGTATTGAGGTGTTTGATCAACAAACATATCTTTGTTGAAACTTCTTTGTCATTGATTGTTGTTTATTCTTTGATTGTATGTATTGAGGTGTTTGATCAACAGACATATCTTTGTTGAAACTTCTTTGTCATTGATTGTTGTTTATTCTTTGATTGTATGTATTGAGGTGTTTGATCAACAGACACATCTTTGTTGAAACTTCTTTGTCATTGATTGTTGTTTATTCTTTGATTTTATGTATTGAGGTGTTTGATCAACAGACACATCTATGTTGAAACTTCTTTGTCATTGATTGTTGTTTATTCTTTGATTGTTTGTATTGAGGTGTTTGATCAACAGACTTATCTTTGTTGAAACTTCTTTGTCATTGATTGTTGTTTATTCTTTGATTGTATGTATTAAGGTGTTTGATCAACAGTCATATCTTCGTTGAAACTTCCTTGTCATTGATTGTTGTTTATTCTTTGATTGTATGTATTGAGGTGTTTGATCAACAGACATATCTTTGTTGAACCTTCTTTGTCATTGATTGTTGTTTATTCTTTGATTGTATGTATTGAGGTGTTTGATCAACAAACATATCTTTGTTGAAACTTCCTTGTCATTGATTGTTGTTCATTCTTTGATTATATGTATTGAGGTGTTTGATCAACAGACATATCTTTGTTGAAGTGTCTTTGTCATTGATTGTTGTTTATTCTTTGATTGTATGTAATGAGTTGTTTGATCAACAGACATACCTTTGTTGAAACTTCTTTGTCATTGATTGTTGTTTATTCTTTGATCTTTTGTATTGAGGTGTTTGATCAACAGACATATCTTTGTTGAAACTTCTTTGTCATTGATTGTTGTTTATTCTTTGATTGTATGTATTGAGGTGTTTGATCAACAGACATATCTTCGTTGAAACTTCCTTGTCATTGATTGTTTGTTTATTCTTTGATTGTATGTATTGAGGTGTTTGATCAACAAACATATCTTTGTTGAAACTTCTTTGTCATTGATTGTTGCTTCTGTCAGCCAGGCTGTCAGTCTACTAAGCCCGGACATGTGTATTGAGTATAGAAGTGAGTGAGTGTGCAATGCTTCGCTGCTTCTGTCAGCCAGGCTGTCAGTCTAGTAAGCCCGGACATGTGTAGTGAGTATAGTAGTGAGTGTGCAATGCTACGCTGCTTCTGTTAGCCAGGCTGTCAGTCTAGTAAGCCCGGACATGTGTAGTGAGTATAGTAGTGAGTGAGTGTGCAATGCTACGCTGCTTCTGTGAGCCAGGCTGTCAGTCAAGTAAGCCCGGATATGTGTAGTGAGTATAGTAGTGAGTGTGCAATGCTACGCTGCTTCTGTGAGCCAGGCTGTGAGTCAAATTAGCCCGGACATGTGTAGTGAGTATAGTAGTGAGTGAGTGTGCAATGCTACGCTGCTTCTGTCAGCCAGGCTTACAGTCTAGTAAGCCCGAACATAAGTAGTGAGTATAGTAGTGAGTGTGCAATGCTACGCTGCTTCTGTCAGCCAGGCTGTCAGTCTAGTAAGCCCGGACATGTGTAGTGAGTATAGTAGTGAGTGAGTGTGCAATGCTACGCTGCTTCTGTCAGCCAGGCTGTCAGTCTAGTAAGCCCGGACATGTGAAGTGAGTACAGTAGTGAGTGTACAATGCAACGCTGCTTCTGTCAGCCAGGCTGTCAGTCTTGTAAGCCCGGCCACGTGTAGTGAGTATAGAAGTGAGTGAGTGTGCAATGCTACGCTGCTTCTGTCAGCCAGGCTGTCAGTCAAGTAAGCCCAAACATGTGTGGTGAGTAAAGTAGTGAGTGAGTGTGCAATGCTAAGCTGCTTCTGTGAGCCAGGCTGTCAGTCTAGTAAGCCCGGACATGTGTAGTGAGTATAGTAGTGAGTGTGCAATGCTACGCTGCTTCTGTGAGCCAGGCTGTGAGTCTAGTAAGCCCGGACATGTGTAGTGAGTATAGTAGTGAGTGTGCAATGCTACGCTGCTTCTGTGAGCCAGGCTGTCTGTCTAGTAAGCCCGGACATGTGTAGTGAGTATAGTAGTGAGTGTGCAATGCTTCGCTGCTTCTGTCAGCCAGGCTGTCAGTCTAGTAAGCCCGGACATGTGTAGTGAGTATAGTAGTGAGTGTGCAATGCTACGCTGCTTCTGTTAGCCAGGCTGTCAGTCTAGTAAGCCCGGACATGTGTAGTGAGTATAGTAGTGAGTGAGTGTGCAATGCTACGCTGCTTCTGTGAGCCAGGCTGTCAGTCTAGTAAGCCCGGATATGTGTAGTGAGTATAGTAGTGAGTGTGCAATGCTACGCTGCTTCTGTGAGCCAGGCTGTGAGTCAAATAAGCCCGGACATGTGTAGTGAGTATAGTAGTGAGTGAGTGTGCAATGCTACGCTGCTTCTGTCAGCCAGGCTTACAGTCTAGTAAGCCCGAACATGTGTAGTGAGTATAGTAGTGAGTGTGCAATGCTACGCTGCTTCTGTCAGCCAGGCTGTCAGTCTAGTAAGCCCGGACATGTGTAGTGAGTATAGTAGTGAGTGAGTGTGCAATGCTACGCGGCTTCTGTCAGCCAGGCTGTCAGTCTAGTAAGCCCGGACATGTGAAGTGAGTACAGTAGTGAGTGTACAATGCAACGCTGCTTCTGTCAGCCAGGCTGTCAGTCTTGTAAGCCCGGCCACGTGTAGTGAGTATAGAAGTGAGTAAGTGTGCAATGCTACGCTGCTTCTGTCAGCCAGGCTGTCAGTCTAGTAACCCCGGACATGTGTAGTGAGTATAGAAGTGAGTGTGCAATGCTACGCTGCTTGTGTGAGCCAAGCTGGCAGGCTAGTAAGCCCGCACATGTGTAGTGAGTATAGTAATGAGTGAGTGTGCAATGCTACGCTGCTTCTGTCAGCCAGGCAGTCAGTCTAGTAAGCCCGGACATGTGTATTGAGTAATTGTGAGTGTGCAATGCTACACTGCTTCTGTCAGCCAGGCTGTCAGTCTAGTAAGCCCGGACATGTGAAGTGTGTATAGTTGTGAGTGTGCAATGCTACGCTGCTTGTGTGAGCCAAGCTGGCAGGCTAGTAAGCCCGCACATGTGTAGTGAGTATAGTAATGAGTGAGTGTGCAATGCTACGCTGCTTCTGCCAGCCAGGCAGTCAGTCTAGTAAGCCCGGACATGTGTAGTGAGTACAGTTGTGAGTGTACAATGCTACGCTGCTTCTGTGAGCCAGGCTGTCAGTCTAGTAAGCCCGGACATGTGGAGTGAGTATAGTAGTGAGTGTGCAATGCTACGCTGCTTCTGTCAGCCAGGCTGTCAGTCTAGTTACCCCGGACATGTGTAGTGAGTATAGTAGTGAGTGAGTGTGCAATGGTACGCTACTTCTGTGAGCCAGGCTGTCAGTCTAGTAAGCCCGAACATGTGTAGTGAGTATAGAAGTGAGTGAGTATGCAATGCTACGCTGCTTATGTCAGCCAGGCAGTCAGTCTAGTAAGCCCGGACATGTGTAGTGAGTACAGTAGTGAGTGTACAATGCTACGCTGCTTCTGTGAGCCAGGCTGTCAGTCTAGTAAGCCCGGACATGTGTAGTGAGTATAGTAGTAAGTGTGCAATGCTACGCTGCTTCTGTCAGCCAGGCTGTCAGTCTAGTAAGCCCGGACATGTGTTGTGAGTAAAGTAGTGAGTGGGCTAAGCTACGCTGCTTCTGTCAGCCAGGCTGTCAGTCTAGTAAGCCCGGACATGTGTAGTGAGTATAGTAGTGAGTGAGTGTGCAATGCTACGCTGCTTCTGTCAGCCAGGCTTACAGTCTAGTAAGCCCGAACATGTGTAGTGAGTATAGTAGTGAGTGTGCAATGCTACGCTGCTTCTGTCAGCCAGGCTGTCAGTCTAGTAAGCCCGGACATGTGTTGTGAGTATAGTAGTAAGTGTGCAATGCTACGCTGCTTCTGTCAGCCAGGCTGTCAGTCTAGTAAGCCCGGACATGTGTTGTGAGTAAAGTAGTGAGTGGGCTAAGCTACGCTGCTTCTGTGAGCCAGGCTGTGAGTCTAGTAAGCCCGGACATGTGTAGTGAGTAAAGTATCGAGTGTACAATGCTACGCTGCTTCTGTCAGCCAGGCTGTCGGCCTAGTAAGCCCGGACAAGTGTTGTGAGTATAGTAGTGAGTGTGCAATGCTACGCTGCTTCTGTGAGCCAGGCTGTCAGTCTAGTAAGCCCGGACATGTGTAGTGAGTATAGTAGTGAGTGTGCAATGCTACGCTGCTTCTGTGAGCCAGGCTGTCAGTCTAGTAAGCCCGGACATGTGTATGAGTATAGTAGTGAGTGTGCAATGCTACGCTACTTCTGTCAGCCAGGCTGTCAGTCTAGTAAGCCCGGACATGTGTATGAGTATAGTAGTGAGTGTGCAATGCTACGCTACTTCTGTCAGCCAGGCTGTCAGTCTAGTAAGCCCGGACATGTGAAGTGAGTATAGTCGTTAGTGTGCAATGCTACGCTTCTTCTGTGAGCGGGCCTTCAGTCTAATAAGCCCGGACATGTGTAGTGAGTATAGTAGTGAGTGTGCAATGCTACGCTGCTTCTGTCAGCCAGGCTGTCAGTATAGTAAGCCCGGACATGTGTAGTGAGTATAGTAGTTAGTGTGCAATGCTACGCTGCTTCTGTGAGCAGGCTGTCAGTCTAGTAAACCCGGACATGTGTAGTGAGTATAGTAGTGAGTGTGCAATGCTACGCTGCTTCTGTCAGCCAGGCTGTCAGTCTTGTAAACCTGGACATGAGTAGTGAGTATAGTAGTGAGTGTGCAATGCTACGCTGCTTCTGTGAGCCAGGCTGTCAGTCTAGTGAGCCCGGACATGTGTAGTGAGTACAGTAGTGAGTGTACAATGCTACGAAGCTTCTGTAAGCCAGGCTGTCAGTCTAGTAAGCCCGGACATGTGTAGTGAGTATAGTAGTGAGTGAGTGTGCAATGCTACGGAACTTTTGTCAAGGCTGTCAGTCTAGTAAGCCCGGACATGTGTAGTGAGTTAAGTAGTGAGTATGCAATGCTAAGCTGCTTCTGTCAGTCAGGCTGTCGGTCTAGTAAGCCCGGACATGTGAAGTGAGTATAGTCGTTAGTGTGCAATGCTACGCTGCTTTTGTGAGCCAGGCTGTCAATCAAGTAAGCCCGGACATGTGTAGTGAGTATAGTCGTGAGTGTGCAATGCTACGCTACTTCTGTCAGCCAGGCTGTCAGTCTAGTAAGCCCGGACATGTGAAGTGAGTACAGTAGTAAGTGTACAATACAACGCTGCTTCTGTGAGCCAGGCTGTCAGTCTAGTAAGCCCGGACATGTGTAGTGAGTACAGTCGTGAGTGTACAATGCTACGCTGCTTCTGTGAGCCAGGCTGTCAGTCTTGTAAGCCCGGACATGTGCAGTGAGTATAGTAGTGAGTGAGTGTGCAATGCTACGCTGCTTCTGTCAGCCTGGCTGTCAGTCTAGTAAGCCCGGACATGTGTAGTGAGTATAGTAGTGAGTGTGCAATGCTACGCTGCTTCTGTGAGCCAGGCTGTCAGTCTAGTAAGCCCGGACATGTGCAGTGAGTGTAGTAGTGAGTGAGTGTGCAATGCTACGCTGCTTCTGTCAGCCAGGCTGTGAGTCTAGTAAGCCCGGACATGTGTAGTGAGTATAGTAGTGAGTGAGTGTGCAATGCTACGCTGCTTCTGTCAGTCTAGTAGGCCCGGACATGTGTAGTGAGTATAGTAGTGAGTGAGTGTGCAATGCTACGCTGCTTCTGTCAGCCAGGCTGTCAGTCTTGTAAGCCCGGCCACGTGTAGTGAGTATAGAAGTGAGTGAGTGTGCAATGCTACGCTGCTTCTGTCAGCCAGGCTATCAGTCAAGTAAGCCCAAACATGTGTAGTGAGTATAGTAGTGAGTGAGTGTGCAATGCTACGCTGCTTCTGTCAGCCAGGCTGTCAGTCTAGTAATCCCGGACATGTGAAGTTAGTATAGTAGTGAGTGAGTGTGCAATGCTACGCTGCTTCTGTGAGCCAGGCTGTCAGTCTAGTAAGCCCGGACATGTGTAGTGAGTATAGTAGTAAGTGTGCAATGCTACGCTGCTTCTGTCAGCCGGGCTGTCAGTCTAGTAAGCCCGGACATGTGTAGTGAGTATAGTAGTGAGTGTGCAATGCTACGCTGCTTCTGTGAGCCAGGCTGTCTGTCTAGTAAGCCCGGACATGTGTAGTGAGTATAGTAGTGAGTGTGCAATGCTACGCTGCTTCTGTCAGCCAGGCAATCAGTCTAGTAAGCCCGGACATGTGTAGTGAGTATAGTAGTGAGTGTGCAATGCTACGCTGCTTCTGTCAGCCAGGCAATCAGTCTAGTAAGCCCGGACATGTGTAGTGAGTATAGTAGTGAGTGTGCAATGCTACGCTGCTTCTGTGAGCCAGGCTGTCAGTTAGTAGGCCCGTACATTGCCCTCGCTGGTTATAGACTGCCGCGGGCTCATTACAGGACTCGAAAATCATCTTCCCACATTTACACATTCCAAGAGCGTAGTTCCCATGTCTGAACCATAGATAGCACCATAACGTCCGTAGACAGTATTGATGCACCTTGCCCAGTGTTTGGCCCCTTCCCCTAGTAGGCCCCTAGTAGGCTCCTTTTTAGCCCCCAGTAAGCCCCCAGTGGTAGGTCGATTAAGGCTGGTATTACAACTTATGCCAGAAAGAGAATTATTAGGACCTCTTTTGAGTCATGGGTGCATATTTGAGAGCACTTTTTATACATCTAGTTTTTCAAATCTGTATTCATCGCACGTAGCCTTCATCAATATTCCACTTTCTACTTTCTCTCTTCTTCCTACTGGCCAGTCCTCTTCCATCGCCCACAAACCCCGTTAAGGGCAGTATTCCAGTTTGAAGCGATGGATGAATATGTGATAAATGCCCAATAGAAAAAAGGAACCAAGACAAATCTCGTAAATCGGTTACTGGTTCATTGATAATGAGGGAGCGAGGTCGATTGTTGGGCGAAAACTACGTAGACCAGTACACACATAGGGAAACTCCCCCTCCCCCCTGCGGAATATTGTAGACCTATATATTATGATAAAGTGATAAATTTGGAGTAGAACTTGACTTGTCAGTCTAGTAAGCCCGGACATGTGTAGTGAGTATAGTAGTGAGTGTGCAATGCTACGCTGATTCTGTCAGCCAGGCTTTTAGTCTAGTAAGCCCGAACATGTGTAGTGAGTATAGTAGTGAGTGTGCAATTCTACGCTGCTTCTGTCAGCAAGGCTGTCAGTCTAGTAAGCCCGGATATGTGTAGTGAGTATAGTAGTGAGTGAGTGTGCAATGCTACGCTGCTTCTGTGAGCCAGGCTGTCAGTCTAGTAAGCCCGGACATGTGTTGAGAGTATAGTAGTGAGTGTGCAATGCTACGCTGCTTCTGTCAGCCAGGCTGTCAGTCTAGTCAGCCCGGACATGTGTAGTGAGTACAGTAGTGAGTGTACAATGCTACGCTGCTTCTGTCAGCCAGGCTTTTAGTCTAGTAAGCCCGAACATGTGTAGTGAGTATAGTAGTGAGTGTGCAATTCTACGCTGCTTCTGTCAGCAAGGCTGTCAGTCTAGTAAGCCCGGACATGTGTAGTGAGTATAGTAGTGAGTGAGTGTACAATGCTACGCTGCTTCTGTGAGCCAGGCTGTCAGTCTAGTAAGCCCGGATATGTGTAGTGAGTATAGTAGTGAGTGAGTGTACAATGCTACGCTGCTTCTGTGAGCCAGGCTGTCAGTCTAGTAAGCCCGGACATGTGTAGTGAGTATTGTAGTAAGTGAGTGTGCAATGCTACGCTGCTTCTGTAAGCCAGGCTGTCAGTCTAGTAAGCGGACATGTGTAGTTAGTATAGTAGTGAGTGTGCAATGCTACTCTGCTTCTGTGAGCAAGACTGTCAGTCTAGTAAGCCCGGCCATGTATAGTGAGTATAGTAGTGACTGTGCAAATCTACGCTACTTCTGTGGGCCAGGCTGTCAGTCTAGTAAGCCTGGCCATGTGTAGTGAGTATAGTAGTGACTGTGCAATGCTACGCTGCTTCTGTCAGCCTGGCTGTCAGTCTAGTAAGCCCGGACATGTGTAGTGAGTATAGAAGTGAGTGTGCAATGCTACGCTGCTTCTGTCAGCCAGGCTGTCAGTCTAGTAAGCCCGGACATGTGCAGTGAGTATAGTAGTGAGTGTGCAATGCTACGCTGCTTCTTTGAGCCAGGCTGTCAGTCTAGTAAGCCCGGACATGTGTAGTGAGTATAGTAGTGAGTGTACAATGCTACGCTACTTCTGTGAGCAAGGCTGTCAGTCTAGTAAGCCCGGAAGTGTGGAGTGAGTATAGTAGTGAGTAAGTGTGCAATGCTACGCTGCTTCTGTCAGCCAGGCTGTCAGTCTTGTAAGCCCGGCCATGTGAAGTGAGTATAGTAGTGAGTAAGTGTGCAATGCTACGCTGTTTCTGTCAGCCAGGCTGTCAGTCTAGTAAGCCCAGACATGTGGAGTGAGTATAGTAGTGAGTGAGTGTGCAATGTCGCTGCTTCTGTGAGCCAGGATGTCAGTTAAGTAAGCCCGGACATGTGTAGTGAGTAAAGTAGTGAGTGTGCAATGCAACGCTGCTTCTGTGAGCCAGGCTGTCAGTCTAGTAAGCCCGGACTTGTGTAGTGAGTATAGTTGTGAGTGTGCAATGCTACGCTGCTTCTGTGAGCCAGGCTGTCAGTCTAGTAAGCCCGGACATGTGAAGTGAGTATAGTAGGGAGTGAGTGTGCAATGCTACTCTGCTTCTGTCAGTCTAGTAGGCCCGGACATGTGTAGTGAGTATAGTAGTGAGTGTGCAATGCTACGCTGCTTCTGTCAGCCAGGCTGTCAGTCTAGTAAGCCCGGACATGTGTAGTGAGTATAGAAGTGAGTGAGTGTGCAATGCTACGCTGCTTCTGTCAGCCAAGCTGTCAGTCTAGTAAGCCCGGACATGTGTAGTGAGTATAGTAGTGAGTGAGTGTGCAATGCTACGCTGCTTCTGTCAGCCAGGCTGTAAGTCTTGTAAGCCCGGACATGTGTAGTGAGTATAGTATTGAGTGAGTGTGCAATGCTACGCTGCTACTGTGAGCCAGGCTGTCAGTCTAGTAAGCCCGGACATGTGTAATGAGTATAGTAATAAGTGTGCAATGCTACGCTGCTTCTGTCAGCCAGGCTGTCAGTCAAGTAAGCCCGGACATGTGTAGTGAGTATAGTAGTGAGTGTGCAATGCTACGCTGCTTCTGTCAGCCAGGCTGTCAGTCTAGTAAGCCCGGACATGTTAATTGAGTATAGTAGTGAGTGTGCATTGCTACGCTGCTTCTGTGAGCCAGGCTGGCAGTCTAGTAAGCCCAGACATGTGTAGTGAGTATGGTAGTGAGATTGCAATGCTACGCTACTTCTGTCAGCCAGGCTGTCAGTCTAGTAAGCCCGGACATGTGAAGTGAGTACAGTAGTGAGTGAACAATGCAACGCTGCTTCTGTCAGCCAGGCTGTCAGTCTTGTAAGCCCGGCCACGTGTAGTGAGTATAGAAGTGAGTAAGTGTGCAATGCTACGCTGCTTCTGTCAGCCAGGCTGTCAGTCAAGTAAGCCCGGACATGTGTATTGAGTAATTTTGAGTGTGCAATGCTACGCTGCTTTTGTCAGCCAGGCTGTCAGTCTAGTAAGCCCGGACATGTGAAGTGTGTATAGTTGTGAGTGTGCAATGCTACGCTGCTTGTGTGAGCCAAGCTGGCAGGCTAGTAAGCCCGCACATGTGTAGTGAGTATAGTAATAAGTGAGTGTGCAATGCTACGCTGCTTCCGTCAGCCAGGCAGTCAGTCTAGTAAGCCCGGACATGTGTAGTGAGTACAGTTGTGAGTGTACAATGCTACGCTGCTTCTGTGAGCCAGGCTGTCAGTCTAGTAAGCCCGGACATGTGTAGTGAGTATAGTAGTGAGTGTGCAATGCTACGCTGCTTCTGTCAGCCAGGCTGTCAGTCTAGTTACCCCGGACATGTGTAGTGAGTGAGTGTGTAATGTTACGCTACTTCTGTGAGCCAGGCTGTCAGTCTAGTAAGCCCGAACATGTGTAGTGAGTATAGAAGTGAGTGAGTATGCAATGCTACGCTGCTTATGTCAGCCAGGCAGTCAGTCTAGTAAGCCTGGACATGTGTAGTGAGTACAGTAGTGAGTGTACAATGCTACGCTGCTTCTGTGAGCCAGGCTGTCAGTCTAGTAAGCCCGGACATGTGTAGTGAGTATAGTAGTAAGTGTGCAATGCTACGCTGCTTCTGTCAGCCAGGCTGTCAGTCTAGTAAGCCCGGACATGTGTTGTGAGTAAAGTAGTGAGTGGGCTGAGCTACGCTGCTTCTGTCAGCCAGGCTGTCAGTCTAGTAAGCCCGGACATGTGTATGAGTATAGTAGTGAGTGTGCAATGCTACGCTGCTTATGTCAGCCAGGCAGTCAGTCTAGTAAGCCTGGACATGTGTAGTGAGTACAGTAGTGAGTGTACAATGCTACGCTGCTTCTGTGAGCCAGGCTGTCAGTCTAGTAAGCCCGGACATGTGTAGTGAGTATAGTAGTAAGTGTGCAATGCTACGCTGCTTCTGTCAGCCAGGCTGTCAGTCTAGTAAGCCCGGACATGTGTTGTGAGTAAAGTAGTGAGTGGGCTGAGCAACGCTGCTTCTGTCAGCAAGGCTTTCAGTCTAGTAAGCCCGGACATGTGTTGTGAGTATAGTAGTGAGTGTGCAATGCTACGCTGCTTCTGTGAGCCAGGCTGTCAGTCTAGTAAGCCCGGACATGTGTATGAGTATAGTAGTGAGTGTGCAATGCTACGCTACTTCTGTCAGCCAGGCTGTCAGTCTAGTAAGCCCGGACATGTGTTGTGAGTATAGTAGTGAGTGTGCAATGCTACGCTGCTTCTGTGAGCCAGGCTGTCAGTCTAGTAAGCCCGGACATGTGTAGTGAGTACAGTAGTGAGTGTACAATGCTACGAAGCTTCTGTAAGCCAGGCTGTCAGTCTAGTAAGCCCGGACATGTGTAGTGAGTTTAGTAGTGAGTGTGCAATGCTATGCTGCTTGTGTCAGTCAGGCTGTCGGCCTAGTAAGCCCGGACATGTGAAGTGAGTATAGTCGTTAGTGTGCAATGCTACGCTTCTTCTGTGAGCGGGCCTTCAGTCTAATAAGCCCGGACATGTGTAGTGAGTTTAGTAGTGAGTGTGCATTGCTACGCTGCTCTTGTCAGCCAGGCTGTCAGTATAGTAAGCCCGGACATGTGTAGTGAGTATAGTCGTTAGTGTGCAATGCTACGCTGCTTCTGTGAGCCAGGCTGTCAGTCTAGTAAGCCCGGACATGTGTAGTGAGTATAGTAGTGAGTGTGCAATGCTACGCTGCTTCTGTGAGCCAGGCTGTCAGTCTAGTAAGCCCGGACATGTGTAGTGAGTATAGTAGTGAGTGTGCAATGCTACGCTGCTTCTGTCAGCCAGGCTGTCAGTCTAGTAAACCTGGACATGAGTAGTGAGTATAGTAGTGAGTGTGCAATGCTACGCTACTTCTGTGTGCCAGGCTGTCAGTCTAGTAAGCCCGGACATGTCTAGTGAGTACAGTAGTGAGTGTACAATGCTACGAAGCTTCTGTAAGCCAGGCTGTCAGTCTAGTAAGCCCGGACATGTGTAGTGAGTATATTAGTGAGTGAGTGTGCAATGCTACGCTACTTTTGTCAGCCTGGCTGTCAGTCTAGTAAGCCCGGACATGTGTAGTGAGTTTAGTAGTGAGTGTGCAATGCTAAGCTGCTTCTGTCAGTCAGGCTGTCGGTCTAGTAAGCCCGGACATGTGAAGTGAGTATAGTCGTTAGTGTGCAATGCTACGCTTCTTCTGTAGCGGGCCTTCAGTCTAATAAGCCCGGACATGTGTAGTGAGTATAGTAGTGAGTGTGCAATGCTACGCTGCTTCTGTCAGCCAGGCTGTCAGTATAGTAAGCCCGGACATGTGAAGTGAGTACAGTAGTGAGTGAACAATGCAACGCTGCTTCTGTCAGCCAGGCTGTCAGTCTTGTAAGCCCGGCCACGTGTAGTGAGTATAGAAGTGAGTAAGTGTGCAATGCTACGCTGCTTCTGTCAGCCAGGCTGTCAGTCAAGTAAGCCCGGACATGTGTATTGAGTAATTTTGAGTGTGCAATGCTACGCTGCTTTTGTCAGCCAGGCTGTCAGTCTAGTAAGCCCGGACATGTGAAGTGTGTATAGTTGTGAGTGTGCAATGCTACGCTGCTTGTGTGAGCCAAGCTGGCAGGCTAGTAAGCCCGCACATGTGTAGTGAGTATAGTAATAAGTGAGTGTGCAATGCTACGCTGCTTCCGTCAGCCAGGCAGTCAGTCTAGTAAGCCCGGACATGTGTAGTGAGTACAGTTGTGAGTGTACAATGCTACGCTGCTTCTGTGAGCCAGGCTGTCAGTCTAGTAAGCCCGGACATGTGTAGTGAGTATAGTAGTGAGTGTGCAATGCTACGCTGCTTCTGTCAGCCAGGCTGTCAGTCTAGTTACCCCGGACATGTGTAGTGAGTGAGTGTGTAATGTTACGCTACTTCTGTGAGCCAGGCTGTCAGTCTAGTAAGCCCGAACATGTGTAGTGAGTATAGAAGTGAGTGAGTATGCAATGCTACGCTGCTTATGTCAGCCAGGCAGTCAGTCTAGTAAGCCTGGACATGTGTAGTGAGTACAGTAGTGAGTGTACAATGCTACGCTGCTTCTGTGAGCCAGGCTGTCAGTCTAGTAAGCCCGGACATGTGTAGTGAGTATAGTAGTAAGTGTGCAATGCTACGCTGCTTCTGTCAGCCAGGCTGTCAGTCTAGTAAGCCCGGACATGTGTTGTGAGTAAAGTAGTGAGTGGGCTGAGCTACGCTGCTTCTGTCAGCCAGGCTGTCAGTCTAGTAAGCCCGGACATGTGTATGAGTATAGTAGTAAGTGTGCAATGCTACGCTGCTTATGTCAGCCAGGCAGTCAGTCTAGTAAGCCTGGACATGTGTAGTGAGTACAGTAGTGAGTGTACAATGCTACGCTGCTTCTGTGAGCCAGGCTGTCAGTCTAGTAAGCCCGGACATGTGTAGTGAGTATAGTAGTGAGTGTGCAATGCTACGCTGCTTCTGTCAGCCAGGCTGTCAGTCTAGTAAGCCCGGACATGTGTTGTGAGTAAAGTAGTGAGTGGGCTGAGCAACGCTGCTTCTGTCAGCAAGGCTTTCAGTCTAGTAAGCCCGGACATGTGTTGTGAGTATAGTAGTGAGTGTGCAATGCTACGCTGCTTCTGTGAGCCAGGCTGTCAGTCTAGTAAGCCCGGACATGTGTATGAGTATAGTAGTGAGTGTGCAATGCTACGCTACTTCTGTCAGCCAGGCTGTCAGTCTAGTAAGCCCGGACATGTGTTGTGAGTATAGTAGTGAGTGTGCAATGCTACGCTGCTTCTGTGAGCCAGGCTGTCAGTCTAGTAAGCCCGGACATGTGTAGTGAGTACAGTAGTGAGTGTACAATGCTACGAAGCTTCTGTAAGCCAGGCTGTCAGTCTAGTAAGCCCGGACATGTGTAGTGAGTTTAGTAGTGAGTGTGCAATGCTATGCTGCTTGTGTCAGTCAGGCTGTCGGCCTAGTAAGCCCGGACATGTGAAGTGAGTATAGTCGTTAGTGTGCAATGCTACGCTTCTTCTGTGAGCGGGCCTTCAGTCTAATAAGCCCGGACATGTGTAGTGAGTTTAGTAGTGAGTGTGCATTGCTACGCTGCTCTTGTCAGCCAGGCTGTCAGTATAGTAAGCCCGGACATGTGTAGTGAGTATAGTCGTTAGTGTGCAATGCTACGCTGCTTCTGTGAGCCAGGCTGTCAGTCTAGTAAGCCCGGACATGTGTAGTGAGTATAGTAGTGAGTGTGCAATGCTACGCTGCTTCTGTGAGCCAGGCTGTCAGTCTAGTAAGCCCGGACATGTGTAGTGAGTATAGTAGTGAGTGTGCAATGCTACGCTGCTTCTGTCAGCCAGGCTGTCAGTCTAGTAAACCTGGACATGAGTAGTGAGTATAGTAGTGAGTGTGCAATGCTACGCTACTTCTGTGTGCCAGGCTGTCAGTCTAGTAAGCCCGGACATGTCTAGTGAGTACAGTAGTGAGTGTACAATGCTACGAAGCTTCTGTAAGCCAGGCTGTCAGTCTAGTAAGCCCGGACATGTGTAGTGAGTATATTAGTGAGTGAGTGTGCAATGCTACGCTACTTTTGTCAGCCTGGCTGTCAGTCTAGTAAGCCCGGACATGTGTAGTGAGTTTAGTAGTGAGTGTGCAATGCTAAGCTGCTTCTGTCAGTCAGGCTGTCGGTCTAGTAAGCCCGGACATGTGAAGTGAGTATAGTCGTTAGTGTGCAATGCTACGCTTCTTCTGTAGCGGGCCTTCAGTCTAATAAGCCCGGACATGTGTAGTGAGTATAGTAGTGAGTGTGCAATGCTACGCTGCTTCTGTCAGCCAGGCTGTCAGTATAGTAAGCCCGGACATGTGTAGTGAGTATAGTCGTTAGTGTGCAATGCTACGCTGCTTCTGTGAGCAGGCTGTCAGGCTAGTAAGCCCGGCCATGTGTAGTGAGTATAGTAGTGAGTGTGCAATGCTACGCTGCTTCTGTGAGCCAGGCTGTCAGTCTAGTAAGCCCGGACATGTGTAGTGAGTATAGTAGTGAGTGAGTGTGCAATGCTACGCTGCTTCTGTCAGCCAGGCTGTCAGTCTAGTTAGCCCGGACATGTGTAGTGAGTATAGTAGTGAGTGTGCAATGCTACGCTGATTCTGTCAGCCAGGCTTTTAGTCTAGTAAGCCCGAACATGTGTAGTGAGTATAGTAGTGAGTGAGTGTGCAACGCTACGCTGTTTCTGTGAGCCAGGCTGTCAGTCTAGTAAGCCCGGACATGTGAAGTGAGTATAGTAGTGAGTGTGCAATTCTTCGCTGCTTCTGTCAGCAAGGCTGTCAGTCTAGTAAGCCTGGATATGTGTAGTGAGTATAGTAGTGAGTGAGTGTGCAATGCTACGCTGCTTCTGTGAGCCAGGCTGTCAGTCTAGTAAGCCCGGACATGTGTAGAGAGTATAGAAGTGAGTGTGCAATGCTACGTTGAGGCTGTGAGCCAGGCTGTCAGTCTAGTAAGCCCGGACATGTGTAGTGAGTATAGTAGTGAGTGTGCAATGCTACGTTGCTTCTGTGAGCCAGGCTGTCAGTCTAGTAAGCCCGGACATGTGTAGTGAGTATAGTAGTGAGTGTGCAATGCCCCGCTGCTTCTGTGAGCCAGGCTGTCAGTCTAGTAAGCCAAGACATGTGAAGTGAGTATAGTAGTGAGTGTGCAATGCTACGCTGCTTCTGTCAGCCAGGCTGTCAGTCTAGTAAGCCCTGACATGTGTAGTGAGTATAGTAGTGAATGTGTGCAATGCTACGCTGCTTCTGTCAGCCAGGCTGTCAGTCTAGTAAGCCCGGACATGTGTAGTGAGTATAGTAGTGAGATTGCAATGCTACGCTGCTTTTGTGAGCCAGGCTGTCAATCAAGTAAGCGCGGACATGTGTAGTGAGTATAGTCGTGAGTGTGCAATGCTACGCTGCTTCTGTCAGCCAGGCTGTCAGTCTAGTAAGCCCGGACATGTGTAGTGAGTATATTAGTGAGTGAGTGTGCAATGCTACGCTGCTTCTGTCAGCCAGGCTGTCAGTCTAGTAAGCCCTGACATGTGTAGTGAGTATAGTAGTGAATGTGTGCAATGCTACGCTGCTTCTGTCAGCCAGGCTGTCAGTCTAGTAAGCCCGGACATGTGTAGTGAGTATAGTAGTGAGATTGCAATGCTACGCTGCTTTTGTGAGCCAGGCTGTCAATCAAGTAAGCCCGGACATGTGTAGTGAGTATAGTCGTGAGTGTGCAATGCTACGCTACTTCTGTTAGCCAGGCTGTCAGTCTAGTAAGCCCGGACATGTAAAGTGAGTACAGTAGTAAGGCTTTTGTGAGCCAGGCTGTCAGTCTAGTAAGCCCGGACATGTGTAGTGAGTACAGTAGTGAGTGTGCAATGCTACGCTGCTTCTGTGAGCCAGGCTGTCAGTCTAGTAAGCCCGGACATGTGCAGTGAGTATAGTAGTGAGTGAGTGTGCAATGCCACGCTGCTTCTGTCAGCCAGGCTGTCAGTCTAGTAAGCCCGGACATGTGAAGTGAGTATAGTAGTGAGTGTGCAATGCTACGCTGCTTCTGTGAGCCAGGCTGTCAGTCTAGTAAGCCCGGACATGTGCAGTGAGTGTAGTAGTGAGTGAGTGTGCAATGCTACGCTGCTTCTGTCAGCCAGGCTGTGAGTCTAGTAAGCCCGGAAATGTGCAGTGAGTGTAGTAGTGAATGAGTGTGCAATGCTACGCTGCTTCTGTGAGCCAGGCTGTCAGTCTAGTAAGCCCGGACATGTGCAGTGAGTGTAGTAGTGAGTGAGTGTGCAATGCTACGCTGCTTCTGTCAGCCAGGCTGTGAGTCTAGTACGCCCGGACATGTGTAATGAGTATGGTAGTGAGTGAGTGTGCAATGCTACGCTGCTTCTGTCAGTCTAGTAGGCCCGGACATGTGTAGTGAGTATAGTAGTAAGTGAGTGTGCAATGCTACGCTGCTTCTGTCAGCCAGGCTGTCAGTCTTGTAAGCCCGGCCACGTGTAGTGAGTATAGAAGTGAGTGAGTGTGCAATGCTACGCTGCTTCTGTCAGCCAGGCTGTCAGTCAAGTAAGCCCAAACATGTTTAGTGAGTATAGTAGTGAGTGAGTGTGCAATGCTACGCTGCTTCTGTCAGCCAGGCTGTCAGTCTAGTAAGCCCGGACATGTGTAGTGAGTATAGTAGTAAGTGTGCAATGCTACGCTGCTTCTGTCAGCCGGGCTGTCAGTCTAGTAAGCCCGGACATGTGTTGTGAGTATAGTAGTGAGTGTGCAATGCTACGCTGCTTCTGTGAGCCAGGCTGTCTGTCTAGTAAGCCCGGACATGTGAAGTGAGTATAGTAGTGAGTGTGCAATGCAACGCTGCTTCTGTCAGCCAGGCAATCAGTCTAGTAAGCCCGGACATGTGTAGTGAGTATAGTAGTGAGTGTGCGATGCTACGCTGCTTCTGTCAGCCAGGCAATCAGTCTAGTAAGCCCGGACATGTGTAGTGAGTATAGTAGTGAGTGTGCAATGCTACGCTGCTTCTGTGAGCCAGGCTGTCAGTTAGTAGGCCCGTACATTGCCCTCGCTGGTTATAGACTGCCGCGGGCTCATAACAGGACTCGAAAATCATCTTCCCACATTTACACATTCAAAGAGCGTAGTTCCCATGTCTGAACCATAGATAGCACCATAACGTCCGTAGACAGTATTGATGCACCTTGCCCAGTGTTTGGCCCCTTCCCCTAGTAGGCCCCTAGTAGGCTCCTTTTTAGCCCCCAGTAAGCCCCCAGTGGTAGGTCGATTTAGGCTGGTATTACAACTTATGCCAGAAAGAGAATTATTAGGACCTCTTTTGAGTCATGGGTGCATATTTGAGAGCACTTTTTAAACATCTAGTTTTTCAAATCTGTATTCATCGCACGTAGCCTTCATCAATATTCCACTTTCTACTTTCTCTCTTCTTCCTACTGGCCAGTCCTCTTCCATCGCCCACAAACCCCGTTAAGGGCAGTATTCCAGTTTGAAGCGATGGATGAATATGTGATAAATGCCCAATAGAAAAAAGGAATCAAGACAAATCTCGTAAATCGGTTACTGGTTTATTGATAATGAGGGAGCGAGGTCGATTGTTGCGCGAAAACTACGTAGACCAGTACACACATAGGGAAACTCCCCCTCCCCCCTGCGGAATATTGTAGACCTATATATTATGATAAAGTGATAAATTTGAAGTAGAACTTGACTTGTTCGTCACATGGCCAGTGGTGGGTGTGGCACCCAGGGGTGTCCAAAAGGTGAATTTTGCTGATTTTGAGACCATCAATTATTTTTTTTTTTTCAGCCAAACCAATAAACCGACTGATATCTCTTTGTTGAAACTTCTTTGTCATTGATTGTTGTTTATTCTTTGATTGTATGTATTGAGGTGTTAGATCAACGGACACATCTTTGTTGAAACTTCCTTGTCATTGATTGTTGTTTATTCTTTGATTGTATGTATTGAAGTGTTTGATCAACAGACATATCTTTGTTGAAACTTCTTTGTCATTGATTGTTGTTTATTCTTTGATTGTATGTATTGAGGTGTTTGATCAACAAACATATCTTTGTTGAAACTTCTTTGTCAT
The DNA here is from genome assembly GCA_945910005.1 of Isoperla grammatica. Classification (NCBI taxonomy): domain Eukaryota; kingdom Metazoa; phylum Arthropoda; class Insecta; order Plecoptera; family Perlodidae; genus Isoperla; species Isoperla grammatica. The sequence continues at coordinate 37,245,203 of OX246745.1, forward strand.
TGATTGTTGTTTATTCTTTGATTGTATGTATTGAGGTGTTTGATCAACAGACATATCTTTGTTGAAACTTCTTTGTCATTGATTGTTGTTTATTCTTTGATTGTATGTATTGAGGTGTTTGATCAACAGACACATCTTTGTTGAAACTTCTTTGTCATTAATTGTTGTTTATTCTTTGATGGTATGTATTGAGGTGTTTGATCAACAGACACATCTATGTTGAAACTTCTTTGTCATTGATTGTTGTTTATTCTTTGATTGTTTGTATTGAGGTGTTTGATCAACAGACTTATCTTTGTTGAAACTTCTTTGTCATTGATTGTTGTTTATTCTTTGATTGTATGTATTGAGGTGTTTGATCAACAGTCATATCTTCGTTGAAACTTCCTTGTCATTGATTGTTGTTTATTCTTTGATTCTATGTATTGAGGTGTTTGATCAACAGACATATCTTTGTTGAACCTTCTTTGTCATTGATTGTTGTTTATTCTTTGATTGTATGTATAAGGGTGTTTGATCAACAGACATATCTTCGTTGAAACTTCTTTGTCATCGTTTGTTGTTTATTCTTTGATTGTATGTATTGAGGTGTTTGATCAACAGACATATCTTTGTTGAAACTTCTTTGTCATTGATTGTTGTTTATTCTTTGATTGTATGTATTGAGGTGTTTGATCAACAAACATATCTTTGTTGAAACTTCCTTGTCATTGATTGTTGTTCATTCTTTGATTATATGTATTGAGGTGTTTGATCAACAGACATATCTTTGTTGAAGTGTCTTTGTCATTGATTGTTGTTTATTCTTTGATTGTATGTATTGAGGTGTTTGTTCAACAGACATATCTTCGTTGAAACTTCTTTGTCATTGATTGTTGTTTATTCTTTGATTGTATGTATTGAGTTGTTTGATCAACAGACATATCTTTGTTGAAACTTCTTTGTCATTGATTGTTGTTTATTCTTTGATCTTTTGTATTGAGGTGTTTGATCAACAGACATATCTTTGTTGAAACTTCTTTGTCATTGATTGTTGTTTATTCTTTGATTGTATGTATTGAGGTGTTTGATCAACAGACATATCTTCGTTAAAACTTCCTTGTCATTGATTGTTTGTTTATTCTTTGATTGTATGTATTGAGGTGTTTGATCAACAAACATATCTTTGTTGAAACTTCTTTGTCATTGATTGTTGCTTCTGTCAGCCAAGCTGTCAGTCTAGTAAGCCCGGACATGTGTATCTAGTATAGAAGTGAGTGAGTGTGCAATGCTTCGCTGCTTCTGTCAGCCAGGCTGTCAGTCTAGTAAGCCCGGACATGTGTAGTGAGTATAGTAGTGAGTGTGCAATGCTACGCTGCTTCTGTTAGCCAGGCTGTCAGTCTAGTAAGCCCGGACATGTGTAGTGAGTATAGTAGTGAGTGAGTGTGCAATGCTACGCTGCTTCTGTGAGCCAGGTTGTCAGTCTAAACTCGGTCCCTATCCAAGATACACGCCGGTAAAGAGGACTCCTCAAAGGGCGGATTATTTCCCGATCACTGTGCAAGGTTGTAAACGTCAAGCTTGTCACCAGGAAGGATGCACAGTTTTAAAAAAAAAGTGACCACCAATAATATCTATTCAAATAAGAAAGACACCCACCTGGCAATAGGAAGACGGGGGCTCAGGATTCTGTCCCTTTTCTAAGGGTCGACCATAATTATCTCTTGCTTCGAGGGTCCATGTGGTTTGGAGCTGTCTTTACTATGTAAGAAACTAAGTGGTTTGCAAAATAAAGGTGATGATTGACAGCATAAGTCTCCAACAATAAGACACAGTTCCTTTTAGTTCTCATTTTGCCGGCGTGTATCTTGAATTGGGACCGAGAGTAGTAAGCCCGGACATGTGTAGTGAGTATAGTAGTGAGTGTGCAATGCTACGCTGCTTCTCTGAGCCAGGCTGTCAGTCAAGTAAGCCCAGACATGTGGAGTGAGTATAGTATTGAGTGAGTGTGCAATGCTACTTTGCTTCTGTCAGTAAGGCTGTCAGTCTAGTAAGCCAGGACATGTGTAGTGAGTATAGTAGTGAGTGTGCAATGCTACGCTGCTTCTGTGAGCCAGGCTGTCAGTCTAGTTAGCCCGGACATGTGTAGTGAGTATAGTAGTGAGTGAGTGTGCAATGCTACGCTGCTTCTGTGAGCCAAGCTGTCAGTCTAGTAAGCCCGGACATGTGTAGTGAGTATAGTAGTGAGTCTGCAATGCTACGCTGCTTCTGTCAGCCAGGCTGTCAGTCTAGTAAGCCCGGACATGTGTAGTGAGTATAGTAGTGAGTGAGTGTGCAATGCTACGCTGCTTCTGTCAGCCAGGCTGTCAGTCTAGTAAGCCCGGACATGTGTAGTGAGTATAGTAGTGAGTGAGTGTGCAATGCTACGCTGCTTCTGTCAGCCAGGCTGTAAGTCTTGTAAGCCCGGACATGTGTAGTGAGTATAGTATTGAGTGAGTGTGCAATGCTACGCTGCTTCTGTGAGCCAGGCTGTCAGTCTAGTAAGCCCGGACATGTGTAATGAGTATAGTAATAAGTGTGCAATGCTACGCTGCTTCTGTCAGCCAGGCTGTCAGTCTAGTAAGCCCGGACATGTGAAGTGAGTAAAGTAGTGAGTGTGCAATGCTACGCTGCTTCTGTCAGCCAGGCTGTCAGTCTAGTAAGCCCGGACATGTTATTGAGTATAGTAGTGAGTGTGCATTGCTACGCTGCTTCTGTGAGCCAGGCTGGCAGTCTAGTAAGCCCAGACATGTGTAGTGAGTATAGTAGTGAGTGAGTGTGCAATGCTACGCTGCTTCTGTGAGCCAGGCTTTCAGTCTAGTAAGCCCGGACATGAAGTAGTGAGTAAAGTAGTGAGTGTGCAATGCTACGCTGCTTCTGTGAGCCAGGCTGTCAGTCTAGTAAGCCCGGACATGTGTAGTGAGTATGATAGTGAGATTTCAATGCTACGCTGCTTCTGTGAGCCAGGCTGTCAGTCTAGTAAGCCCGGACATGTGTAGTGAGTAAAGTCGTGAGTGTGCAATGCTACGCTTCTTCTGTCAGCCAGGCTGTCAGTCTAGTAAGCCCGGACATGTGAAGTGAGTACAGTAGTGAGTGTACAATGCAACGCTGCTTCTGTGAGCCAGGCTGTCAGTCTAGTAAGCCCGGACATGTGTAGTGAGTACAGTCGTGAGTGTACAATGCTACGCTGCTTCTGTGAGCCAGGCTGTCAGTCTAGTAAGCCGAAACATGTGCAGTGAGTATAGTAGTGAGTGAGTGTGCAATGCTACGTGCTTCTGTCAGCCAGGCTGTGAGTCTAGTAAGCCCGGACATGTGTAGTGAGTATAGTAGTGAGTGAGGGTGCAATGCTACGCTGCTTCTGTCAGCCAGGCTGTGAGTCTAGTAAGCCCGGACATGTGTATTGAGTATAGTAGTGAGTGTGCAATGCTACGCTGCTTCTGTCAGCCAGGCTGTCAGTCTAGTAAGCCCGGACATGTGTAGTGAGTATAGTAGTAAGTGTGCAATGCTACGCTGCTTCTGTCAGCCGGGCTGTCAGTCTAGTAAGCCCGGACATGTGTAGTGAGTTTAGTAGTGAGTGTGCAATGCTACGCTGCTTCTGTGAGCCAGGCTGTCTGTCTAGTAAGCCCGGACATGTGTAGTGAGTATAGTAGTGAGTGTGCAATGCAACGCTGCTTCTGTCAGCCAGGCTGTCAGTCTTGTAAGCCCGGCCACGTGTAGTGAGTATAGAAGTGAGTGAGTGTGCAATGCTACGCTGCTTCTGTCAGCCAGGCTGTCAGTCAAGTAAGCCCGGACATGTGTATTGAGTAATTTTGAGTGTGCAATGCTACGCTGCTTCTGTCAGCCAGGCTGTCAGTCTAGTAAGCCCGGACATGTGAAGTGTGTATAGTTGTGAGTGTGCAATGCTACGCTGCTTGTGTGAGCCAAGCTGGCAGGCTAGTAAGCCCGCACATGTGTAGTGAGTATAGTAATGAGTGAGTGTGCAATGCTACGCTGCTTCCGTAAGCCAGGCAGTCAGTCTAGTAAGCCCGGACATGTGTAGTGAGTACAGTTGTGAGTGTACAATGCTACGCTGCTTCTGTGAGCCAGGCTGTCAGTCTAGTAAGCCCGGACATGTGTAGTGAGTATAGTAGTGAGTGTGCAATGCTACGCTGCTTCTGTCAGCCAGGCTGTCAGTCTAGTTACCCCGGACATGTGTAGTGAGTGAGTGTGTAATGTTACGCTACTTCTGTGAGCCAGGCTGTCAGTCTAGTAAGCCCGAACATGTGTAGTGAGTATAGAAGTGAGTGAGTATGCAATGCTACGCTGCTTATGTCAGCCAGGCAGTCAGTCTAGTAAGCCTAGACATGTGTAGTGAGTACAGTAGTGAGTGTACAATGCTACGCTGCTTCTGTGAGCCAGGCTGTCAGTCTAGTAAGCCCGGACATGTGTAGTGAGTATAGTAGTAAGTGTGCAATGCTACGCTGCTTCTGTCAGCCAGGCTGTCAGTCTAGTAAGCCCGGACATGTGTTGTGAGTAAAGTAGTGAGTGGGCTGAGCTACGCTGCTTCTGTCAGCCAGGCTGTCAGTCTAGTAAGCACGGACATGTGTAGTGAGTATAGTAGTGAGTGTGCAATGCTACGCTGCTTCTGTGAGCCAGGCTGTCAGTCTAGTAAGCCCGGACATGTGTATGAGTATAGTAGTGAGTGTGCAATGCTACGCTACTTCTGTCAGCCAGGCTGTCAGTCTAGTAAGCCCGGACATGTGTTGTGAGTATAGTAGTGAGTGTGCAATGCTACGCTGCTTCTGTCAGCCAGGCTGTCAGTCTAGTAAGCCCGGACATGTGTATGAGTATAGTAGTGAGTGTGCAATGCTACGCTACTTCTGTCAGCCAGGCTGTCAGTCTAGTAAGCCCGGACATGTGTTGTGAGTATAGTAGTGAGTGTGCAATGCTACGCTGCTTCTGTCAGCCAGGCTGTCAGTCTAGTAAACCTGGACATGAGTAGTGAGTATAGTAGTGAGTGTGCAATGCTACGCTGCTTCTGTGAGCCAGGCTGTCAGTCTAGTAAGCCCGGACATGTGAAGTGAGTACAGTAGTGAGTGTACAATGCTACGAAGCTTCTGTAAGCCAGGCTGTCAGTCTAGTAAGCCCGGACATGTGTAGTGAGTTTAGTAGTGAGTGTGCAATGCTAAGCTGCTTCTGTCAGTCAGGCTGTCGGCCTAGTAAGCCCGGACATGTGAAGTGAGTATAGTCGTTAGTGTGCAATGCTACGCTTCTTCTGTGAGCGGGCCTTCAGTCTAATAAGCCCGGACATGTGTAGTGAGTTTAGTAGTGAGTGTGCATTGCTACGCTGCTTCTGTCAGCCAGGCTGTCAGTATAGTAAGCCCGGACATGTGTAGTGAGTATAGTCGTTAGTGTGCAATGCTACGCTGCTTCTGTGAGCCAGGCTGTCAGTCTAGTAAGCCCGGACATGTGTAGTGAGTATAGTAGTGAGTGTGCAATGCTACGCTGCTTCTGTGAGCCAGGCTGTCAGTCTAGTAAGCCCGGACATGTGTAGTGAGTATAGTAGTGAGTGTGCAATGCTACGCTGCTTCTGTCAGCCAGGCTGTCAGTCTAGTAAACCTGGACATGAGTAGTGAGTATAGTAGTGAGTGTGCAATGCTACGCTACTTCTGTGTGCCAGGCTGTCAGTCTAGTAAGCCCGGACATGTCTAGTGAGTACAGTAGTGAGTGTACAATGCTACGAAGCTTCTGTAAGCCAGGCTGTCAGTCTAGTAAGCCCGGACATGTGTAGTGAGTATATTAGTGAGTGAGTGTGCAATGCTACGCTACTTTTGTCAGCCTGGCTGTCAGTCTAGTAAGCCCGGACATGTGTAGTGAGTTTAGTAGTGAGTGTGCAATGCTAAGCTGCTTCTGTCAGTCAGGCTTTTAGTCTAGTAAGCCCGAACATGTGTAGTGAGTATAGTAGTGAGTGAGTGTGCAACGCTACGCTGTTTCTGTGAGCCAGGCTGTCAGTCTAGTAAGCCCGGACATGTGTAGTGAGTATAGTAGTGAGTGTGCAATGCTACGCTGATTCTGTCAGCCAGGCTTTTAGTCTAGTAAGCCCGGACATGTGTAGTGAGTATAGTAGTGAGTGTGCAATGCTACGCTGATTCTGTCAGCCAGGCTTTTAGTCTAGTAAGCCCGAACATGTGTAGTGAGTATAGTAGTGAGTGAGTGTGCAACGCTACGCTGTTTCTGTGAGCCAGGCTGTCAGTCTAGTAAGCCCGGACATGTGTAGTGAGTATAGTAGTGAGTGTGCAATTCTTCGCTGCTTCTGTCAGCAAGGCTGTCAGTCTAGTAAGCCCGGATATGTGTAGTGAGTATAGTAGTGAGTGAGTGTGCAATGCTACGCTGCTTCTGTGAGCCAGGCTGTCAGTCTAGTAAGCCCGGACATGTGTAGAGAGTATAGTAGTGAGTGTGCAATGCTACGTTGAGGCTGTGAGCCAGGCTGTCAGTCTAGTAAGCAAGGACATGTGTAGTGAGTATAGTAGTGAGTGTGCAATGCTACGTTGCTTCTGTGAGCCAGGCTGTCAGTCTAGTAAGCCCGGACATGTGTAGTGAGTATAGTAGTGAGTGGGCTGAGCTACGCTGCTTCTGTCAGCCAGGCTGTCAGTCTAGTTAGCCCGGACATGTGTAGTGAGTATAGTAGTGAGTGAGTGTGCAATGCTACGCTGCTTCTGTCAGCAAGGCTTTCAGTCTAGTAAGCCCGGACATGTGTTGTGAGTATAGTAGTGAGTGTGCAATGCTACGCTGCTTCTGTGAGCCAGGCTGTCAGTCTAGTAAGCCCGGACATGTGTATGAGTATAGTAGTGAGTGTGCAATGCTACGCTACTTCTGTCAGCCAGGCTGTCAGTCTAGTAAGCCCGGACATGTGTAGTGAGTATAGTAGTGAGTGTGCAATGCTACGCTGCTTCTGTTAGCCAGGCTGTCAGTCTAGTAAGCCCGGACATGTGTAGTGAGTATAGTAGTGAGTGAGTGTGCAATGCTACGCTGCTTCTGTGAGCCAGGTTGTCAGTCTAAACTCGGTCCCTATCCAAGATATACGCCGGTAAAGAGGACTCCTCAAAGGGCGGATTATTTCCCGATCACTGTGCAAGGTTGTAAACGTCAAGCTTGTCACCAGGAAGGATGCACAGTTTTAAAAAAAAAGTGACCACCAATAATATCTATTCAAATAAGAAAGACACCCACCTGGCAATAGGAAGACGGGGGCTCAGGATTCTGTCCCTTTTCTAAGGGTCGACCATAATTATCTCTTGCTTCGAGGGTCCATGTGGTTTGGAGCTGTCTTTACTATGTAAGAAGCTAAGTGGTTTGCAAAATAAAGGTGATGATTGACAGCATAAGTCTCCAACAATAAGACACAGTTCCTTTTAGTTCTCATTTTGCCGGCGTGTATCTTGAATTGGGACCGAGAGTAGTAAGCCCGGACATGTGTAGTGAGTATAGTAGTGAGTGTGCAATGCTACGCTGCTTCTCTGAGCCAGGCTGTCAGTCAAGTAAGCCCAGACATGTGGAGTGAGTATAGTATTGAGTGAGTGTGCAATGCTACTTTGCTTCTGTCAGCCAGGCTGTCAGTCTAGTAAGCCAGGACATGTGTAGTGAGTATAGTAGTGAGTGTGCAATGCTACGCTGCTTCTGTGAGCCAGGCTGTCAGTCTAGTTAGCCCGGACATGTGTAGTGAGTATAGTAGTGAGTGAGTGTGCAATGCTACGCTGCTTCTGTGAGCCAAGCTGTCAGTCTAGTAAGCCCGGACATGTGTAGTGAGTATAGTAGTGAGTCTGCAATGCTACGCTGCTTCTGTCAGCCAGGCTGTCAGTCTAGTAAGCCCGGACATGTGTAGTGAGTATAGTAGTGAGTGAGTGTGCAATGCTACGCTGCTTCTGTCAGCCAGGCTGTCAGTCTAGTAAGCCCGGACATGTGTAGTGAGTATAGTAGTGAGTGAGTGTGCAATGCTACGCTGCTTCTGTCAGCCAGGCTGTAAGTCTTGTAAGCCCGGACATGTGTAGTGAGTATAGTATTGAGTGAGTGTGCAATGCTACGCTGCTTCTGTGAGCCAGGCTGTCAGTCTAGTAAGCCCGGACATGTGTAATGAGTATAGTAATAAGTGTGCAATGCTACGCTGCTTCTGTCAGCCAGGCTGTCAGTCTAGTAAGCCCGGACATGTGAAGTGAGTATAGTAGTGAGTGTGCAATGCTACGCTTCTTCTGTCAGCCAGGCTGTCAGTCTAGTAAGCCCGGACATGTTATTGAGTATAGTAGTGAGTGTGCATTGCTACGCTGCTTCTGTGAGCCAGGCTGGCAGTCTAGTAAGCCCAGACATGTGTAGTGAGTATAGTAGTGAGTGAGTGTGCAATGCTACGCTGCTTCTGTGAGCCAGGCTGTCAGTCTAGTAAGCCCGGACATGTGTAGTGAGTATGATAGTGAGATTGCAATGCTACGCTGCTTCTGTGAGCCAGGCTGTCAGTCTAGTAAGCCCGGACATGTGTAGTGAGTAAAGTCGTGAGTGTGCAATGCTACGCTTCTTCTGTCAGCCAGGCTGTCAGTCTAGTAAGCCCGGACATGTGAAGTGAGTACAGTAGTGAGTGTACAATGCAACGCTGCTTCTGTGAGCCAGGCTGTCAGTCTAGTAAGCCCGGACATGTGTCGTGAGTATAGTAGTGAGTGTGCAATGCTACGCTGCTTCTGTGAGCCAGGCTGTCAGTCTAGTAAGCCCGGACATGTGTAGTGAGTACAGTCGTGAGTGTACAATGCTACGCTGCTTCTGTGAGCCAGGCTGTCAGTCTAGTAAGCCGAAACATGTGCAGTGAGTATAGTAGTGAGTGAGTGTGCAATGCTACGTGCTTCTGTCAGCCAGGCTGTGAGTCTAGTAAGCCCGGACATGTGTAGTGAGTATAGTAGTGAGTGAGGGTGCAATGCTACGCTGCTTCTGTCAGCCAGGCTGTGAGTCTAGTAAGCCCGGACATGTGTATTGAGTATAGTAGTGAGTGTGCAATGCTACGCTGCTTCTGTCAGCCAGGCTGTCAGTCTAGTAAGCCCGGACATGTGTAGTGAGTATAGTAGTAAGTGTGCAATGCTACGCTGCTTCTGTTAGCCGGGCTGTCAGTCTAGTAAGCCCGGACATGTGTAGTGAGTTTAGTAGTGAGTGTGCAATGCTACGCTGCTTCTGTGAGCCAGGCTGTCTGTCTAGTAAGCCCGGACATGTGTAGTGAGTATAGTAGTGAGTGTGCAATGCAACGCTGCTTCTGTCAGCCAGGCTGTCAGTCTTGTAAGCCCGGCCACGTGTAGTGAGTATAGAAGTGAGTGAGTGTGCAATGCTACGCTGCTTCTGTCAGCCAGGCTGTCAGTCAAGTAAGCCCGGACATGTGTATTGAGTAATTTTGAGTGTGCAATGCTACGCTGCTTCTGTCAGCCAGGCTGTCAGTCTAGTAAGCCCGGACATGTGAAGTGTGTATAGTTGTGAGTGTGCAATGCTACGCTGCTTGTGTGAGCCAAGCTGGCAGGCTAGTAAGCCCGCACATGTGTAGTGAGTATAGTAATGAGTGAGTGTGCAATGCTACGCTGCTTCCGTCAGCCAGGCAGTCAGTCTAGTAAGCCCGGACATGTGTAGTGAGTACAGTTGTGAGTGTACAATGCTACGCTGCTTCTGTGAGCCAGGCTGTCAGTCTAGTAAGCCCGGACATGTGTAGTGAGTATAGTAGTGAGTGTGCAATGCTACGCTGCTTCTGTCAGCCAGGCTGTCAGTCTAGTTACCCCGGACATGTGTAGTGAGTGAGTGTGTAATGTTACGCTACTTCTGTGAGCCAGGCTGTCAGTCTAGTAAGCCCGAACATGTGTAGTGAGTATAGAAGTGAGTGAGTATGCAATGCTACGCTGCTTATGTCAGCCAGGCAGTCAGTCTAGTAAGCCTGGACATGTGTAGTGAGTACAGTAGTGAGTGTACAATGCTACGCTGCTTCTGTGAGCCAGGCTGTCAGTCTAGTAAGCCCGGACATGTGTAGTGAGTATAGTAGTAAGTGTGCAATGCTACGCTGCTTCTGTCAGCCAGGCTGTCAGTCTAGTAAGCCCGGACATGTGTTGTGAGTAAAGTAGTGAGTGGGCTGAGCTACGCTGCTTCTGTCAGCCAGGCTGTCAGTCTAGTAAGCCCGGACATGTGTAGTGAGTATAGTAGTAAGTGTGCAATGCTACGCTGCTTCTGTCAGCCAGGCTGTCAGTCTAGTAAGCCCGGACATGTGTAGTGAGTGAGTGTGTAATGTTACGCTACTTCTGTGAGCCAGGCTACAGTCTAGTAAGCCCGAACATGTGTAGTGAGTATAGAAGTGAGTGAGTATGCAATGCTACGCTGCTTATGTCAGCCAGGCAGTCAGTCTAGTAAGCCTGGACATGTGTAGTGAGTACAGTAGTGAGTGTACAATGCTACGCTGCTTCTGTGAGCCAGGCTGTCAGTCTAGTAAGCCCGGACATGTGTAGTGAGTATAGTAGTAAGTGTGCAATGCTACGCTGCTTCTGTCAGCCAGGCTGTCAGTCTAGTAAGCCCGGACATGTGTTGTGAGTAAAGTAGTGAGTGGGCTGAGCTACGCTGCTTCTGTCAGCCAGGCTGTCAGTCTAGTAAGCCCGGACATGTGTAGTGAGTATAGTAGTAAGTGTGCAATGCTACGCTGCTTCTGTCAGCCAGGCTGTCAGTCTAGTAAGCCCGGACATGTGTAGTGAGTATAGTAGTAAGTGTGCAATGCTACGCTGCTTCTGTCAGCCAGGCTGTCAGTCTAGTAAGCCCGGACATGTGTTGTGAGTAAAGTAGTGAGTGGGCTGAGCTACGCTGATTCTGTCAGCCAGGCTTTTAGTCTAGTAAGCCCGGACATGTGTAGTGAGTATAGTAGTGAGTGTGCAATGCTACGCTGATTCTGTCAGCCAGGCTTTTAGTCTAGTAAGCCCGGACATGTGTAGTGAGTATAGTAGTGAGTGTGCAATGCTACGCTGTTTCTGTGAGCCAGGCTGTCAGTCTAGTAAGCCCGGACATGTGTAGTGAGTATAGTAGTGAGTGTGCAATTCTTCGCTGCTTCTGTCAGCAAGGCTGTCAGTCTAGTAAGCCCGGATATGTGTAGTGAGTATAGTAGTGAGTGAGTGTGCAATGCTACGCTGCTTCTGTGAGCCAGGCTGTCAGTCTAGTAAGCCCGGACATGTGTAGAGAGTATAGTAGTGAGTGTGCAATGCTACGTTGAGGCTGTGAGCCAGGCTGTCAGTCTAGTAAGCAAGGACATGTGTAGTGAGTATAGTAGTGAGTGTGCAATGCTACGTTGCTTCTGTGAGCCAGGCTGTCAGTCTAGTAAGCCCGGACATGTGTAGTGAGTATAGTAGTGAGTGTGCAATGCCACGCTGCTTCTGTGAGCCAGGCTGTCAGTCTAGTAAGCCAAGACATGTGAAGTGAGTATAGTAGTGAGTGTGCAATGCTACGCTGCTTCTGTCAGCCAGGCTGTCAGTCTAGTAAGCCCTGACATGTGTAGTGAGTATAGTAGTGAATGTGTGCAATGCTACGCTGCTTCTGTCAGCCAGGCTGTCAGTCTAGTAAGCCCGGACATGTGTAGTGAGTATAGTAGTGAGATTGCAATGCTACGCTGCTTTTGTGAGCCAGGCTGTCAATCAAGTAAGCCCGGACATGTGTAGTGAGTATAGTCGTGAGTGTGCAATGCTACGCTGCTTCTGTCAGCCAGGCTGTCAGTCTAGTAAGCCCGGACATGTGTAGTGAGTATATTAGTGAGTGAGTGTGCAATGCTACGCTGCTTCTGTAAGCCAGGCTGTCAGTCTAGTAAGCCCTGACATGTGTAGTGAGTATAGTAGTGAATGTGTGCAATGCTACGCTGCTTCTGTCAGCCAGGCTGTCAGTCTAGTAAGCCCGGACATGTGTAGTGAGTATAGTAGTGAGATTGCAATGCTACGCTGCTTTTGTGAGCCAGGCTGTCAATCAAGTAAGCCCGGACATGTGTAGTGAGTATAGTCGTGAGTGTGCAATGCTACGCTACTTCTGTTAGCCAGGCTGTCAGTCTAGTAAGCCCGGACATGTAAAGTGAGTACAGTAGTAAGGCTTTTGTGAGCCAGGCTGTCAGTCTAGTAAGCCCGGACATGTGTAGTGAGTACAGTAGTGAGTGTGCAATGCTACGCTGCTTCTGTGAGCCAGGCTGTCAGTCTAGTAAGCCCGGACATGTGCAGTGAGTATAGTAGTGAGTGAGTGTGCAATGCCACGCTGCTTCTGTCAGCCAGGCTGTCAGTCTAGTAAGCCCGGACATGTGAAGTGAGTATAGTAGTGAGTGTGCAATGCTACGCTGCTTCTGTGAGCCAGGCTGTCAGTCTAGTAAGCCCGGACATGTGCAGTGAGTGTAGTAGTGAGTGAGTGTGCAATGCTACGCTGCTTCTGTCAGCCAGGCTGTGAGTCTAGTAAGCCCGGAAATGTGCAGTGAGTGTAGTAGTGAATGAGTGTGCAATGCTACGCTGCTTCTGTGAGCCAGGCTGTCAGTCTAGTAAGCCCGGACATGTGCAGTGAGTGTAGTAGTGAGTGAGTGTGCAATGCTACGCTGCTTCTGTCAGCCAGGCTGTGAGTCTAGTACGCCCGGACATGTGTAATGAGTATGGTAGTGAGTGAGTGTGCAATGCTACGCTGCTTCTGTCAGTCTAGTAGGCCCGGACATGTGTAGTGAGTATAGTAGTAAGTGAGTGTGCAATGCTACGCTGCTTCTGTCAGCCAGGCTGTCAGTCAAGTAAGCCCAAACATGTGTAGTGAGTATAGAAGTGAGTGAGTGTGCAATGCTACGCTGCTTCTGTCAGCCAGGCTGTCAGTCTAGTAATCCCGGACATGTGAAGTGAGTATAGTAGTGAGTGAGTGTGCAATGCTTCGCTGCTTCTGTGAGCCAGGCTGTCAGTCTAGTAAGCCCGGACATGTGTAGTGAGTATAGTAGTAAGTGTGCAATGCTACGCTGCTTCTGTCAGCCGGGCTGTCAGTCTAGTAAGCCCGGACATGTGTTGTGAGTATAGTAGTGAGTGTGCAATGCTACGCTGCTTCTGTGAGCCAGGCTGTCTGTCTAGTAAGCCCGGACATGTGTAGTGAGTATAGTAGTGAGTGTGCAATGCAACGCTGCTTCTGTCAGCCAGGCAATCAGTCTAGTAAGCCCGGACATGTGTAGTGAGTATAGTAGTAAGTGTGCAATGCTACGCTGCTTCTGTCAGCCGGGCTGTCAGTCTAGTAAGCCCGGACATGTGTAGTGAGTATAGTAGTGAGTGTGCAATGCTACGCTGCTTCTGTGAGCCAGGCTGTCTGTCTAGTAAGCCCGGACATGTGTAGTGAGTATAGTAGTGAGTGTGCAATGCAACGCTGCTTCTGTCAGCCAGGCAATCAGTCTAGTAAGCCCGGACATGTGTAGTGAGTATAGTAGTGAGTGTGCAATGCTACGCTGCTTCTGTCAGCCAGGCTGTCAGTCTAGTAAGCCCGGACATGTGTAGTGAGTATAGTAGTGAGTGTGCAATGCTACGCTGCTTCTGTGAGCCAGGCTGTCAGTTAGTAGGCCCGTACATTGCCCTCGCTGGTTATAGACTGCCGCGGGCTCATAACAGGACTCGAAAATCATCTTCCCACATTTACACATTCAAAGAGCGTAGTTCCCATGTCTGAACCATAGATAGCACCATAACGTCCGTAGACAGTATTGATGCACCTTGCCCAGTGTTTGGCCCCTTCCCCTAGTAGGCCCCTAGTAGGCTCCTTTTTAGCCCCCAGTAAGCCCCCAGTGGTAGGTCGATTTAGGCTGGTATTACAACTTATGCCAGAAAGAGAATTATTAGGACCTCTTTTGAGTCATGGGTGCATATTTGAGAGCACTTTTTAAACATCTAGTTTTTCAAATCTGTATTCATCGCACGTAGCCTTCATCAATATTCCACTTTCTACTTTCTCTCTTCTTCCTACTGGCCAGTCCTCTTCCATCGCCCACAAACCCCGTTAAGGGCAGTATTCCAGTTTGAAGCGATGGATGAATATGTGATAAATGCCCAATAGAAAAAAGGAATCAAGACAAATCTCGTAAATCGGTTACTGGTTTATTGATAATGAGGGAGCGAGGTCGATTGTTGCGCGAAAACTACGTAGACCAGTACACACATAGGGAAACTCCCCCTCCCCCCTGCGGAATATTGTAGACCTATATATTATGATAAAGTGATAAATTTGAAGTAGAACTTGACTTGTTCGTCACATGGCCAGTGGTGGGTGTGGCACCCAGGGGTGTCCAAAAGGTGAATTTTGCTGATTTTGTGACCATCAATTATTTTTTTTTTTCAGCCAAACCAATAAACCGACTGATATCTCTTTGTTGAAACTTCTTTGTCATTGATTGTTGTTTATTCTTTGATTGTATGTATTGAGGTGTTAGATCAACGAACACATCTTTGTTGAAACTTCCTTGTCATTGATTGTTGTTTATTCTTTGATTGTATGTATTGAAGTGTTTGATCAACAGACATATCTTTGTTGAAACTTCTTTGTCATTGATTGTTGTTCATTCTTTGATTGTATGTATTGAGGTGTTTGATCAACAAACATATCTTTGTTGAAACTTCTTTGTCATTGATTGTTGTTTATTCTTTGATTGTATGTATTGAGGTGTTTGATCAACAGACATATCTTTGTTGAAACTTCTTTGTCATTGATTGTTGTTTATTCTTTGATTGTATGTATTGAGGTGTTTGATCAACAGACACATCTTTGTTGAAACTTCTTTGTCATTAATTGTTGTTTATTCTTTGATGGTATGTATTGAGGTGTTTGATCAACAGACACATCTATGTTGAAACTTCTTTGTCATTGATTGTTGTTTATTCTTTGATTGTTTGTATTGAGGTGTTTGATCAACAGACTTATCTTTGTTGAAACTTCTTTGTCATTGATTGTTGTTTATTCTTTGATTGTATGTATTGAGGTGTTTGATCAACAGTCATATCTTCGTTGAAACTTCCTTGTCATTGATTGTTGTTTATTCTTTGATTCTATGTATTGAGGTGTTTGATCAACAGACATATCTTTGTTGAACCTTCTTTGTCATTGATTGTTGTTTATTCTTTGATTGTATGTATTAGGGTGTTTGATCAACAGACATATCTTCGTTGAAACTTCTTTGTCATCGTTTGTTGTTTATTCTTTGATTGTATGTATTGAGGTGTTTGATCAACAGACATATCTTTGTTGAAACTTCTTTGTCATTGATTGTTGTTTATTCTTTGATTGTATGTATTGAGGTGTTTGATCAACAAACATATCTTTGTTGAAACTTCCTTGTCATTGATTGTTGTTCATTCTTTGATTATATGTATTGAGGTGTTTGATCAACAGACATATCTTTGTTGAAGTGTCTTTGTCATTGATTGTTGTTTATTCTTTGATTGTATGTATTGAGGTGTTTGTTCAACAGACATATCTTCGTTGAAACTTCTTTGTCATTGATTGTTGTTTATTCTTTGATTGTATGTATTGAGTTGTTTGATCAACAGACATATCTTTGTTGAAACTTCTTTGTCATTGATTGTTGTTTATTCTTTGATCTTTTGTATTGAGGTGTTTGATCAACAGACATATCTTTGTTGAAACTTCTTTGTCATTGATTGTTGTTTATTCTTTGATTGTATGTATTGAGGTGTTTGATCAACAGACATATCTTCGTTAAAACTTCCTTGTCATTGATTGTTTGTTTATTCTTTGATTGTATGTATTGAGGTGTTTGATCAACAAACATATCTTTGTTGAAACTTCTTTGTCATTGATTGTTGCTTCTGTAAGCCAGGCTGTCAGTCTAGTAAGCCCGGACATGTGTAGTGAGTATAGTAGTGAGTGTGCAATGCTTCGCTGCTTCTGTCAGCCAGGCTGTCAGTCTAGTAAGCCCGGACATGTGTAGTGAGTATAGTAGTGAGTGTGCAATGCTACGCTGCTTCTGTTAGCCAGGCTGTCAGTCTAGTAAGCCCGGACATGTGTAGTGAGTATAGTAGTGAGTGAGTGTGCAATGCTACGCTGCTTCTGTGAGCCAGGTTGTCAGTCTAAACTCGGTCCCTATCCAAGATATACGCCGGTAAAGAGGACTCCTCAAAGGGCGGATTATTTCCCGATCACTGTGCAAGGTTGTAAACGTCAAGCTTGTCACCAGGAAGGATGCACAGTTTTAAAAAAAAAGTGACCACCAATAATATCTATTCAAATAAGAAAGACACCCACCTGGCAATAGGAAGACGGGGGCTCAGGATTCTGTCCCTTTTCTAAGGGTCGACCATAATTATCTCTTGCTTCGAGGGTCCATGTGGTTTGGAGCTGTCTTTACTATGTAAGAAGCTAAGTGGTTTGCAAAATAAAGGTGATGATTGACAGCATAAGTCTCCAACAATAAGACACAGTTCCTTTTAGTTCTCATTTTGCCGGCGTGTATCTTGAATTGGGACCGAGAGTAGTAAGCCCGGACATGTGTAGTGAGTATAGTAGTGAGTGTGCAATGCTACGCTGCTTCTCTGAGCCAGGCTGTCAGTCAAGTAAGCCCAGACATGTGGAGTGAGTATAGTATTGAGTGAGTGTGCAATGCTACTTTGCTTCTGTCAGCCAGGCTGTCAGTCTAGTAAGCCAGGACATGTGTAGTGAGTATAGTAGTGAGTGTGCAATGCTACGCTGCTTCTGTGAGCCAGGCTGTCAGTCTAGTTAGCCCGGACATGTGTAGTGAGTATAGTAGTGAGTGAGTGTGCAATGCTACGCTGCTTCTGTGAGCCAAGCTGTCAGTCTAGTAAGCCCGGACATGTGTAGTGAGTATAGTAGTGAGTCTGCAATGCTACGCTGCTTCTGTCAGCCAGGCTGTCAGTCTAGTAAGCCCGGACATGTGTAGTGAGTATAGTAGTGAGTGAGTGTGCAATGCTACGCTGCTTCTGTCAGCCAGGCTGTCAGTCTAGTAAGCCCGGACATGTGTAGTGAGTATAGTAGTGAGTGAGTGTGCAATGCTACGCTGCTTCTGTCAGCCAGGCTGTAAGTCTTGTAAGCCCGGACATGTGTAGTGAGTATAGTATTGAGTGAGTGTGCAATGCTACGCTGCTTCTGTGAGCCAGGCTGTCAGTCTAGTAAGCCCGGACATGTGTAATGAGTATAGTAATAAGTGTGCAATGCTACGCTGCTTCTGTCAGCCAGGCTGTCAGTCTAGTAAGCCCGGACATGTGAAGTGAGTATAGTAGTGAGTGTGCAATGCTACGCTTCTTCTGTCAGCCAGGCTGTCAGTCTAGTAAGCCCGGACATGTTATTGAGTATAGTAGTGAGTGTGCATTGCTACGCTGCTTCTGTGAGCCAGGCTGGCAGTCTAGTAAGCCCAGACATGTGTAGTGAGTATAGTAGTGAGTGAGTGTGCAATGCTACGCTGCTTCTGTGAGCCAGGCTGTCAGTCTAGTAAGCCCGGACATGTGTAGTGAGTATGATAGTGAGATTGCAATGCTACGCTGCTTCTGTGAGCCAGGCTGTCAGTCTAGTAAGCCCGGACATGTGTAGTGAGTAAAGTCGTGAGTGTGCAATGCTACGCTTCTTCTGTCAGCCAGGCTGTCAGTCTTGTAAGCCCGGACATGTGAAGTGAGTACAGTAGTGAGTGTACAATGCAACGCTGCTTCTGTGAGCCAGGCTGTCAGTCTAGTAAGCCCGGACATGTGTCGTGAGTATAGTAGTGAGTGTGCAATGCTACGCTGCTTCTGTGAGCCAGGCTGTCAGTCTAGTAAGCCCGGACATGTGTAGTGAGTACAGTCGTGAGTGTACAATGCTACGCTGCTTCTGTGAGCCAGGCTGTCAGTCTAGTAAGCCGAAACATGTGCAGTGAGTATAGTAGTGAGTGAGTGTGCAATGCTACGTGCTTCTGTCAGCCAGGCTGTGAGTCTAGTAAGCCCGGACATGTGTAGTGAGTATAGTAGTGAGTGAGGGTGCAATGCTACGCTGCTTCTGTCAGCCAGGCTGTGAGTCTAGTAAGCCCGGACATGTGTATTGAGTATAGTAGTGAGTGTGCAATGCTACGCTGCTTCTGTCAGCCAGGCTGTCAGTCTAGTAAGCCCGGACATGTGTAGTGAGTATAGTAGTAAGTGTGCAATGCTACGCTGCTTCTGTTAGCCGGGCTGTCAGTCTAGTAAGCCCGGACATGTGTAGTGAGTTTAGTAGTGAGTGTGCAATGCTACGCTGCTTCTGTGAGCCAGGCTGTCTGTCTAGTAAGCCCGGACATGTGTAGTGAGTATAGTAGTGAGTGTGCAATGCAACGCTGCTTCTGTCAGCCAGGCTGTCAGTCTTGTAAGCCCGGCCACGTGTAGTGAGTATAGAAGTGAGTGAGTGTGCAATGCTACGCTGCTTCTGTCAGCCAGGCTGTCAGTCAAGTAAGCCCGGACATGTGTATTGAGTAATTTTGAGTGTGCAATGCTACGCTGCTTCTGTCAGCCAGGCTGTCAGTCTAGTAAGCCCGGACATGTGAAGTGTGTATAGTTGTGAGTGTGCAATGCTACGCTGCTTGTGTGAGCCAAGCTGGCAGGCTAGTAAGCCCGCACATGTGTAGTGAGTATAGTAATGAGTGAGTGTGCAATGCTACGCTGCTTCCGTCAGCCAGGCAGTCAGTCTAGTAAGCCCGGACATGTGTAGTGAGTACAGTTGTGAGTGTACAATGCTACGCTGCTTCTGTGAGCCAGGCTGTCAGTCTAGTAAGCCCGGACATGTGTAGTGAGTATAGTAGTGAGTGTGCAATGCTACGCTGCTTCTGTCAGCCAGGCTGTCAGTCTAGTTACCCCGGACATGTGTAGTGAGTGAGTGTGTAATGTTACGCTACTTCTGTGAGCCAGGCTGTCAGTCTAGTAAGCCCGAACATGTGTAGTGAGTATAGAAGTGAGTGAGTATGCAATGCTACGCTGCTTATGTCAGCCAGGCAGTCAGTCTAGTAAGCCTGGACATGTGTAGTGAGTACAGTAGTGAGTGTACAATGCTACGCTGCTTCTGTGAGCCAGGCTGTCAGTCTAGTAAGCCCGGACATGTGTAGTGAGTATAGTAGTAAGTGTGCAATGCTACGCTGCTTCTGTCAGCCAGGCTGTCAGTCTAGTAAGCCCGGACATGTGTTGTGAGTAAAGTAGTGAGTGGGCTGAGCTACGCTGCTTCTGTCAGCCAGGCTGTCAGTCTAGTAAGCCCGGACATGTGTAGTGAGTATAGTAGTAAGTGTGCAATGCTACGCTGCTTCTGTCAGCCAGGCTGTCAGTCTAGTAAGCCCGGACATGTGTTGTGAGTAAAGTAGTGAGTGGGCTGAGCTACGCTGCTTCTGTCAGCCAGGCTGTCAGTCTAGTTAGCCCGGACATGTGTAGTGAGTATAGTAGTGAGTGAGTGTGCAATGCTACGCTGCTTCTGTCAGCAAGGCTTTCAGTCTAGTAAGCCCGGACATGTGTTGTGAGTATAGTAGTGAGTGTGCAATGCTACGCTGCTTCTGTGAGCCAGGCTGTCAGTCTAGTAAGCCCGGACATGTGTATGAGTATAGTAGTGAGTGTGCAATGCTACGCTACTTCTGTCAGCCAGGCTGTCAGTCTAGTAAGCCCGGACATGTGTTGTGAGTATAGTAGTGAGTGTGCAATGCTACGCTGCTTCTGTCAGCCAGGCTGTCAGTCTAGTAAACCTGGACATGAGTAGTGAGTATAGTAGTGAGTGTGCAATGCTACGCTACTTCTGTGTGCCAGGCTGTCAGTCTAGTAAGCCCGGACATGTGTAGTGAGTACAGTAGTGAGTGTACAATGCTACGAAGCTTCTGTAAGCCAGGCTGTCAGTCTAGTAAGCCCGGACGTGTGTAGTGAGTTTAGTAGTGAGTGTGCAATGCTAAGCTGCTTCTGTCAGTCAGGCTGTCGGCCTAGTAAGCCCGGACATGTGAAGTGAGTATAGTCGTTAGTGTGCAATGCTACGCTTCTTCTGTGAGCGGGCCTTCAGTCTAATAAGCCCGGACATGTGTAGTGAGTTTAGTAGTGAGTGTGCATTGCTACGCTGCTTCTGTCAGCCAGGCTGTCAGTATAGTAAGCCCGGACATGTGTAGTGAGTATAGTCGTTAGTGTGCAATGCTACGCTGCTTCTGTGAGCCAGGCTGTCAGTCTAGTAAGCCCGGACATGTGTAGTGAGTATAGTAGTGAGTGTGCAATGCTACGCTGCTTCTGTGAGCCAGGCTGTCAGTCTAGTAAGCCCGGACATGTGTAGTGAGTATAGTAGTGAGTGTGCAATGCTACGCTGCTTCTGTCAGCCAGGCTGTCAGTCTAGTAAACCTGGACATGAGTAGTGAGTATAGTAGTGAGTGTGCAATGCTACGCTACTTCTGTGAGCCAGGCTGTCAGTCTAGTAAGCCCGGACATGTCTAGTGAGTACAGTAGTGAGTGTACAATGCTACGAAGCTTCTGTAAGCCAGGCTGTCAGTCTAGTAAGCCCGGACATGTGTAGTGAGTATATTAGTGAGTGAGTGTGCAATGCTACGCTACTTTTGTCAGCCTGGCCTTCAGTCTAATAAGCCCGGACATGTGTAGTGAGTATAGTAGTGAGTGTGCAATGCTACGCTGCTTCTGTCAGGTAGGCTGTCAGTATAGTAAGCCCGGACATGTGTAGTGAGTATAGTCGTTAGTGTGCAATGCTACGCTGCTTCTGTGAGCAGGCTGTCAGGCTAGTAACCCGGCCATGTGTAGTGAGTATAGTAGTGAGTGTGCAATGCTACGCTGCTTCTGTGAGCAGGCTGTCAGTATAGTAAGCCCGGACATGTGTAGTGAGTATAGTAGTGAGTGAGTGTGCAATGCTACGCTGCTTCTGTCAGCCAGGCTGTCAGTCTAGTTAGCCCGGACATGTGAAGTGAGTATAGTAGTGAGTGTGCAATGCTACGCTGATTCTGTCAGCCTGGCTTTTAGTCTAGTAAGCCCGAACATGTGTAGTGAGTATAGTAGTGAGTGAGTGTGCAACGCTACGCTGTTTCTGTGAGCCAGGCTGTCAGTCTAGTAAGCCCGGACATGTGTAGTGAGTATAGTAGTGAGTGTGCAATTCTTCGCTGCTTCTGTCAGCAAGGCTGTCAGTCTAGTAAGCCCGGATATGTGTAGTGAGTATAGTAGTGAGTGAGTGTGCAATGCTACGCTGCTTCTGTGAGCCAGGCTGTCAGTCTAGTAAGCCCGGACATGTGTAGAGAGTATAGTAGTGAGTGTGCAATGCTACGTTGAGGCTGTGAGCCAGGCTGTCAGTCTAGTAAGCCCGGACATGTGTAGTGAATATAGTAGTGAGTGTGCAATGCTACGCTGCTTCTGTCAGCCAGGCAGTCAGTCTAGTAAGCCCGGACATGTGTAGTGAGTATAGTAGTGAGTGTGCAATGCCACGCTGCTTCTGTGAGCCAGGCTGTCAGTCTAGTAAGCCAAGACATGTGAAGTGAGTATAGTAGTGAGTGTGCAATGCTACGCTGCTTCTGTCAGCCAGGCTGTCAGTCTAGTAAGCCCTGACATGTGTAGTGAGTATAGTAGTGAATGTGTGCAATGCTACGCTGCTTCTGTCAGCCAGGCTGTCAGTCTAGTAAGCCCGGACATGTGTAGTGAGTATAGTAGTGAGATTGCAATGCTACGCTGCTTTTGTGAGCCAGGCTGTCAATCAAGTAAGCCCGGACATGTGTAGTGAGTATAGTCGTGAGTGTGCAATGCTACGCTGCTTCTGTCAGCCAGGCTGTCAGTCTAGTAAGCCCGGACATGTGTAGTGAGTATATTAGTGAGTGAGTGTGCAATGCTACGCTGCTTCTGTAAGCCAGGCTGTCAGTCTAGTAAGCCCTGACATGTGTAGTGAGTATAGTAGTGAATGTGTGCAATGCTACGCTGCTTCTGTCAGCCAGGCTGTCAGTCTAGTAAGCCCGGACATGTGTAGTGAGTATAGTAGTGAGATTGCAATGCTACGCTGCTTTTGTGAGCCAGGCTGTCAATCAAGTAAGCCCGGACATGTGTAGTGAGTATAGTCGTGAGTGTGCAATGCTACGCTACTTCTGTTAGCCAGGCTGTCAGTCTAGTAAGCCCGGACATGTAAAGTGAGTACAGTAGTAAGGCTTTTGTGAGCCAGGCTGTCAGTCTAGTAAGCCCGGACATGTGTAGTGAGTACAGTAGTGAGTGTGCAATGCTACGCTGCTTCTGTGAGCCAGGCTGTCAGTCTAGTAAGCCCGGACATGTGCAGTGAGTATAGTAGTGAGTGAGTGTGCAATGCCACGCTGCTTCTGTCAGCCAGGCTGTCAGTCTAGTAAGCCCGGACATGTGAAGTGAGTATAGTAGTGAGTGTGCAATGCTACGCTGCTTCTGTGAGCCAGGCTGTCAGTCTAGTAAGCCCGGACATGTGCAGTGAGTGTAGTAGTGAGTGAGTGTGCAATGCTACGCTGCTTCTGTCAGCCAGGCTGTGAGTCTAGTAAGCCCGGAAATGTGCAGTGAGTGTAGTAGTGAATGAGTGTGCAATGCTACGCTGCTTCTGTGAGCCAGGCTGTCAGTCTAGTAAGCCCGGACATGTGCAGTGAGTGTAGTAGTGAGTGAGTGTGCAATGCTACGCTGCTTCTGTCAGCCAGGCTGTGAGTCTAGTACGCCCGGACATGTGTTATGAGTATGGTAGTGAGTGAGTGTGCAATGCTACGCTGCTTCTGTCAGTCTAGTAGGCCCGGACATGTGTAGTGAGTATAGTAGTAAGTGAGTGTGCAATGCTACGCTGCTTCTGTCAGCCAGGCTGTCAGTCAAGTAAGCCCAAACATGTGTAGTGAGTATAGTAGTGAGTGAGTGTGCAATGCTACGCTGCTTCTGTCAGCCAGGCTGTCAGTCTAGTAATCCCGGACATGTGAAGTGAGTATAGTAGTGAGTGAGTGTGCAATGCTTCGCTGCTTCTGTGAGCCAGGCTGTCAGTCTAGTAAGCCCGGACATGTGTAGTGAGTATAGTAGTAAGTGTGCAATGCTACGCTGCTTCTGTCAGCCGGGCTGTCAGTCTAGTAAGCCCGGACATGTGTTGTGAGTATAGTAGTGAGTGTGCAATGCTACGCTGCTTCTGTGAGCCAGGCTGTCTGTCTAGTAAGCCCGGACATGTGTAGTGAGTATAGTAGTGAGTGTGCAATGCAACGCTGCTTCTGTCAGCCAGGCAATCAGTCTAGTAAGCCCGGACATGTGTAGTGAGTATAGTAGTAAGTGTGCAATGCTACGCTGCTTCTGTCAGCCGGGCTGTCAGTCTAGTAAGCCCGGACATGTGTTGTGAGTATAGTAGTGAGTGTGCAATGCTACGCTGCTTCTGTGAGCCAGGCTGTCTGTCTAGTAAGCCCGGACATGTGTAGTGAGTATAGTAGTGAGTGTGCAATGCAACGCTGCTTCTGTCAGCCAGGCAATCAGTCTAGTAAGCCCGGACATGTGTAGTGAGTATAGTAGTGAGTGTGCAATGCTACGCTGCTTCTGTCAGCCAGGCTGTCAGTCTAGTAAGCCCGGACATGTGTAGTGAGTATAGTAGTGAGTGTGCAATGCTACGCTGCTTCTGTGAGCCAGGCTGTCAGTTAGTAGGCCCGTACATTGCCCTCGCTGGTTATAGACTGCCGCGGGCTCATAACAGGACTCGAAAATCATCTTCCCACATTTACACATTCAAAGAGCGTAGTTCCCATGTCTGAACCATAGATAGCACCATAACGTCCGTAGACAGTATTGATGCACCTTGCCCAGTGTTTGGCCCCTTCCCCTAGTAGGCCCCTAGTAGGCTCCTTTTTAGCCCCCAGTAAGCCCCCAGTGGTAGGTCGATTTAGGCTGGTATTACAACTTATGCCAGAAAGAGAATTATTAGGACCTCTTTTGAGTCATGGGTGCATATTTGAGAGCACTTTTTAAACATCTAGTTTTTCAAATCTGTATTCATCGCACGTAGCCTTCATCAATATTCCACTTTCTACTTTCTCTCTTCTTCCTACTGGCCAGTCCTCTTCCATCGCCCACAAACCCCGTTAAGGGCAGTATTCCAGTTTGAAGCGATGGATGAATATGTGATAAATGCCCAATAGAAAAAAGGAATCAAGACAAATCTCGTAAATCGGTTACTGGTTTATTGATAATGAGGGAGCGAGGTCGATTGTTGCGCGAAAACTACGTAGACCAGTACACACATAGGGAAACTCCCCCTCCCCCCTGCGGAATATTGTAGACCTATATATTATGATAAAGTGATAAATTTGAAGTAGAACTTGACTTGTTCGTCACATGGCCAGTGGTGGGTGTGGCACCCAGGGGTGTCCAAAAGGTGAATTTTGCTGATTTTGTGACCATCAATTATTTTTTTTTTTTCAGCCAAACCAATAAACCGACTGATATCTCTTTGTTGAAACTTCTTTGTCATTGATTGTTGTTTATTCTTTGATTGTATGTATTGAGGTGTTAGATCAACGAACACATCTTTGTTGAAACTTCCTTGTCATTGATTGTTGTTTATTCTTTGATTGTATGTATTGAAGTGTTTGATCAACAGACATATCTTTGTTGAAACTTCTTTGTCATTGATTGTTGTTCATTCTTTGATTGTATGTATTGAGGTGTTTGATCAACAAACATATCTTTGTTGAAACTTCTTTGTCATTGATTGTTGTTTATTCTTTGATTGTATGTATTGAGGTGTTTGATCAACAGACATATCTTTGTTGAAACTTCTTTGTCATTGATTGTTGTTTATTCTTTGATTGTATGTATTGAGGTGTTTGATCAACAGACACATCTTTGTTGAAACTTCTTTGTCATTAATTGTTGTTTATTCTTTGATGGTATGTATTGAGGTGTTTGATCAACAGACACATCTTTGTTGAAACTTCCTTGTCATTGATTGTTGTTTATTCTTTGATTGTATGTATTGAGGTGTTTGATCAACAGACACATCTATGTTGAAACTTCTTTGTCATTGATTGTTGTTTATTCTTTGATTGTTTGTATTGAGGTGTTTGATCAACAGACTTATCTTTGTTGAAACTTCTTTGTCATTGATTGTTGTTTATTCTTTGATTGTATGTATTGAGGTGTTTGATCAACAGTCATATCTTCGTTGAAACTTCCTTGTCATTGATTGTTGTTTATTCTTTGATTCTATGTATTGAGGTGTTTGATCAACAGACATATCTTTGTTGAACCTTCTTTGTCATTGATTGTTGTTTATTCTTTGATTGTATGTATTAGGGTGTTTGATCAACAGACATATCTTCGTTGAAACTTCTTTGTCATCGTTTGTTGTTTATTCTTTGATTGTATGTATTGAGGTGTTTGATCAACAGACATATCTTTGTTGAAACTTCTTTGTCATTGATTGTTGTTTATTCTTTGATTGTATGTATTGAGGTGTTTGATCAACAAACATATCTTTGTTGAAACTTCCTTGTCATTGATTGTTGTTCATTCTTTGATTATATGTATTGAGGTGTTTGATCAACAGACATATCTTTGTTGAAGTGTCTTTGTCATTGATTGTTGTTTATTCTTTGATTGTATGTATTGAGGTGTTTGTTCAACAGACATATCTTCGTTGAAACTTCTTTGTCATTGATTGTTGTTTATTCTTTGATTGTATGTATTGAGTTGTTTGATCAACAGACATATCTTTGTTGAAACTTCTTTGTCATTGATTGTTGTTTATTCTTTGATCTTTTGTATTGAGGTGTTTGATCAACAGACATATCTTTGTTGAAACTTCTTTGTCATTGATTGTTGTTTATTCTTTGATTGTATGTATTGAGGTGTTTGATCAACAGACATATCTTCGTTAAAACTTCCTTGTCATTGATTGTTTGTTTATTCTTTGATTGTATGTATTGAGGTGTTTGATCAACAAACATATCTTTGTTGAAACTTCTTTGTCATTGATTGTTGCTTCTGTCAGCCAAGCTGTCAGTCTAGTAAGCCCGGACATGTGTATCTAGTATAGAAGTGAGTGAGTGTGCAATGCTTCGCTGCTTCTGTCAGCCAGGCTGTCAGTCTAGTAAGCCCGGACATGTGTAGTGAGTATAGTAGTGAGTGTGCAATGCTACGCTGCTTCTGTTAGCCAGGCTGTCAGTCTAGTAAGCCCGGACATGTGTAGTGAGTATAGTAGTGAGTGAGTGTGCAATGCTACGCTGCTTCTGTGAGCCAGGTTGTCAGTCTAAACTCGGTCCCTATCCAAGATATACGCCGGTAAAGAGGACTCCTCAAAGGGCGGATTATTTCCCGATCACTGTGCAAGGTTGTAAACGTCAAGCTTGTCACCAGGAAGGATGCACAGTTTTAAAAAAAAAGTGACCACCAATAATATCTATTCAAATAAGAAAGACACCCACCTGGCAATAGGAAGACGGGGGCTCAGGATTCTGTCCCTTTTCTAAGGGTCGACCATAATTATCTCTTGCTTCGAGGGTCCATGTGGTTTGGAGCTGTCTTTACTATGTAAGAAGCTAAGTGGTTTGCAAAATAAAGGTGATG
Organism: Isoperla grammatica; assembly: GCA_945910005.1. Taxonomy (NCBI): domain Eukaryota; kingdom Metazoa; phylum Arthropoda; class Insecta; order Plecoptera; family Perlodidae; genus Isoperla; species Isoperla grammatica. Next base: position 37,271,722 of record OX246745.1, read on the forward strand.
ATTGACAGCATAAGTCTCCAACAATAAGACACAGTTCCTTTTAGTTCTCATTTTGCCGGCGTGTATCTTGAATTGGGACCGAGAGTAGTAAGCCCGGACATGTGTAGTGAGTATAGTAGTGAGTGTGCAATGCTACGCTGCTTCTCTGAGCCAGGCTGTCAGTCAAGTAAGCCCAGACATGTGGAGTGAGTATAGTATTGAGTGAGTGTGCAATGCTACTTTGCTTCTGTCAGCCAGGCTGTCAGTCTAGTAAGCCAGGACATGTGTAGTGAGTATAGTAGTGAGTGTGCAATGCTACGCTGCTTCTGTGAGCCAGGCTGTCAGTCTAGTTAGCCCGGACATGTGTAGTGAGTATAGTAGTGAGTGAGTGTGCAATGCTACGCTGCTTCTGTGAGCCAAGCTGTCAGTCTAGTAAGCCCGGACATGTGTAGTGAGTATAGTAGTGAGTCTGCAATGCTACGCTGCTTCTGTCAGCCAGGCTGTCAGTCTAGTAAGCCCGGACATGTGTAGTGAGTATAGTAGTGAGTGAGTGTGCAATGCTACGCTGCTTCTGTCAGCCAGGCTGTCAGTCTAGTAAGCCCGGACATGTGTAGTGAGTATAGTAGTGAGTGAGTGTGCAATGCTACGCTGCTTCTGTCAGCCAGGCTGTAAGTCTTGTAAGCCCGGACATGTGTAGTGAGTATAGTATTGAGTGAGTGTGCAATGCTACGCTGCTTCTGTGAGCCAGGCTGTCAGTCTAGTAAGCCCGGACATGTGTAATGAGTATAGTAATAAGTGTGCAATGCTACGCTGCTTCTGTCAGCCAGGCTGTCAGTCTAGTAAGCCCGGACATGTGAAGTGAGTATAGTAGTGAGTGTGCAATGCTACGCTTCTTCTGTCAGCCAGGCTGTCAGTCTAGTAAGCCCGGACATGTTATTGAGTATAGTAGTGAGTGTGCATTGCTACGCTGCTTCTGTGAGCCAGGCTGGCAGTCTAGTAAGCCCAGACATGTGTAGTGAGTATAGTAGTGAGTGAGTGTGCAATGCTACGCTGCTTCTGTGAGCCAGGCTGTCAGTCTAGTAAGCCCGGACATGTGTAGTGAGTATGATAGTGAGATTGCAATGCTACGCTGCTTCTGTGAGCCAGGCTGTCAGTCTAGTAAGCCCGGACATGTGTAGTGAGTAAAGTCGTGAGTGTGCAATGCTACGCTTCTTCTGTCAGCCAGGCTGTCAGTCTAGTAAGCCCGGACATGTGAAGTGAGTACAGTAGTGAGTGTACAATGCAACGCTGCTTCTGTGAGCCAGGCTGTCAGTCTAGTAAGCCCGGACATGTGTCGTGAGTATAGTAGTGAGTGTGCAATGCTACGCTGCTTCTGTGAGCCAGGCTGTCAGTCTAGTAAGCCCGGACATGTGTAGTGAGTACAGTCGTGAGTGTACAATGCTACGCTGCTTCTGTGAGCCAGGCTGTCAGTCTAGTAAGCCGAAACATGTGCATTGAGTATAGTAGTGAGTGAGTGTGCAATGCTACGTGCTTCTGTCAGCCAGGCTGTGAGTCTAGTAAGCCCGGACATGTGTAGTGAGTATAGTAGTGAGTGAGGGTGCAATGCTACGCTGCTTCTGTCAGCCAGGCTGTGAGTCTAGTAAGCCCGGACATGTGTATTGAGTATAGTAGTGAGTGTGCAATGCTACGCTGCTTCTGTCAGCCAGGCTGTCAGTCTAGTGAGCCCGGACATGTGTAGTGAGTATAGTAGTAAGTGTGCAATGCTACGCTGCTTCTGTTAGCCGGGCTGTCAGTCTAGTAAGCCCGGACATGTGTAGTGAGTTTAGTAGTGAGTGTGCAATGCTACGCTGCTTCTGTGAGCCAGGCTGTCTGTCTAGTAAGCCCGGACATGTGTAGTGAGTATAGTAGTGAGTGTGCAATGCAACGCTGCTTCTGTCAGCCAGGCTGTCAGTCTTGTAAGCCCGGCCACGTGTAGTGAGTATAGAAGTGAGTGAGTGTGCAATGCTACGCTGCTTCTGTCAGCCAGGCTGTCAGTCAAGTAAGCCCGGACATGTGTATTGAGTAATTTTGAGTGTGCAATGCTACGCTGCTTCTGTCAGCCAGGCTGTCAGTCTAGTAAGCCCGGACATGTGAAGTGTGTATAGTTGTGAGTGTGCAATGCTACGCTGCTTGTGTGAGCCAAGCTGGCAGGCTAGTAAGCCCGCACATGTGTAGTGAGTATAGTAATGAGTGAGTGTGCAATGCTACGCTGCTTCCGTCAGCCAGGCAGTCAGTCTAGTAAGCCCGGACATGTGTAGTGAGTACAGTTGTGAGTGTACAATGCTACGCTGCTTCTGTGAGCCAGGCTGTCAGTCTAGTAAGCCCGGACATGTGTAGTGAGTATAGTAGTGAGTGTGCAATGCTACGCTGCTTCTGTCAGCCAGGCTGTCAGTCTAGTTACCCCGGACATGTGTAGTGAGTGAGTGTGTAATGTTACGCTACTTCTGTGAGCCAGGCTGTCAGTCTAGTAAGCCCGAACATGTGTAGTGAGTATAGAAGTGAGTGAGTATGCAATGCTACGCTGCTTATGTCAGCCAGGCAGTCAGTCTAGTAAGCCTGGACATGTGTAGTGAGTACAGTAGTGAGTGTACAATGCTACGCTGCTTCTGTGAGCCAGGCTGTCAGTCTAGTAAGCCCGGACATGTGTAGTGAGTATAGTAGTAAGTGTGCAATGCTACGCTGCTTCTGTCAGCCAGGCTGTCAGTCTAGTAAGCCCGGACATGTGTTGTGAGTAAAGTAGTGAGTGGGCTGAGCTACGCTGCTTCTGTCAGCCAGGCTGTCAGTCTAGTAAGCCCGGACATGTGTAGTGAGTATAGTAGTAAGTGTGCAATGCTACGCTGCTTCTGTCAGCCAGGCTGTCAGTCTAGTAAGCCCGGACATGTGTTGTGAGTAAAGTAGTGAGTGGGCTGAGCTACGCTGCTTCTGTCAGCCAGGCTGTCAGTCTAGTTAGCCCGGACATGTGTAGTGAGTATAGTAGTGAGTGAGTGTGCAATGCTACGCTGCTTCTGTCAGCAAGGCTTTCAGTCTAGTAAGCCCGGACATGTGTTGTGAGTATAGTAGTGAGTGTGCAATGCTACGCTGCTTCTGTAAGCCAGGCTGTCAGTCTAGTAAGCCCGGACATGTGTATGAGTATAGTAGTGAGTGTGCAATGCTACGCTACTTCTGTCAGCCAGGCTGTCAGTCTAGTAAGCCCGGACATGTGTTGTGAGTATAGTAGTGAGTGTGCAATGCTACGCTGCTTCTGTCAGCCAGGCTGTCAGTCTAGTAAACCTGGACATGAGTAGTGAGTATAGTAGTGAGTGTGCAATGCTACGCTACTTCTGTGTGCCAGGCTGTCAGTCTAGTAAGCCCGGACATGTGTAGTGAGTACAGTAGTGAGTGTACAATGCTACGAAGCTTCTGTAAGCCAGGCTGTCAGTCTAGTAAGCCCGGACATGTGTAGTGAGTTTAGTAGTGAGTGTGCAATGCTAAGCTGCTTCTGTCAGTCAGGCTGTCGGCCTAGTAAGCCCGGACATGTGAAGTGAGTATAGTCGTTAGTGTGCAATGCTACGCTTCTTCTGTGAGCGGGCCTTCAGTCTAATAAGCCCGGACATGTGTAGTGAGTTTAGTAGTGAGTGTGCATTGCTACGCTGCTTCTGTCAGCCAGGCTGTCAGTATAGTAAGCCCGGACATGTGTAGTGAGTATAGTCGTTAGTGTGCAATGCTACGCTGCTTCTGTGAGCCAGGCTGTCAGTCTAGTAAGCCCGGACATGTGTAGTGAGTATAGTAGTGAGTGTGCAATGCTACGCTGCTTCTGTGAGCCAGGCTGTCAGTCTAGTAAGCCCGGACATGTGTAGTGAGTATAGTAGTGAGTGTGCAATGCTACGCTGCTTCTGTCAGCCAGGCTGTCAGTCTAGTAAACCTGGACATGAGTAGTGAGTATAGTAGTGAGTGTGCAATGCTACGCTACTTCTGTGTGCCAGGCTGTCAGTCTAGTAAGCCCGGACATGTCTAGTGAGTACAGTAGTGAGTGTACAATGCTACGAAGCTTCTGTAAGCCAGGCTGTCAGTCTAGTAAGCCCGGACATGTGTAGTGAGTATATTAGTGAGTGAGTGTGCAATGCTACGCTACTTTTGTCAGCCTGGCTGTCAGTCTAGTAAGCCCGGACATGTGTAGTGAGTTTAGTTGTGAGTGTGCAATGCTAAGCTGCTTCTGTCAGTCAGGCTGTCGGTCTAGTAAGCCCGGACATGTGAAGTGAGTATAGTCGTTAGTGTGCAATGCTACGCTTCTTCTGTAGCGGGCCTTCAGTCTAATAAGCCCGGACATGTGTAGTGAGTATAGTAGTGAGTGTGCAATGCTACGCTGCTTCTGTCAGCCAGGCTGTCAGTATAGTAAGCCCGGACATGTGTAGTGAGTATAGTCGTTAGTGTGCAATGCTACGTTGCTTCTGTGAGCCAGGCTGTCAGTCTAGTAAGCCCGGCCATGTGTAGTGAGTATAGTAGTGAGTGTGCAATGCTACGCTGCTTCTGTCAGCCAGGCTGTATGTCTTGTAAGCCCGGACATGTGTAGTGAGTATAGTAGTGAGTGAGTGTGCAATGCTACGCTGCTTCTGTCAGCCAGGCTGTCAGTCTAGTTAGCCCGGACATGTGAAGTGAGTATAGTAGTGAGTGTGCAATGCTACGCTGATTCTGTCAGCCTGGCTTTTAGTCTAGTAAGCCCGAACATGTGTAGTGAGTATAGTAGTGAGTGAGTGTGCAACGCTACGCTGTTTCTGTGAGCCAGGCTGTCAGTCTAGTAAGCCCGGACATGTGTAGTGAGTATAGTAGTGAGTGTGCAATTCTTCGCTGCTTCTGTCAGCAAGGCTGTCAGTCTAGTAAGCCCGGATATGTGTAGTGAGTATAGTAGTGAGTGAGTGTGCAATGCTACGCTGCTTCTGTGAGCCAGGCTGTCAGTCTAGTAAGCCCGGACATGTGTAGAGAGTATAGTAGTGAGTGTGCAATGCTACGTTGAGGCTGTGAGCCAGGCTGTCAGTCTAGTAAGCCCGGACATGTGTAGTGAGTATAGTAGTGAGTGTGCAATGCTACGTTGCTTCTGTGAGCCAGGCTGTCAGTCTAGTAAGCCCGGACATGAATAGTGAGTATAGTAGTGAGTGTGCAATGCCACGCTGCTTCTGTCAGCCAGGCTGTCAGTCTAGTAAGCCCGGACATGAATAGTGAGTATAGTAGTGAGTGTGCAATGCCACGCTGCTTCTGTGAGCCAGGCTGTCAGTCTAGTAAGCCAAGACATGTGAAGTGAGTATAGTAGTGAGTGTGCAATGCTACGCTGCTTCTGTCAGCCAGGCTGTCAGTCTAGTAAGCCCTGACATGTGTAGTGAGTATAGTAGTGAATGTGTGCAATGCTACGCTGCTTCTGTCAGCCAGGCTGTCAGTCTAGTAAGCCCGGACATGTGTAGTGAGTATAGTAGTGAGATTGCAATGCTACGCTGCTTTTGTGAGCCAGGCTGTCAATCAAGTAAGCCCGGACATGTGTAGTGAGTATAGTCGTGAGTGTGCAATGCTACGCTGCTTCTGTCAGCCAGGCTGTCAGTCTAGTAAGCCCGGACATGTGTAGTGAGTATATTAGTGAGTGAGTGTGCAATGCTACGCTGCTTCTGTAAGCCAGGCTGTCAGTCTAGTAAGCCCTGACATGTGTAGTGAGTATAGTAGTGAATGTGTGCAATGCTACGCTGCTTCTGTCAGCCAGGCTGTCAGTCTAGTAAGCCCGGACATGTGTAGTGAGTATAGTAGTGAGATTGCAATGCTACGCTGCTTTTGTGAGCCAGGCTGTCAATCAAGTAAGCCCGGACATGTGTAGTGAGTATAGTCGTGAGTGTGCAATGCTACGCTACTTCTGTTAGCCAGGCTGTCAGTCTAGTAAGCCCGGACATGTAAAGTGAGTACAGTAGTAAGGCTTTTGTGAGCCAGGCTGTCAGTCTAGTAAGCCCGGACATGTGTAGTGAGTACAGTAGTGAGTGTGCAATGCTACGCTGCTTCTGTGAGCCAGGCTGTCAGTCTAGTAAGCCCGGACATGTGCAGTGAGTATAGTAGTGAGTGAGTGTGCAATGCCACGCTGCTTCTGTCAGCCAGGCTGTCAGTCTAGTAAGCCCGGACATGTGAAGTGAGTATAGTAGTGAGTGTGCAATGCTACGCTGCTTCTGTGAGCCAGGCTGTCAGTCTAGTAAGCCCGGACATGTGCAGTGAGTGTAGTAGTGAGTGAGTGTGCAATGCTACGCTGCTTCTGTCAGCCAGGCTGTGAGTCTAGTAAGCCCGGAAATGTGCAGTGAGTGTAGTAGTGAATGAGTGTGCAATGCTACGCTGCTTCTGTGAGCCAGGCTGTCAGTCTAGTAAGCCCGGACATGTGCAGTGAGTGTAGTAGTGAGTGAGTGTGCAATGCTACGCTGCTTCTGTCAGCCAGGCTGTGAGTCTAGTACGCCCGGACATGTGTTATGAGTATGGTAGTGAGTGAGTGTGCAATGCTACGCTGCTTCTGTCAGTCTAGTAGGCCCGGACATGTGTAGTGAGTATAGTAGTAAGTGAGTGTGCAATGCTACGCTGCTTCTGTCAGCCAGGCTGTCAGTCAAGTAAGCCCAAACATGTGTAGTGAGTATAGTAGTGAGTGAGTGTGCAATGCTACGCTGCTTCTGTCAGCCAGGCTGTCAGTCTAGTAATCCCGGACATGTGAAGTGAGTATAGTAGTGAGTGAGTGTGCAATGCTTCGCTGCTTCTGTGAGCCAGGCTGTCAGTCTAGTAAGCCCGGACATGTGTAGTGAGTATAGTAGTAAGTGTGCAATGCTACGCTGCTTCTGTCAGCCGGGCTGTCAGTCTAGTAAGCCCGGACATGTGTTGTGAGTATAGTAGTGAGTGTGCAATGCTACGCTGCTTCTGTGAGCCAGGCTGTCTGTCTAGTAAGCCCGGACATGTGTAGTGAGTATAGTAGTGAGTGTGCAATGCAACGCTGCTTCTGTCAGCCAGGCAATCAGTCTAGTAAGCCCGGACATGTGTAGTGAGTATAGTAGTAAGTGTGCAATGCTACGCTGCTTCTGTCAGCCGGGCTGTCAGTCTAGTAAGCCCGGACATGTGTTGTGAGTATAGTAGTGAGTGTGCAATGCTACGCTGCTTCTGTGAGCCAGGCTGTCTGTCTAGTAAGCCCGGACATGTGTAGTGAGTATAGTAGTGAGTGTGCAATGCAACGCTGCTTCTGTCAGCCAGGCAATCAGTCTAGTAAGCCCGGACATGTGTAGTGAGTATAGTAGATAGTGTGCAATGCTACGCTGCTTCTGTCAGCCAGGCTGTCAGTCTAGTAAGCCCGGACATGTGTAGTGAGTATAGTAGTGAGTGTGCAATGCTACGCTGCTTCTGTGAGCCAGGCTGTCAGTTAGTAGGCCCGTACATTGCCCTCGCTGGTTATAGACTGCCGCGGGCTCATAACAGGACTCGAAAATCATCTTCCCACATTTACACATTCAAAGAGCGTAGTTCCCATGTCTGAACCATAGATAGCACCATAACGTCCGTAGACAGTATTGATGCACCTTGCCCAGTGTTTGGCCCCTTCCCCTAGTAGGCCCCTAGTAGGCTCCTTTTTAGCCCCCAGTAAGCCCCCAGTGGTAGGTCGATTTAGGCTGGTATTACAACTTATGCCAGAAAGAGAATTATTAGGACCTCTTTTGAGTCATGGGTGCATATTTGAGAGCACTTTTTAAACATCTAGTTTTTCAAATCTGTATTCATCGCACGTAGCCTTCATCAATATTCCACTTTCTACTTTCTCTCTTCTTCCTACTGGCCAGTCCTCTTCCATCGCCCACAAACCCCGTTAAGGGCAGTATTCCAGTTTGAAGCGATGGATGAATATGTGATAAATGCCCAATAGAAAAAAGGAATCAAGACAAATCTCGTAAATCGGTTACTGGTTTATTGATAATGAGGGAGCGAGGTCGATTGTTGCGCGAAAACTACGTAGACCAGTACACACATAGGGAAACTCCCCCTCCCCCCTGCGGAATATTGTAGACCTATATATTATGATAAAGTGATAAATTTGAAGTAGAACTTGACTTGTTCGTCACATGGCCAGTGGTGGGTGTGGCACCCAGGGGTGTCCAAAAGGTAAATTTTGCTGATTTTGTGACCATCAATTATTTTTTTTTTTCAGCCAAACCAATAAACCGACTGATATCTCTTTGTTGAAACTTCTTTGTCATTGATTGTTGTTTATTCTTTGATTGTATGTATTGAGGTGTTAGATCAACGGACACATCTTTGTTGAAACTTCCTTGTCAATGATTGTTGTTTATTCTTTGATTGTATGTATTGAGGTGTTTGATCAACAGACATATCTTTGTTGAAACTTCTTTGTCATTGATTGTTGTTTATTATTTGATTGTATGTATTGAGGTGTTTGATCAACAAACATATCTTTGTTGAAACTTCTTTGTCATTGATTGTTGTTTATTCTTTGATTGTATGTATTGAGGTGTTTGATCAACAGACATATCTTTGTTGAAACTTCTTTGTCATTGATTGTTGTTTATTTTTTGATTGTATGTATTGAGGTGTTTGATCAACAGACACATCTTTGTTGAAACTTCTTTGTCATTGATTGTTGTTTATTATTTGATGGTATGTATTGAGGTTTTTGATCAACAGACACATCTATGTTGAAACTTCTTTGTCATTGATTGTTGCTTATTCTTTGATTGTTTGTATTGAGGTGTTTGATCAACAGACTTATCTTTGTTGAAACTTCTTTGTCATTGATTGTTGTTTATTCTTTGATTGTATGTATTGAGGTGTTTGATCAACAGTCATATCTTCGTTGAAACTTCCTTGTCATTGATTGTTGTTTATTCTTTGATTGTATGTATTGAGGTGTTTGATCAACAGACATATCTTTGTTGAACCTTCTTTGTCATTGATTGTTGTTTATTCTTTGATTGTATGTATAAGGGTGTTTGATCAACAGACATATCTTCGTTGAATTTTCTTTGTCATCGTTTGTTGTTTATTCTTTGATTGTATGTATTGAGGTGTTTGATCAACAGACATATCTTTGTTGATACTTCTTTGTCATTGATTGTTGTTTATTCTTTGATTGTATGTATTGAGGTGTTTGATCAACAAACATATCTTTGTTGAAACTTCCTTGTCATTGATTGTTGTTCATTCTTTGATTATATGTATTGAGGTGTTTGATCAACAGACATATCTTTGTTGAAGTGTCTTTGTCATTGATTGTTGTTTATTCTTTGATTGTATGTATTGAGGTGTTTGTTCAACAGACATTTCTTCGTTGAAACTTCTTTGTCATTGATTGTTGTTTATTCTTTGATTGTATGTATTGAGTTGTTTGATCAACAGACATATCTTTGTTGAAACTTCTTTGTCATTGATTGTTGTTTATTCTTTGATCTTTTGTATTGAGGTGTTTGATCAACAGACATATCTTTGTTGAAACTTCTTTGTCATTGATTGTTGTTTATTCTTTGATTGTATGTATTGAGGTGTTTGATCAACAGACATATTTCGTTGAAACTTCCTTGTCATTGATTGTTTGTTTATTCTTTGATTGTATGTATTGAGGTGTTTGATTAACAAACATATCTTTGTTGAAACTTCTTTGTCATTGATTGTTGCTTCTGTCAGCCAGGCTGTCAGTCTAGTAAGCCCGGACATGTGTATCTAGTATAGAAGTGAGTGAGTGTGCAATGCTTCGCTGCTTCTGTCAGCCAGGCTGTCAGTCTAGTAAGTCCGGACATGTGTTGTGAGTATAGTAGTGAGTGTGCAATGCTACGCTGCTTCTGTTAGCCAGGCTGTCAGTCTAGTAAGCCCAGACATGTGTAGTGAGTATAGTAGTGAGTGAGTGTGCAATGCTACGCTGCTTCTGTGAGCCAGGCTGTCAGTCTAGTAAGCCCGGACATGTGTAGTGAGTATAGTAGTGAGTGTGCAATGCTACGCTGCTTCTGTGAGCCAGGCTGTCAGTCAAGTAAGCCCGGACATGTGTAGTGAGTATAGTATTGAGTGAGTGTGCAATGCTACTTTGCTTCTGTCAGACAGGCTGTCAGTCTAGTAAGCCAGGACATGTGTAGTGAGTATAGTAGTGAGTGTGCAATGCTACGCTGCTTCTGTGAGCCAGGCTGTCAGTCTAGTTAGCCCGGACATGTGTAGTGAGTATAGTAGTGAGTGAGTGTGCAATGCTACGCTGCTTCTGTGAGCCAAGCTGTCAGTCTAGTAAGCCCGGACATGTGTAGTGAGTATAGTAGTGAGTGTGCAATGCTACGCTGCTTCTGTCAGCCAGGCTGTCAGTCTAGTAAGCCCGGACATGTGTAGTGAGTATAGTAGTGAGTGTGCAATGCTACGTTGCTTCTGTGAGCCAGGCTGTCAGTCTAGTAAGCCCGGACATGTGTAGTGAGTATAGTAGTGAGTGTGCAATGCCACGCTGCTTCTGTGAGCCAGGCTGTCAGTCTAGTAAGCCAAGACATGTGAAGTGAGTATAGTAGTGAGTGTGCAATGCTACGCTGCTTCTGTCAGCCAGGCTGTCAGTCTAGTAAGCCCTGACATGTGTAGTGAGTATAGTAGTGAATGTGTGCAATGCTACGCTGCTTCTGTCAGCCAGGCTGTCAGTCTAGTAAGCCCGGACATGTGTAGTGAGTATAGTAGTGAGATTGCAATGCTACGCTGCTTTTGTGAGCCAGGCTGTCAATCAAGTAAGTCCGGACATGTGAAGTGAGTATAGTCGTGAGTGTGCAATGCTACGCTACTTCTGTCAGCCAGGCTGTCAGTCTAGTAAGCCCGGACATGTAAAGTGAGTACAGTAGTAAGTGTACAATACAACGCTGCTTTTGTGAGCCAGGCTGTCAGTCTAGTAAGCCCGGACATGTGTAGTGAGTAAAGTAGTGAGTGTGCAATGCTACGCTGCTTCTGTGAGCCAGGCTGTCAGTCTAGTAAGCCCGGACATGTGCAGTGAGTATAGTAGTGAGTGAGTGTGCAATGCCACGCTGCTTCTGTCAGCCAGGCTGTCAGTCTAGTAAGCCCGGACATGTGAAGTGAGTATAGTAGTGAGTGTGCAATGCTACGCTGCTTCTGTGAGCCAGGCTGTCAGTCTAGTAAGCCCGGACATGTGCAGTGAGTGTAGTAGTGAGTGAGTGTGCAATGCTATGCTGCTTCTGTCAGCCAGGCTGTGAGTCTAGTAAGCCCGGAAATGTGCAGTGAGTGTAGTAGTGAATGAGTGTGCAATGCTACGCTGCTTCTGTGAGCCAGGCTGTCAGTCTAGTAAGCCCGGACATGTGCAGTGAGTGTAGTAGTGAGTGAGTGTGCAATGCTACGCTGCTTCTGTCAGCCAGGCTGTGAGTCTAGTACGCCCGGACATGTGTAATGAGTATGGTAGTGAGTGAGTGTGCAATGCTACGCTGCTTCTGTCAGTCTAGTAGGCCCGGACATGTGTAGTGAGTATAGTAGTAAGTGAGTGTGCAATGCTACGCTGCTTCTGTCAGCCAGGCTGTCAGTCTTGTAAGCCCGGCCACGTGTAGTGAGTATAGAAGTGAGTGAGTGTGCAATGCTACGCTGCTTCTGTCAGCCAGGCTGTCAGTCAGGTAAGCCCAAACATGTGTAGTGAGTATAGTAGTGAGTGAGTGTGCAATGCTACGCTGCTTCTGTCAGCCAGGCTGTCAGTCTAGTAATCCCGGACATGTGAAGTGAGTATAGTAGTGAGTGAGTGTACAATGCTACGCTGCTTCTGTGAGCCAGGCTGTCAGTCTAGTAAGCCCGGACATGTGTAGTGAGTATAGTAGTAAGTGTGCAATGCTACGCTGCTTCTGTCAGCCGGGCTGTCAGTCTAGTAAGCCCGGACATGTGTAGTGAGTATAGTAGTGAGTGTGCAATGCTACGCTGCTTCTGTGAGCCAGGCTGTCTGTCTAGTAAGCCCGGACATGTGTAGTGAGTATAGTAGTGAGTGTGCAATGCAACGCTGCTTCTGTCAGCCAGGCAATCAGTCTAGTAAGCCCGGACATGTGTAGTGAGTATAGTAGTGAGTGTGCAATGCTACGCTGCTTCTGTCAGCCAGGCAATCAGTCTAGTAAGCCCGGACATGTGTAGTGAGTATAGTAGTGAGTGTGCAATGCTACGCTGCTTCTGTGAGCCAGACTGTCAGTTAGTAGGCCCGTACATTGCCCTCGCTGGTTATAGACTGCCGCGGGCTCATTACAGGACTCGAAAATCATCTTCCCACATTTACACATTCAAAGAGCGTAGTTCCCATGTCTGAACCATAGATAGCACCATAACGTCCGTAGACAGTATTGATGCACCTTGCCCAGTGTTTGGCCCCTTCCCCTAGTAGGCCCCTAGTAGGCTCCTTTTTAGCCCCCAGTAAGCCCCCAGTGGTAGGTCGATTTAGGCTGGTATTACAACTTATGCCAGAAAGAGAATTATTAGGACCTCTTTTGAGTCATGGGTGCATATTTGAGAGCACTTTTTAAACATCTAGTTTTTCAAATCTGTATTCATCGCACGTAGCCTTCATCAATATTCCACTTTCTACTTTCTCTCTTCTTCCTACTGGCCAGTCCTCTTCCATCGCCCACAAACCCCGTTAAGGGCAGTGTTCCAGTTTGAAGCGATGGATGAATATGTGATAAATGCCCAATAGAAAAAAGGAATCAAGACAAATCTCGTAAATCGGTTACTGGTTTATTGATAATGAGGGAGCGAGGTCGATTGTTGCGCGAAAACTACGTAGACCAGTACACACATAGGGAAACTCCCCCTCCCCCCTGCGGAATATTGTAGACCTATATATTATGATAAAGTGATAAATTTGGAGTAGAACTTGACTGGTTCGTCACATGGCTAGTGGCGGGTGTGGCACCCACGGGTTTCCAAAAGGTGAATTTTGCTGATTTTGTGACCATCAATTATTTTTTTTTTTTTCAGCCAAACCAATAAACCGACTGATATCTCTTTGTTGAAACTTCTTTGTCATTGATTGTTGTTTATTCTTTGATTGTATGTATTGAGGTGTTAGATCAACGGACACATCTTTGTTGAAACTTCCTTGTCATTGATTGTTGTTTATTCTTTGATTGTATGTATTGAAGTGTTTGATCAACAGACATATCTTTGTTGAAACTTCTTTGTCATTGATTGTTGTTTATTCTTTGATTGTATGTATTGAGGTGTTTGATCAACAAACATATCTTTGTTGAAACTTCTTTGTCATTGATTGTTGTTTATTCTTTGATTGTATGTATTGAGGTGTTTGATCAACAGACATATCTTTGTTGAAACTTCTTTGTCATTGATTGTTGTTTATTCTTTGATTGTATGTATTGAGGTGTTTGATCAACAAACACATCTTTGTTGAAACTTCTTTGTCATTAATTGTTGTTTATTCTTTGATGGTATGTATTGAGGTGTTTGATCAACAGACACATCTATGTTGAAACTTCTTTGTCATTGATTGTTGTTTATTCTTTGATTGTTTGTATTGAGGTGTTTGATAAACAGACTTATCTTTGTTGAAACTTTTTTGTCATTGATTGTTGTTTATTCTTTGATTGTATGTATTGAGGTGTTTGATCAACAGTCATATCTTCGTTGAAACTTCCTTGTCATTGATTGTTGTTTATTCTTTGATTCTATGTATTGAGGTGTTTGATCAACAGACATATCTTTGTTGAACCTTCTTTGTCATTGATTGTTGTTTATTCTTTGATTGTATGTATTAGGGTGTTTGATCAACAGACATATCTTCGTTGAAACTTCTTTGTCATCGTTTGTTGTTTATTCTTTGATTGTATGTATTGAGGTGTTTGATCAACAGACATATCTTTGTTGAAACTTCTTTGTCATTGATTGTTGTTTATTCTTTGATTGTATGTATTGAGGTGTTTGATCAACAAACATATCTTTGTTGAAACTTCCTTGTCATTGATTGTTGTTCATTCTTTGATTATATGTATTGAGGTGTTTGATCAACAGACATATCTTTGTTGAAGTGTCTTTGTCATTGATTGTTGTTTATTCTTTGATTGTATGTATTGAGGTGTTTGTTCAACAGACATATCTTCGTTGAAACTTCTTTGTCATTGATTGTTGTTTATTCTTTGATTGTATGTATTGAGTTGTTTGATCAACAGACATATCTTTGTTGAAACTTCTTTGTCATTGATTGTTGTTTATTCTTTGATCTTTTGTATTGAGGTGTTTGATCAACAGACATATCTTTGTTGAAACTTCTTTGTCATTGATTGTTGTTTATTCTTTGATTGTATGTATTGAGGTGTTTGATCAACAGACATATCTTCGTTGAAACTTCCTTGTCATTGATTGTTTGTTTATTCTTTGATTGTATGTATTGAGGTGTTTGATCAACAAACATATCTTTGTTGAAACTTCTTTGTCATTGATTGTTGCTTCTGTCAGCCAAGCTGTCAGTCTAGTAAGCCCGGACATGTGTATCTAGTATAGAAGTGAGTGAGTGTGCAATGCTTCGCTGCTTCTGTCAGCCAGGCTGTCAGTCTAGTAAGCCCGGACATGTGTAGTGAGTATAGTAGTGAGTGTGCAATGCTACGCTGCTTCTGTTAGCCAGGCTGTCAGTCTAGTAAGCCCGGACATGTGTAGTGAGTATAGTAGTGAGTGAGTGTGCAATGCTACGCTGCTTCTTTGAGCCAGGTTGTCAGTCTAGTAAGCCCGGACATGTGTAGTGAGTATAGTAGTGAGTGTGCAATGCTACGCTGCTTCTCTGAGCCAGGCTGTCAGTCAAGTAAGCCCGGACATGTGTAGTGAGTATAGTATTGAGTGAGTGTGCAATGCTACTTTGCTTCTGTCAGCCAGGCTGTCAGTCTAGTAAGCCAGGACATGTGTAGTGAGTATAGTAGTGAGTGTGCAATGCTACGCTGCTTCTGTGAGCCAGGCTGTTAGTCTAGTTAGCCCGGACATGTGTAGTGAGTATAGTAGTGAGTGAGTGTGCAATGCTACGCTGCTTCTGTGAGCCAAGCTGTCAGTCTAGTAAGCCCGGACATGTGTAGTGAGTATAGGTGTGAGTGTGCAATGCTACGCTGCTTCTGTCAGCCAGGCTGTCAGTCTAGTAAGCCCGGACATGTGTAGTGAGTATAGTAGTGAGTGAGTGTGCAATGCTACGCTGCTTCTGTCAGCCAGGCTGTCAGTCTAGTAAGCCCGGACATGTGTAGTGAGTATAGTAGTGAGTGAGTGTGCAATGCTACGCTGCTTCTGTCAGCCAGGCTGTAAGTCTTGTAAGCCCGGACATGTGTAGTGAGTATAGTATTGAGTGAGTGTGCAATGCTACGCTGCTTCTGTGAGCCAGGCTGTCAGTCTAGTAAGCCCGGACATGTGTAATGAGTATAGTAATAAGTGTGCAATGCTACGCTGCTTCTGTCAGCCGGGCTGTCAGTCTAGTAAGCCCGGACATGTGTAGTGAGTATAGTAGTGAGTGTGCAATGCTACGCTGCTTTTGTTAGCCAGGCTGTCAGTCTAGTAAGCCCGGACATGTGTAGTGAGTATAGTAGTGAGTGAGTGTGCAATGCTACGCTGCTTCTGTGAGCCAGGCTGTCAGTCTAATAAGCCCGGACAGGTGTAGTGAGTATAGTAGTGAGTGTGCAATGCTACGCTGCTTCTGTGAGCCAGGCTGTCAGTCTAGTAAGCCCGGACATGTGTAGTGAGTATAGTATTGAGTGAGTGTGCAATGCTACTTTGCTTCTGTCAGCCAGGCTGTCAGTCTAGTAAGCCCGGACATGTGTAGTGAGTATAGTAGTGAGTGTGCAATGCTACGCTGCTTCTGTGAGCCAAGCTGTCAGTCTAGTAAGCCCGGACATGTGTAGTTAGTATAGTTGTGAGTGTGCAATGCTACACTGCTTCTGTGAGCCAGGCTGTGAGTCAAATAAGCCCGGACATGTGTAGTGAGTATAGTAGTGAGTGAGTCTGCAATGCTACGCTGCTTCTGTCAGCCAGGCTTACAGTCTAGTAAGCCCGGACATGTGTAGTGAGTAAAGTAGTGAGTGTGCAATGCTACGCTGCTTCTGTCAGCCAGGCTGTCAGTCTAGTAAGCCCGGCCATGTGTAGTGAGTATAGTAGTAAGTGTGCAATGCTACGCTGCTTCTGTCAGCCAAGCTGTCAGTCTAGTAAGCCCGGCGATGTGTAGTGAGTATAGTAGTGAGTGTGCAATGCTACGCTGCTTCTGTCAGCCAGGCTGTCAGTCTAGTTAGCCCGGACATGTGTAGTGAGTATAGTAGTGAGTGTGCAATGCTACGCTGCTTCTGTCAGCCAGGCTGTCAGTCTAGTAAGCCCGGACATGTTAATTGAGTATAGTAGTGAGTGTGCATTGCTACGCTGCTTCTGTGAGCCAGGCTGGCAGTCTAGTAAGCCCAGACATGTGTAGTGAGTATAGTAGTGAGTGAGTGTGCAATGCTACGCTGCTTCTGTGAGCCAGGCTTTCAGTCTAGTAAGCCCGGACATGTGTAATGAGTATAGTAATAAGTGTGCAATGCTACGCTGCTTCTGTCAGCCAGGCTGTCAGTCTAGTAAGCCCGGACATGTGTAGTGAGTATAGTAGTGAGTGTGCAATGCTACGCTGCTTCTGTCAGCCAAGCTGTCAGTCTAGTAAGCCCGGACATGTTAATTGAGTATAGTAGTGAGTGTGCATTGCTACGCTGCTTCTGTGAGCCAGGCTGGCAGTCTAGTAAGCCCAGACATGTGTAGTGAGTATAGTAGTGAGTGAGTGTGCAATGCTACGCTGCTTCTGTGAGCCAGGCTTTCAGTCTAGTAAGCCCGGACATGAAGTAGTGAGTAAAGTAGTGAGTGTGCAATGCTACGCTGCTTCTGTGAGCCAGGCTGTCAGTCTAGTAAGCCCGGACATGTGTAGTGAGTATGATAGTGAGATTGCAATGCTACGCTGCTTCTGTGAGCCAGGCTGTCAGTCTAGTAAGCCCGGACATGTGTAGTGAGTAAAGTCGTGAGTGTGCAATGCTACGCTACTTCTGTCAGCCAGGCTGTCAGTCTAGTAAGCCCGGACATGTGAAGTGAGTACAGTAGTGAGTGTACAATGCAACGCTGCTTCTGTGAGCCAGGCTGTCAGTCTAGTAAGCCCGGACATGTGTCGTGAGTATAGTAGTGAGTGTGCAATGCTACGCTGCTTCTGTGAGCCAGGCTGTCAGTCTAGTAAGCCCGGACATGTGTAGTGAGTACAGTCGTGAGTGTACAATGCTACGCTGCTTCTGTGAGCCAGGCTGTCAGTCAAGTAAGCCCGGACATGTGCAGTGAGTATAGTAGTGAGTGAGTGTGCAATGCTACGTGCTTCTGTCAGCCAGGCTGTGAGTCTAGTAAGCCCGGACATGTGTAGTGAGTATAGTAGTGAGTGAGGGTGCAATGCTACGCTGCTTCTGTCAGTCAGGCTGTCGGTCTAGTAAGCCCGGACATGTGAAGTGAGTATAGTCGTTAGTGTGCAATGCTACGCTTCTTCTGTAGCGGGCCTTCAGTCTAATAAGCCCGGACATGTGTAGTGAGTATAGTAGTGAGTGTGCAATGCTACGCTGCTTCTGTCAGCCAGGCTGTCAGTATAGTAAGCCCGGACATGTGTAGTGAGTATAGTCGTTAGTGTGCAATGCTACGCTTCTTCTGTAGCGGGCCTTCAGTCTAATAAGCCCGGACATGTGAAGTGAGTATAGTCGTTAGTGTGCAATGCTACGCTTCTTCTGTAGCGGGCCTTCAGTCTAATAAGCCCGGACATGTGTAGTGAGTATAGTAGTGAGTGTGCAATGCTACGCTGCTTCTGTGAGCCAGGCTGTCAGTCTAGTAAGCCCGGACATGTGTAGTTAGTATAGCAGTGAGTGTTCAATGCTACGCTGCTTCTGTGAGCCAGGCTGTCAGTCTTGTAAGCCCGGACATGTGTAGTGAGTATAGTAGTGAGTGAGTGTGCAATGCTACGCTGCTTCTGTCAGCCAGGCTGTCAGTCTAGTTAGCCCGGACATGTGAAGTGAGTATAGTAGTGAGTGTGCAATGCTACGCTGATTCTGTCAGCCAGGCTTTTAGTCTAGTAAGCCCGAACATGTGTAGTGAGTATAGTAGTGAGTGAGTGTGCAACGCTACGCTGTTTCTGTGAGCCAGGCTGTCAGTCTAGTAAGCCCGGACATGTGTAGTGAGTATAGTAGTGAGTGTGCAATTCTTCGCTGCTTCTGTCAGCAAGGCTGTAAGTCTAGTAAGCCCGGATATGTGTAGTGAGTATAGTAGTGAGTGAGTGTGCAATGCTACGCTGCTTCTGTGAGCCAGGCGGTCAGTCTAGTAAGCCCGGACATGTGTAGAGAGTATAGTAGTGAGTGTGCAATGCTACGTTGAGGCTGTGAGCCAGGCTGTCAGTCTAGTAAGCCCGGACATGTGTAGTGAGTATAGTAGTGAGTGTGCAATGCTACGTTGCTTCTGTGAGCCAGGCTGTCAGTCTAGTAAGCGCGGACATGTGTAGTGAGTATAGTAGTGAGTGTGCAATGCCACGCTGCTTCTGTGAGCCAGGCTGTCAGTCTAGTAAGCCAAGACATGTGAAGTGAGTATAGTAGTGAGTGTGCAATGCTACGCTGCTTCTGTCAGCCAGGCTGTCAGTCTAGTAAGCCCTGACATGTGTAGTGAGTATAGTAGTGAATGTGTGCAATGCTACGCTGCTTCTGTCAGCCAGGCTGTCAGTCTAGTAAGCCCGGACATGTGTAGTGAGTATAGTAGTGAGATTGCAATGCTACGCTGCTTTTGTGAGCCAGGCTGTCAATCAAGTAAGCCCGGACATGTGTAGTGAGTATAGTCGTGAGTGTGCAATGCTACGCTGCTTCTGTCAGCCAGGCTGTCAGTCTAGTAAGCCCGGACATGTGTAGTGAGTATATTAGTGAGTGAGTGTGCAATGCTACGCTGCTTCTGTAAGCCAGGCTGTCAGTCTAGTAAGCCCTGACATGTGTAGTGAGTATAGTAGTGAATGTGTGCAATGCTACGCTGCTTCTGTCAGCCAGGCTGTCAGTCTAGTAAGCCCGGACATGTGTAGTGAGTATAGTAGTGAGATTGCAATGCTACGCTGCTTTTGTGAGCCAGGCTGTCAATCAAGTAAGCCCGGACATGTGTAGTGAGTATAGTCGTGAGTGTGCAATGCTACGCTACTTCTGTTAGCCAGGCTGTCAGTCTAGTAAGCTCGGACATGTAAAGTGAGTACAGTAGTAAGGCTTTTGTGAGCCAGGCTGTCAGTCTAGTAAGCCCGGACATGTGTAGTGAGTACAGTAGTGAGTGTGCAATGCTACGCTGCTTCTGTGAGCCAGGCTGTCAGTCTAGTAAGCCCGGACATGTGCAGTGAGTATAGTAGTGAGTGAGTGTGCAATGCCACGCTGCTTCTGTCAGCCAGGCTGTCAGTCTAGTAAGCCCGGACATGTGAAGTGAGTATAGTAGTGAGTGTGCAATGCTACGCTGCTTCTGTGAGCCAGGCTGTCAGTCTAGTAAGCCCGGACATGTGCAGTGAGTGTAGTAGTGAGTGAGTGTGCAATGCTACGCTGCTTCTGTCAGCCAGGCTGTGAGTCTAGTAAGCCCGGAAATGTGCAGTGAGTGTAGTAGTGAATGAGTGTGCAATGCTACGCTGCTTCTGTGAGCCAGGCTGTCAGTCTAGTAAGCCCGGACATGTGCAGTGAGTGTAGTAGTGAGTGAGTGTGCAATGCTACGCTGCTTCTGTCAGCCAGGCTGTGAGTCTAGTACGCCCGGACATGTGTTATGAGTATGGTAGTGAGTGAGTGTGCAATGCTACGCTGCTTCTGTCAGTCTAGTAGGCCCGGACATGTGTAGTGAGTATAGTAGTAAGTGAGTGTGCAATGCTACGCTGCTTCTGTCAGCCAGGCTGTCAGTCAAGTAAGCCCAAACATGTGTAGTGAGTATAGTAGTGAGTGAGTGTGCAATGCTACGCTGCTTCTGTCAGCCAGGCTGTCAGTCTAGTAATCCCGGACATGTGAAGTGAGTATAGTAGTGAGTGAGTGTGCAATGCTTCGCTGCTTCTGTGAGCCAGGCTGTCAGTCTAGTAAGCCCGGACATGTGTATTGAGTATAGTAGTAAGTGTGCAATGCTACGCTGCTTCTGTCAGCCGGGCTGTCAGTCTAGTAAGCCCGGACATGTGTTGTGAGTATAGTAGTGAGTGTGCAATGCTACGCTGCTTCTGTGAGCCAGGCTGTCTGTCTAGTAAGCCCGGACATGTGTAGTGAGTATAGTAGTGAGTGTGCAATGCAACGCTGCTTCTGTCAGCCAGGCAATCAGTCTAGTAAGCCCGGACATGTGTAGTGAGTATAGTAGTAAGTGTGCAATGCTACGCTGCTTCTGTCAGCCGGGCTGTCAGTCTAGTAAGCCCGGACATGTGTTGTGAGTATAGTAGTGAGTGTGCAATGCTACGCTGCTTCTGTGAGCCAGGCTGTCTGTCTAGTAAGCCCGGACATGTGTAGTGAGTATAGTAGTGAGTGTGCAATGCAACGCTGCTTCTGTCAGCCAGGCAATCAGTCTAGTAAGCCCGGACATGTGTAGTGAGTATAGTAGTGAGTGTGCAATGCTACGCTGCTTCTGTCAGCCAGGCTGTCAGTCTAGTAAGCCCGGACATGTGTAGTGAGTATAGTAGTGAGTGTGCAATGCTACGCTGCTTCTGTGAGCCAGGCTGTCAGTTAGTAGGCCCGTACATTGCCCTCGCTGGTTATAGACTGCCGCGGGCTCATAACAGGACTCGAAAATCATCTTCCCACATTTACACATTCAAAGAGCGTAGTTCCCATGTCTGAACCATAGATAGCACCATAACGTCCGTAGACAGTATTGATGCACCTTGCCCAGTGTTTGGCCCCTTCCCCTAGTAGGCCCCTAGTAGGCTCCTTTTTAGCCCCCAGTAAGCCCCCAGTGGTAGGTCGATTTAGGCTGGTATTACAACTTATGCCAGAAAGAGAATTATTAG
Source organism: Isoperla grammatica (assembly GCA_945910005.1). Lineage (NCBI taxonomy): Eukaryota > Metazoa > Arthropoda > Insecta > Plecoptera > Perlodidae > Isoperla > Isoperla grammatica. The sequence goes on from OX246745.1 coordinate 37,292,711, forward strand.
GACCTCTTTTGAGTCATGGGTGCATATTTGAGAGCACTTTTTAAACATCTAGTTTTTCAAATCTGTATTCATCGCACGTAGCCTTCATCAATATTCCACTTTCTACTTTCTCTCTTCTTCCTACTGGCCAGTCCTCTTCCATCGCCCACAAACCCCGTTAAGGGCAGTATTCCAGTTTGAAGCGATGGATGAATATGTGATAAATGCCCAATAGAAAAAAGGAATCAAGACAAATCTCGTAAATCGGTTACTGGTTTATTGATAATGAGGGAGCGAGGTCGATTGTTGCGCGAAAACTACGTAGACCAGTACACACATAGGGAAACTCCCCCTCCCCCCTGCGGAATATTGTAGACCTATATATTATGATAAAGTGATAAATTTGAAGTAGAACTTGACTTGTTCGTCACATGGCCAGTGGTGGGTGTGGCACCCAGGGGTGTCCAAAAGGTGAATTTTGCTGATTTTGTGACCATCAATTATTTTTTTTTTTCAGCCAAACCAATAAACCGACTGATATCTCTTTGTTGAAACTTCTTTGTCATTGATTGTTGTTTATTCTTTGATTGTATGTATTGAGGTGTTAGATCAACGGACACATCTTTGTTGAAACTTCCTTGTCAATGATTGTTGTTTATTCTTTGATTGTATGTATTGAGGTGTTTGATCAACAGACATATCTTTGTTGAAACTTCTTTGTCATTGATTGTTGTTTATTATTTGATTGTATGTATTGAGGTGTTTGATCAACAAACATATCTTTGTTGAAACTTCTTTGTCATTGATTGTTGTTTATTCTTTGATTGTATGTATTGAGGTGTTTGATCAACAGACATATCTTTGTTGAAACTTCTTTGTCATTGATTGTTGTTTATTTTTTGATTGTATGTATTGAGGTGTTTGATCAACAGACACATCTTTGTTGAAACTTCTTTGTCATTGATTGTTGTTTATTATTTGATGGTATGTATTGAGGTTTTTGATCAACAGACACATCTATGTTGAAACTTTTTTGTCATTGATTGTTGTTTATTCTTTGATTGTTTGTATTGAGGTGTTTGATCAACAGACTTATCTTTGTTGAAACTTCTTTGTCATTGATTGTTGTTTATTCTTTGATTGTATGTATTGAGGTGTTTGATCAACAGTCATATCTTCGTTGAAACTTCCTTGTCATTGATTGTTGTTTATTCTTTGATTGTATGTATTGAGGTGTTTGATCAACAGACATATCTTTGTTGAACCTTCTTTGTCATTGATTGTTGTTTATTCTTTGATTGTATGTATTGAGGTGTTTGATCAACAGACATATCTTTGTTGAAACTTCTTTGTCATTGATTGTTGTTTATTCTTTGATTGTATGTATTGAGGTGTTTGATCAACAGACATATCTTTGTTGAAACTTCTTTGTCATTGATTGTTGTTTATTTTTTGATTGTATGTATTGAGGTGTTTGATCAACAGACACATCTTTGTTGAAACTTCTTTGTCATTGATTGTTGTTTATTATTTGATGGTATGTATTGAGGTTTTTGATCAACAGACACATCTATGTTGAAACTTTTTTGTCATTGATTGTTGTTTATTCTTTGATTGTTTGTATTAGGGTGTTTGATCAACAGACATATCTTCGTTGAAACTTCTTTGTCATCGTTTGTTGTTTATTCTTTGATTGTATGTATTGAGGTGTTTGATCAACAGACATATCTTTGTTGAAACTTCTTTGTCATTGATTGTTGTTTATTCTTTGATTGTATGTATTGAGGTGTTTGATCAACAAACATATCTTTGTTGAAACTTCCTTGTCATTGATTGTTGTTCATTCTTTGATTATATGTATTGAGGTGTTTGATCAACAGACATATCTTTGTTGAAGTGTCTTTGTCATTGATTGTTGTTTATTCTTTGATTGTATGAATTGAGGTGTTTGTTCAACAGACATTTCTTCGTTGAAACTTCTTTGTCATTGATTGTTGTTTATTCTTTGATTGTATGTATTGAGTTGTTTGATCAACAGACATATCTTTGTTGAAACTTCTTTGTCATTGATTGTTGTTTATTCTTTGATCTTTTGTATTGAGGTGTTTGATCAACAGACATATCTTTGTTGAAACTTCTTTGTCATTGATTGTTGTTAATTCTTTGATTGTATGTATTGAGGTGTTTGATCAACAGACATATTTCGTTGAAACTTCCTTGTCATTGATTGTTTGTTTATTCTTTGATTGTATGTATTGAGGTGTTTGATTAACAAACATATCTTTGTTGAAACTTCTTTGTCATTGATTGTTGCTTCTGTCAGCCAGGCTGTCAGTCTAGTAAGCCCGGACATGTGTATCTAGTATAGAAGTGAGTGAGTGTGCAATGCTTCGCTGCTTCTGTCAGCCAGGCTGTCAGTCTAGTAAGCCCGGACATGTGTTGTGAGTATAGTAGTGAGTGTGCAATGCTACGCTGCTTCTGTTAGCCAGGCTGTCAGTCTAGTAAGCCCAGACATGTGTAGTGAGTATAGTAGTGAGTGAGTGTGCAATGCTACGCTGCTTCTGTGAGCCAGGCTGTCAGTCTAGTAAGCCCGGACATGTGTAGTGAGTATAGTAGTGAGTGTGCAATGCTACGCTGCTTCTGTGAGCCAGGCTGTCAGTCAAGTAAGCCCGGACATGTGTAGTGAGTATAGTATTGAGTGAGTGTGCAATGCTACTTTGCTTCTGTCAGACAGGCTGTCAGTCTAGTAAGCCAGGACATGTGTAGTGAGTATAGTAGTGAGTGTGCAATGCTACGCTGCTTCTGTGAGCCAGGCTGTCAGTCTAGTTAGCCCGGACATGTGTAGTGAGTATAGTAGTGAGTGAGTGTGCAATGCTACGCTGCTTCTGTGAGCCAAGCTGTCAGTCTAGTAAGCCCGGACATGTGTAGTGAGTATAGTAGTGAGTGTGCAATGCTACGCTGCTTCTGTCAGCCAGGCTGTCAGTCTAGTAAGCCCGGACATGTGTAGTGAGTATAGTAGTGAGTGTGCAATGCTACGTTGCTTCTGTGAGCCAGGCTGTCAGTCTAGTAAGCCTGGACATGTGTAGTGAGTATAGTAGTGAGTGTGCAATGCCACGCTGCTTCTGTGAGCCAGGCTGTCAGTCTAGTAAGCCAAGACATGTGAAGTGAGTATAGTAGTGAGTGTGCAATGCTACGCTGCTTCTGTCAGCCAGGCTGTCAGTCTAGTAAGCCCTGACATGTGTAGTGAGTATAGTAGTGAATGTGTGCAATGCTACGCTGCTTCTGTCAGCCAGGCTGTCAGTCTAGTAAGCCCGGACATGTGTAGTGAGTATAGTAGTGAGATTGCAATGCTACGCTCCTTTTGTGAGCCAGGCTGTCAATCAAGTAAGTCCGGACATGTGAAGTGAGTATAGTCGTGAGTGTGCAATGCTACGCTACTTCTGTCAGCCAGGCTGTCAGTCTAGTAAGCCCGGACATGTAAAGTGAGTACAGTAGTAAGTGTACAATACAACGCTGCTTTTGTGAGCCAGGCTGTCAGTCTAGTAAGCCCGGACATGTGTAGTGAGTAAAGTAGTGAGTGTGCAATGCTACGCTGCTTCTGTGAGCCAGGCTGTCAGTCTAGTAAGCCCGGACATGTGCAGTGAGTATAGTAGTGAGTGAGTGTGCAATGCCACGCTGCTTCTGTCAGCCAGGCTGTCAGTCTAGTAAGCCCGGACATGTGAAGTGAGTATAGTAGTGAGTGTGCAATGCTACGCTGCTTCTGTGAGCCAGGCTGTCAGTCTAGTAAGCCCGGACATGTGCAGTGAGTGTAGTAGTGAGTGAGTGTGCAATGCTATGCTGCTTCTGTCAGCCAGGCTGTGAGTCTAGTAAGCCCGGAAATGTGCAGTGAGTGTAGTAGTGAATGAGTGTGCAATGCTACGCTGCTTCTGTGAGCCAGGCTGTCAGTCTAGTAAGCCCGGACATGTGCAGTGAGTGTAGTAGTGAGTGAGTGTGCAATGCTACGCTGCTTCTGTCAGCCAGGCTGTGAGTCTAGTACGCCCGGACATGTGTAATGAGTATGGTAGTGAGTGAGTGTGCAATGCTACGCTGCTTCTGTCAGTCTAGTAGGCCCGGACATGTGTAGTGAGTATAGTAGTAAGTGAGTGTGCAATGCTACGCTGCTTCTGTCAGCCAGGCTGTCAGTCTTGTAAGCCCGGCCACGTGTAGTGAGTATAGAAGTGAGTGAGTGTGCAATGCTACGCTGCTTCTGTCAGCCAGGCTGTCAGTCAAGTAAGCCCAAACATGTGTAGTGAGTATAGTAGTGAGTGAGTGTGCAATGCTACGCTGCTTCTGTCAGCCAGGCTGTCAGTCTAGTAATCCCGGACATGTGAAGTGAGTATAGTAGTGAGTGAGTGTGCAATGCTACGCTGCTTCTGTGAGCCAGGCTGTCAGTCTAGTAAGCCCGGACATGTGTAGTGAGTATAGTAGTAAGTGTGCAATGCTACGCTGCTTCTGTCAGCCGGGCTGTCAGTCTAGTAAGCCCGGACATGTGTAGTGAGTATAGTAGTGAGTGTGCAATGCTACGCTGCTTCTGTGAGCCAGGCTGTCTGTCTAGTAAGCCCGGACATGTGTAGTGAGTATAGTAGTGAGTGTGCAATGCAACGCTGCTTCTGTCAGCCAGGCAATCAGTCTAGTAAGCCCGGACATGTGTAGTGAGTATAGTAGTGAGTGTGCAATGCTACACTGCTTCTGTCAGCCAGGCAATCAGTCTAGTAAGCCCGGACATGTGTAGTGAGTATAGTAGTGAGTGTGCAATGCTACGCTGCTTCTGTGAGCCAGACTGTCAGTTAGTAGGCCCGTACATTGCCCTCGCTGGTTATAGACTGCCGCGGGCTCATTACAGGACTCGAAAATCATCTTCCCACATTTACACATTCAAAGAGCGTAGTTCCCATGTCTGAACCATAGATAGCACCATAACGTCCGTAGACAGTATTGATGCACCTTGCCCAGTGTTTGGCCCCTTCCCCTAGTAGGCCCCTAGTAGGCTCCTTTTTAGCCCCCAGTAAGCCCCCAGTGGTAGGTCGATTTAGGCTGGTATTACAACTTATGCCAGAAAGAGAATTATTAGGACCTCTTTTGAGTCATGGGTGCATATTTGAGAGCACTTTTTAAACATCTAGTTTTTCAAATCTGTATTCATCGCACGTAGCCTTCATCAATATTCCACTTTCTACTTTCTCTCTTCTTCCTACTGGCCAGTCCTCTTCCATCGCCCACAAACCCCGTTAAGGGCAGTGTTCCAGTTTGAAGCGATGGATGAATATGTGATAAATGCCCAATAGAAAAAAGGAATCAAGACAAATCTCGTAAATCGGTTACTGGTTTATTGATAATGAGGGAGCGAGGTCGATTGTTGCGCGAAAACTACGTAGACCAGTACACACATAGGGAAACTCCCCCTCCCCCCTGCGGAATATTGTAGACCTATATATTATGATAAAGTGATAAATTTGGAGTAGAACTTGACTGGTTCGTCACATGGCTAGTGGCGGGTGTGGCACCCACGGGTTTCCAAAAGGTGAATTTTGCTGATTTTGTGACCATCAATTATTTTTTTTTTTTTTCAGCCAAACCAATAAACCGACTGATATCTCTTTGTTGAAACTTCTTTGTCATTGATTGTTGTTTATTCTTTGATTGTATGTATTGAGGTGTTAGATCAACGGACACATCTTTGTTGAAACTTCCTTGTCATTGATTGTTGTTTATTCTTTGATTGTATGTATTGAAGTGTTTGATCAACAGACATATCTTTGTTGAAACTTCTTTGTCATTGATTGTTGTTTATTCTTTGATTGTATGTATTGAGGTGTTTGATCAACAAACATATCTTTGTTGAAACTTCTTTGTCATTGATTGTTGTTTATTCTTTGATTGTATGTATTGAGGTGTTTGATCAACAGACATATCTTTGTTGAAACTTCTTTGTCATTGATTGTTGTTTATTCTTTGATTGTATGTATTGAGGTGTTTGATCAACAAACACATCTTTGTTGAAACTTCTTTGTCATTGATTGTTGTTTACTCTTTGATTGTATGTATTGAGGTGTTTGATCAACAGACACATCTTTGTTGAAACTTCTTTGTCATTGATTGTTGTTTATTCTTTGATTGTATGTATTGAGGTGTTTGATCAACAGACATATCTTAGATGAAACTTCTTTGTCATTGATTGTTGTTTATTCTTTGATTGTATGTATTGAGGTGTTTGATCAACAAACATATCTTTGTTGAAACTTCTTTGTCATTGATTGTTGTTTATTCTTTGATTGTATGTATTGAGGTGTTTGATCAACAGACACATCTATGTTGAAACTTCTTTGTCATTGATTGTTGTTTATTCTTTGATTGTTTGTATTGAGGTGTTTGATCAACAGACTTATCTTTGTTGAAACTTTTACGTCATTGATTGTTGTTTATTCTTTGATTGTATGTATTGAGGTGTTTGATCAACAGTCATATCTTCGTTGAAACTTCCTTGTCATTGATTGTTGTTTATTCTTTGATTCTATGTATTGAGGTGTTTGATCAACAGACATATCTTTGTTGAACCTTCTTTGTCATTGATTGTTGTTTATTCTTTGATTGTATGTATTAGGGTGTTTGATCAACAGACATATCTTCGTTGAAACTTCTTTGTCATCGTTTGTTGTTTATTCTTTGATTGTATGTATTGAGGTGTTTGATCAACAGACATATCTTTGTTGAAACTTCTTTATCATTGATTGTTGTTTATTCTTTGATTGTATGTATTGAGGTGTTTGATCAACAAACATATCTTTGTTGAAACTTCCTTGTCATTGATTGTTGTTCATTCTTTGATTATATGTATTGAGGTGTTTGATCAACAGACATATCTTTGTTGAAGTGTCTTTGTCATTGATTGTTGTTTATTCTTTGATTGTATGTATTGAGGTGTTTGTTCAACAGACATATCTTCGTTGAAACTTCTTTGTCATTGATTGTTGTTTATTCTTTGATTGTATGTATTGAGTTGTTTGATCAACAGACATATCTTTGTTGAAACTTCTTTGTCATTGATTGTTGTTTATTCTTTGATCTTTTGTATTGAGGTGTTTGATCAACAGACATATCTTTGTTGAAACTTCTTTGTCATTGATTGTTGTTTATTCTTTGATTGTATGTATTGAGGTGTTTGATCAACAGACATATCTTCGTTGAAACTTCCTTGTCATTGATTGTTTGTTTATTCTTTGATTGTATGTATTGAGGTGTTTGATCAACAAACATATCTTTGTTGAAACTTCTTTGTCATTGATTGTTGCTTCTGTCAGCCAAGCTGTCAGTCTAGTAAGCCCGGACATGTGTATCTAGTATAGAAGTGAGTGAGTGTGCAATGCTTCGCTGCTTCTGTCAGCCAGGCTGTCAGTCTAGTAAGCCCGGACATGTGTAGTGAGTATAGTAGTGAGTATGCAATGCTACGCTCCTTCTGTTAGCCAGGCTGTCAGTCTAGTAAGCCCGGACATGTGTAGTGAGTATAGTAGTGAGTGAGTGTGCAATGCTACGCTGCTTCTTTGAGCCAGGTTGTCAGTCTAGTAAGCCCGGACATGTGTAGTGAGTATAGTAGTGAGTGTGCAATGCTACGCTGCTTCTCTGAGCCAGGCTGTCAGTCAAGTAAGCCCGGACATGTGTAGTGAGTATAGTATTGAGTGAGTGTGCAATGCTACTTTGCTTCTGTCAGCCAGGCTGTCAGTCTAGTAAGCCAGGACATGTGTAGTGAGTATAGTAGTGAGTGTGCAATGCTACGCTGCTTCTGTGAGCCAGGCTGTTAGTCTAGTTAGCCCGGACATGTGTAGTGAGTATAGTAGTGAGTGAGTGTGCAATGCTACGCTGCTTCTGTGAGCCAAGCTGTCAGTCTAGTAAGCCCGGACATGTGTAGTGAGTATAGGTGTGAGTGTGCAATGCTACGCTGCTTCTGTCAGCCAGGCTGTCAGTCTAGTAAGCCCGGACATGTGTAGTGAGTATAGTAGTGAGTGAGTGTGCAATGCTACGCTGCTTCTGTCAGCCAGGCTGTCAGTCTAGTAAGCCCGGACATGTGTAGTGAGTATAGTAGTGAGTGAGTGTGCAATGCTACGCTGCTTCTGTCAGCCAGGCTGTAAGTCTTGTAAGCCCGGACATGTGTAGTGAGTATAGTATTGAGTGAGTGTGCAATGCTACGATGCTTCTGTGAGCCAGGCTGTCAGTCTAGTAAGCCCGGACATGTGTAATGAGTATAGTAATAAGTGTGCAATGCTACGCTGCTTCTGTCAGCCAGGCTGTCAGTCTAGTAAGCCCGGACATGTGAAGTGAGTATAGTAGTGAGTGTGCAATGCAACGCTGCTTCTGTCAGCCAGGCTGTCAGTCTAGTAAGCCCGGACATGTTAATTGAGTATAGTAGTGAGTGTGCATTGCTACGCTGCTTCTGTGAGCCAGGCTGGCAGTCTAGTAAGCCCAGACATGTGTAGTGAGTATAGTATTGAGTGAGTGTGCAATGCTACGCTGCTTCTGTGAGCCAGGCTTTCAGTCTAGTAAGCCCGGACATGAAGTAGTGAGTAAAGTAGTGAGTGTGCAATGCTACGCTGCTTCTGTGAGCCAGGCTGTCAGTCTAGTAAGCCCGGACATGTGTAGTGAGTATGATAGTGAGATTGCAATGCTACGCTGCTTCTGTGAGCCAGGCTGTCAGTCTAGTAAGCCCGGACATGTGTAGTGAGTAAAGTCGTGAGTGTGCAATGCTACGCTTCTTCTGTCAGCCAGGCTGTCAGTCTAGTAAGCCCGGACATGTGAAGTGAGTACAGTAGTGAGTGTACAATGCAACGCTGCTTCTGTGAGCCAGGCTGTCAGTCTTGTAAGCCCGGACATGTGTCGTGAGTATAGTAGTGAGTGTGCAATGCTACGCTGCTTCTGTGAGCCAGGCTGTCAGTCTAGTAAGCCCGGACATGTGTAGTGAGTACAGTCGTGAGTGAACAATGCTACGCTGCTTCTGTGAGCCAGGCTGTCAGTCTAGTAAGCCGAAACATGTGCAGTGAGTATAGTAGTGAGTGAGTGTGCAATGCTACGTGCTTCTGTCAGCCAGGCTGTGAGTCTAGTAAGCCCGGACATGTGTAGTGAGTATAGTAGTGAGTGAGGGTGCAATGCTACGCTGCTTCTGTCAGCCAGGCTGTGAGTCTAGTAAGCCCGGACATGTGTAGTGAGTATAGTAGGGAGTGAGTGTGCAATGCTACTCTGCTTCTGTCAGTCTAGTAGGCCCGAACATGTGTAGTGAGTATAGTAGTGAGTGAGTGTGCAATGCTACGCTGCTTCTGTCAGCCAGGCTGTCAGTCTTGTAAGCCCGGCCACGTGTAGTGAGTATAGAAGTAAGTGAGTGTGCAATGCTACGCTGCTTCTGTCAGCCAGGCTGTCAGTCAAGTAAGCCCAAACATGTGTAGTGAGTAAAGTAGTGAGTGAGTGTGCAATGCTACGCTGCTTCTGTGAGCCAGGCTGTGAGTCTAGTAAGCCCGGACATGTGTATTGAGTATAGTAGTGAGTGTGCAATGCTACGCTGCTTCTGTCAGCCAGGCTGTCAGTCTAGTAAGCCCGGACATGTGTAGTGAGTATAGTAGTAAGTGTGCAATGCTACGCTGCTTCTGTCAGCCGGGCTGTCAGTCTAGTAAGCCCGGACATGTGTAGTGAGTTTAGTAGTGAGTGTGCAATGCTACGCTGCTTCTGTGAGCCAGGCTGTCTGTCTAGTAAGCCCGGACATGTGTAGTGAGTATAGTAGTGAGTGTGCAATGCAACGCTGCTTCTGTCAGCCAGGCAATCAGTCTAGTAAGCCCGGACATGTGTAGTGAGTATAGTAGTGAGTTTGCAATGCTACGCTGCTTCTGTGAGCCAGGCTGTCAGTTAGTAGGCCCGTACATTGCCCTCGCTGGTTTTAGACTGCCGCGGGCTCATTACAGGACTCGAAATCATCTTCCCACATTTACACATTCCAAGAGCGTAGTTCCCATGTCTGAACCATAGATAGCACAATAACGTCCGTAGACAGTATTGATGCACCTTGCCCAGTGTTTGGCCCCTTCCCCTAGTAGGCCCCTAGTTGGCTCCTTTTTAGCCCCCAGTAAGCCCCCAGTGGTAGGTCGATTTAGGCTGGTATTACAATTTATGCCAGAAAGAGAATTATTAGGACCTCTTTTGAGTCATGGGTGCATATTTGAGAGCACTTTTTAAACATCTAGTTTTTCAAATCTGTATTCATCGCACGTAGCCTTCATCAATATTCCACTTTCTACTTTCTCTCTTCTTCCTACTGGCCAGTCCTCTTCCATCGCCCACAAACCCCGTTAAGGGCAGTATTCCAGTTTGAAGCGATGGATGAATATGTGATAAATGCCCAATAGAAAAAAGGAATCAAGACAAATCTCGTAAATCGGTTACTGGTTTATTGATAATGAGGGAGCGAGGTCGATTGTTGCGCGAAAACTACGTAGACCAGTACACACATAGGGAAACTCCCCCTCCCCCCTGCGGAATATTGTAGACCTATATATTATGATAAAGTGATAAATTTGGAGTAGAACTTGACTTGTTCGTCACATGGCCAGTGGTGGGTGTGGCACCCAGGGGTGTCCAAAAGGTGAATTTTGCTGATTTTGTGACCATCAATTATTTTTTTTTTACAGCCAAACCAATAAACCGACTGATATCTCTTTGTTGAAACTTCTTTGTCATTGATTGTTGTTTATTCTTTGATTGTATGTATTGAGGTGTTAGATCAACGGACACATCTTTGTTGAAACTTCCTTGTCATTGATTGTTGTTTATTCTTTGATTGTATGTATTGAGGTGTTTGATCAACAAACATATCTTTGTTGAAACTTCTTTGTCATTGATTGTTGTTTATTCTTTGATTGTATGTATTGAGGTATTTGATCAACATACACATCTTCGTTGAAACTTCTTTGTCATTGATTGTTGTTTATTCTTTGATGGTATGTATTGAGGTGTTTGATCAACAGACACATCTATGTTGAAACTTCTTTGTCATTGATTGTTGTTTATTCTTTGATTGTTTGTATTGAGGTGTTTGATCAACAGACTTATCTTTGTTGAAACTTCTTTGTCATTGATTGTTGTTTATGCTTTGATTGTATGTATTGAGGTGTTTGATCAACAGTCATATCTTCGTTGAAACTTCCTTGTCATTGATTGTTGTTTATTCTTTGATTGTATGTATTGAGGTGTTTGATCAACAGACATATCTTTGTTGAAACTTCTTTGTCATTGATTGTTGTTTATTCTTTGATTGTATGTATTGAGGTGTTTGATCAACAGACATATCTTTGTTGAGACTTCTTTGTCATTGATTGTTGTTTATTCTTTGATTGTATGTATTGAGGTGTTTGATCAACAAACATATCTTTGTTGAAACTTCCTTGTCATTGATTGTTGTTCATTCTTTGATTATATGTATTGAGGTGTTTGATCAACAGACATATCTTTGTTGAAGTGTCTTTGTCATTGATTGTTGTTTATTCTTTGATTGTATGTATTGAGGTGTTTGTTCAACAGACATATCTTCGTTGAAACTTCTTTGTCATTGATTGTTGTTTATTCTTTGATTGTATGTATTGAGTTGTTTGATCAACAGACAGATCTTTGTTGAAACTTCTTTGTCATTGATTGTTGTTTATTCTTTGATCTTTTGTATTGAGGTGTTTGATCAACAGACATATCTTTGTTGAAACTTCTTTGTCATTGATTGTTGTTTATTCTTTGATTGTATGTATTGAGGTGTTTGATCAACAGACATATCTTCGTTGAAACTTCCTTGTCATTGATTGTTTGTTTATTCTTTGATTGCATGTATTGAGGTGTTTGATCAACAAACATATTATCTTTGTTGAAACTTCTTTGTCATTGATTGTTGCTTCTGTCAGCCGGGCTGTCAGTCTAGTAAGCCCGGACATGTGTAGTGAGTATAGAAGTGAGTGTGCAATGCTACGCTGCTTTTGTTAGCCAGGCTGTCAGTCTAGTAAGCCCGGACATGTGTAGTGAGTATAGTAGTGAGTGAGTGTGCAATGCTACGCTGCTTCTGTGAGCCAGGCTGTCAGTCTAATAAGCCCGGACAGGTGTAGTGAGTATAGTAGTGAGTGTGCAATGCTACGCTGCTTCTGTGAGCCAGGCTGTCAGTCTAGTAAGCCCGGACATGTGTAGTGAGTATAGTATTGAGTGAGTGTGCAATGCTACTTTGCTTCTGTCAGCCAGGCTGTCAGTCTAGTAAGCCCGGACATGTGTAGTGAGTATAGTAGTGAGTGTGCAATGCTACGCTGCTTCTGTGAGCCAAGCTGTCAGTCTAGTAAGCCCGGACATGTGTAGTTAGTATAGTTGTGAGTGTGCAATGCTACACTGCTTCTGTGAGCCAGGCTGTGAGTCAAATAAGCCCGGACATGTGTAGTGAGTATAGTAGTGAGTGAGTGTGCAATGCTACGCTGCTTCTGTCAGCCAGGCTTACAGTCTAGTAAGCCCGGACATGTGTAGTGAGTAAAGTAGTGAGTGTGCAATGCTACGCTGCTTCTGTCAGCCAGGCTGTCAGTCTAGTAAGCCCGGCCATGTGTAGTGAGTATAGTAGTGAGTGTGCAATGCTACGCTGCTTCTGTCAGCCAAGCTGTCAGTCTAGTAAGCCCGGCGATGTGTAGTGAGTATAGTAGTGAGTGTGCAATGCTACGCTGCTTCTGTCAGCCAGGCTGTCAGTCTAGTTAGCCCGGACATGTGTAGTGAGTATAGTAGTGAGTGTGCAATGCTACGCTGCTTCTGTCAGCCAGGCTGTCAGTCTAGTAAGCCCGGACATGTTAATTGAGTATAGTAGTGAGTGTGCATTGCTACGCTGCTTCTGTGAGCCAGGCTGGCAGTCTAGTAAGCCCAGACATGTGTACTGAGTATAGTAGTGAGTTAGTGTGCAATGCTACGCTGCTTCTGTGAGCCAGGCTTTCAGTCTAGTAAGCCCGGACATGTGTAATGAGTATAGTAATAAGTGTGCAATGCTACGCTGCTTCTGTCAGCCAGGCTGTCAGTCTAGTAAGCCCGGACATGTGTAGTGAGTATAGTAGTGAGTGTGCAATGCTACGCTGCTTCTGTCAGCCAAGCTGTCAGTCTAGTAAGCCCGGACATGTTAATTGAGTATAGTAGTGAGTGTGCATTGCTACGCTGCTTCTGTGAGCCAGGCTGGCAGTCTAGTAAGCCCAGACATGTGTAGTGAGTATAGTAGTGAGTGAGTGTGCAATGCTACGCTGCTTCTGTGAGCCAGGCTTTCAGTCTAGTAAGCCCGGACATGAAGTAGTGAGTAAAGTAGTGAGTGTGCAATGCTACGCTGCTTCTGTGAGCCAGGCTGTCAGTCTAGTAAGCCCGGACATGTGTAGTGAGTATGATAGTGAGATTGCAATGCTACGCTGCTTCTGTGAGCCAGGCTGTCAGTCTAGTAAGCCCGGACATGTGTAGTGAGTAAAGTCGTGAGTGTGCAATGCTACGCTACTTCTGTCAGCCAGGCTGTCAGTCTAGTAAGCCCGGACATGTGAAGTGAGTACAGTAGTGAGTGTACAATGCAACGCTGCTTCTGTGAGCCAGGCTGTCAGTCTAGTAAGCCCGGACATGTGTCGTGAGTATAGTAGTGAGTGTGCAATGCTACGCTGCTTCTGTGAGCCAGGCTGTCAGTCTAGTAAGCCCGGACATGTGTAGTGAGTACAGTCGTGAGTGTACAATGCTACGCTGCTTCTGTGAGCCAGGCTGTCAGTCAAGTAAGCCCGGACATGTGCAGTGAGTATAGTAGTGAGTGAGTGTGCAATGCTACGTGCTTCTGTCAGCCAGGCTGTGAGTCTAGTAAGCCCGGACATGTGTAGTGAGTATAGTAGTGAGTGAGGGTGCAATGCTACGCTGCTTCTGTCAGCCAGGCTGTGAGTCTAGTAAGCCCGGACATGTGAAGTGAGTATAGTAGGGAGTGAGTTTGCAATGCTACTCTGCTTCTGTCAGTCTAGTAGGCCCGGACATGTGTAGTGAGTATTGTAGTGAGTGAGTGTGCAATGCTACGCTGCTTCTGTCAGCCAGGCTGTCAGTCTTGTAAGCCCGGCCACGTGTAGTGAGTATAGAAGTAAGTGAGTGTGCAATGCTACGCTGCTTCTGTCAGCCAGGCTGTCAGTCAAGTAAGCCCAAACATGTGTAGTGAGTAAAGTAGTGAGTGAGTGTGCAATGCTACGCTGCTTCTGTGAGCCAGGCTGTGAGTCTAGTAAGCCCGGACATGTGTAATGAGTATAGTAGTGAGTGTGCAATGTTACGCTGCTTCTGTCAGCCAGGCTGTCAGTCTAGTAAGCCCGGACATGTGAAATGAGTATAGTAGTGAGTGTGCAATGCTACGCTGCTTGTGTGAGCCAAGCTGGCAGGCTAGTAAGCCCGCACATGTGTAGTGAGTATAGTAGTGAGTGAGTGTGCAATGCTACGCTGCTTCTGTCAGCCAGGCAGTCAGTCTAGTAAGCCCGGACATGTGTAGTGAGTACAGTAGTGAGTGTACAATGCTACGCTGCTTCTGTGAGCCAGGCTGTCAGTCTAGTAAGCCCGGACATGTGAAGTGAGTATAGTAATGAGTGTGCAATGCTACGCTGCTTCTGTCAGCCACGCTGTCAGTCTAGTTACCCCGGACATGTGTAGTGAGTATAGTAGTGAGTGAGTGAGCAATGCTACGCTACTTCTGTGAGCCAGGCTGTCAGTCTTGTAAGCCCGAACATGTGTAGTGAGTATAGAAGTGAGTGAGTGTGCAATGCTACGCTGCTTATGTCAGCCAGGCAGTCAGTCTAGTAAGCTCGGACATGTGTAGTGAGTACAGTAGTGAGTGTACAATGCTACGCTGCTTCTGTGAGCCAGGCTGTCAGTCTAGTAAGCCCGGACATGTGTAGTGAGTATAGTAGTAAGTGTGCAATGCTACGCTGCTTCTGTCAGCCAGGCTGTCAGTCTTGTAAGCCCGGACATGTGTAGTGAGAACAGTAGTGAGTGTACAATGCTACGAAGCTTCTGTAAGCCAGGCTGTCAGTCAAGTAAGCCCGGACATGTGTAGTGAGTATAGTAGTGACTGAGTGTGCAATGCTACGCTGCTTTTGTCAGCCTGGCTGTCAGTCTAGTAAGCCTGGACATGTGTAGTGAGTTTAGTAGTGAGTGTGCAATGCTAAGCTGCTTCTGTCAGTCAGGCTGTCGGTCTAGTAAGCCCGGACATGTGAAGTGAGTATAGTCGTTAGTGTGCAATGCTACGCTGCTTCTGTGAGCGGGCCTTCAGTCTAGTAAGCCCGGACATGTGTAGTGAGTATAGTAGTGAGTGTGCAATGCTACGCTGCTTCTGTCAGCCAGGCTGTCAGTATAGTAAGCCAAGACATGTGTAGTGAGTATAGTCGTTAGTGTGCAATGCTAAGCTGCTTCTGTGAGCAGGCTGTCAGTCTAGTAAGCCCGGACATGTGTAGTGAGTATAGTAGTGAGTGTGCAATTCTACGCTGCTTCTGTCAGCCAGGCTGTCAGTCTAGTAAGCCCGGACATGTGTAGTGAGTATAGTAGTGAGTGAGTGTGCAATGCTACGCTGCTTCTGTGAGCTAGGCTGTATGTCTAGTAAGCCCGGACATGTGTAGTGAGTATAGTAGTGAGTGACTGTGCAATGCTTCGCTGCTTCTGTGAGCCAGGCTGTCAGTCAAGTAAGCCCGGACATGTGTAGTGAGTATAGTAGTGAGTGTGCAATGCTACGCTGCTTCTGTCAGCCAGGCTGTCAGTCTAGTAAGCCCGGACATGTGTTGTGAGTATAGTAGTGAGTGTGCAATGCTACGCTGATTCTGTCAGCCAGGCTTTTAGTCTAGTAAGCCCGAACATGTGTAGTGAGTATAGTAGTGAGTGAGTGTGCAATGCTACGCTGTTTCTGTGAGCCAGGCTGTCAGTCTAGTAAGCCCGGACATGTGTAGTGAGTATAGTAGTGAGTGTGCAATGCTACGCTGCTTCTGTCAGCAAGGCTGTCAGTCTAGTAAGCCCGGATATGTGTAGAGAGTATAGTAGTGAGTCAGTGTGCAATGCTACGCTGCTTCTGTGAGCCAGGCTGTCAGTCTAGTAAGCCCGGACATGTGTAGTGAGTATAGAAGTGAGTGTGCAATGCTACGCTGCTTCTGTCAGCCAGGCTGTCAGTCTAGTAACCTCGGACATGTGTAGTGAGTATAGTAGTGAGTGAGTTTGCAATGCTACGCTGCTTCTGTGAGCCAGGCTGTCAGTCAAGTAAGCCCTGACATGTGTTGTGAGTACAGTAGTGAGTGTACAATGCTACGCTGCTTCTGTGAGCCAGGCTGTCAGTCTAGTAAGCCCGGACATGTGCAGTGAGTATAGAAGTGAGTGAGTGTGCAATGCTACGCTGCTTCTGTCAGCCAGGCTGTCAGTCTAGTAAGCCCGGACATATGTAGTGAGTATAGTTATAAGTGTGCAATGCTACGCTGCTTCTGTCAGCCAGGCTGTCAGTCTAAGAAGCCCGGACATGTGTAGTGAGTATAGTAGTGAGTGTGCAATGCTACGCTGCTTCTGTCAGCCAGGCTGTCAGTCTAGTAAGCCCGGACATGTGTAGTGAGTATAGTAGTGAGTGTGCAATGCTACGCTGCTTCTGTGAGCCAGGCTGGCAGTCTAGTAAGCCCGGACATGTGTAGTGAGTATAGTAGTGAGTGAGTGTGCAATGCTATGCTGCTTCTGTGAGCCAGGCTTTCAGTCTAGTAAGCCCGGACATGAAGTAGTGAGTAAAGTAGTGAGTGTGCAATGCTACTCTGCTTCTGTGAGCCAGGCTGTCAGTCTAGTTAGCCCGGACATGTGTAGTGAGTATAGTAGTGAGATTGCAATGCTACGCTGCTTCTGTGAGCCAGGCTGTCAGTCTAGTAAGCCCGGACATGTGAAGTGAGTACAGTAGTAAGTGTACAATGCAACGCTGCTTCTGTGAGCCAGGCTGTCAGTCTTGTAAGCCCGGACATGTGTAGTGAGTACAGTCGTAAGTGTACAATGCTACGCTGCTTCTGTGAGCCAGGCTGTCAGTCTAGTAAGCCCGGACATGTGCAGTGAGTATAGAAGTGAGTGAGTGTGCAATGCTACGCTGCTTCTGTCAGCCAGGCTGTGAGTCTAGTAAGCCCGGACATGTGTAGTGAGTATAGTAGTGAGTGAGTGTGCAATGCTACGCTGCTTCTGTCAGTCAAGTAGGCCCGGACATGTGTAGTGAGTATAGTAGTGAGTGAGTGTGCAATGCTACGCTGCTTCTGTCAGCCAGGCTGTCAGTCTTGTAAGCCCGGCCACGTGTAGTGAGTATAGTAGTGAGTGAGTGTGCAATGCTACGCTGCTTCTGTCAGCCAGGCTGTCAGTCAAGTAAGCCCAAACATGTGTAGTGAGTATAGTAGTGAGTGAGTGTGCAATGCAACGTTGTTCTGTGAGCCAGGCTGTGAGTCTAGTAAGCCCGGACATGTTAATTGAGTAAAGTAGTGAGTGTGCATTGCTACGCTGCTTCTGTGAGCCAGGCTGGCAGTCTAGTAAGCCCAGACATGTGTAGTGAGTATGGTAGTGAGATTGCAATGCTACGCTACTTCTGTCAGCCAGGCTGTCAGTCTAGTAAGCCCGGACATGTGAAGTGAGTACAGTAGTGAGTGTACAATGCAACGCTGCTTCTGTGAGCCAGGCTGTCAGTCTAGTAAGCCCGGACATGTGTAGTGAGTATAGTAGTGAGTGTGCAATGCTACGCTGCTTCTGTCAGCCAGGCTGTCAGTCTAGTTACCCCGGACATGTGTAGTAAGTATAGTAGTGAGTGAGTGTGTAATGGTACGCTACTTCTGTGAGCCAGGCTGTCAGTCTAGTAAGCCCGAACATGTGTAGTGAGTATAGAAGTGAGTGAGTATGCAATGCTACGCTGCTTATGTCAGCCAGGCAGTCAGTCTAGTAAGCCCGGACATGTGTAGTGAGTACAGTAGTGAGTGTACAATGCTACGCTGCTTCTGTGAGCCAGGCTGTCAGTCTAGTAAGCCCGGACATGTGTAGTGAGTATAGTAGTAAGTGTGCAATGCTACGCTGCTTCTGTCAGCCAGGCTGTCAGTCTAGTAAGCACGGACATGTGTTGTGAGTATAGTAGTGAGTGTGCAATGCTACGCTGCTTCTGTGAGCCAGGCTGTCAGTCTAGTAAGCCCGGACATGTGTATGAGTATAGTAGTGAGTGTGCAATGCTACGCTACTTCTGTCAGCCAGGCTGTCAGTCTAGTAAGCCCGGACATGTGTTGTGAGTATAGTAGTGAGTGTGCAATGCTACGCTGCTTCTGTCAGCCAGGCTGTCAGTCTAGTAAACCTGGACATGAGTAGTGAGTATAGTAGTGAGTATGCAATGCTACGCTACTTCTGTGTGCCAGGCTGTCAGTCTAGTAAGCCCGGACATGTGTAGTGAGTACAGTAGTGAGTGTACAATGCTACGAAGCTTCTGTAAGCCAGGCTGTCAGTCTAGTAAGCCTGGACATGTGTAGTGAGTATAGTAGTGAGTGAGTGTGCAATGCTACGCTGCTTTTGTCAGCCTGGCTGTCAGTCTAGTAAGCCCGGACATGTGTAGTGAGTTTAGTAGTGAGTGTGCAATGCTAAGCTGCTTCTGTCAGTCAGGCTGTCGGTCTAGTAAGCCCGGACATGTGAAGTGAGTATAGTCGTTAGTGTGCAATGCTACGCTTCTTCTGTAGCGGGCCTTCAGTCTAATAAGCCCGGACATGTGTAGTGAGTATAGTAGTGAGTGTGCAATGCTACGCTGCTTCTGTCAGCCAGGCTGTCAGTATAGTAAGCCCGGACATGTGTAGTGAGTATAGTCGTTAGTGTGCAATGCTACGCTGCTTCTGTGAGCAGGCTGTCAGGCTAGTAAGCCCGGCCATGTGTAGTGAGTATAGTAATGAGTGACTGTGCAATGCTACGCTGCTTCTGTCAGCCAGGCTGTCAGTCTAGTAAGCCCGGACATGTGTAGTGAGTATAGTAGTGAGTGTGCAATGCTACGCTGATTCTGTCAGCCAGGCTTTTAGTCTAGTTAGCCCGAACATGTGTAGTGAGTATAGTAGTGAGTGAGTGTGCAACGCTACGCTGTTTCTGTGAGCCAGGCTGTCAGTCTAGTAAGCCCGGACATGTGTAGTGAGTATAGTAGTGAGTGTGCAATTCTTCGCTGCTTCTGTCAGCAAGGCTGTCAGTCTAGTAAGCCCGGATATGTGTAGTGAGTATAGTAGTGAGTGAGTGTGCAATGCTACGCTGCTTCTGTGAGCCAGGCTGTCAGTCTAGTAAGCCGGGACATGTGTAGAGAGTATAGTAGTGAGTGTGCAATGCTACGTTGCTTCTGTGAGCCAGGCTGTCAGTCTAGTAAGCCCGGACATGTGTAGTGAGTATAGTAGTAAGTGTGCAATGCTACGTTACTTCTGTGAGCCAGGCTGTCAGTCTAGTAAGCCCGGACATGTGTAGTGAGTATAGTAGTGAGTGTGCAATGCCACGCTGCTTCTGTGAGCCAGGCTGTCAGTCTAGTAAGCCAAGACATGTGAAGTGAGTATAGAAGTGAGTGTGCAATGCTACGCTGCTTCTGTCAGCCAGGCTGTCAGTCTAGTAAGCCCTGACATGTGTAGTGAGTATAGTAGTGAATGTGTGCAATGCTACGCTGCTTCTGTCAGCCAGGCTGTCAGTCTAGTAAGCCCGGACATGTGTAGTGAGTATAGAAGTGAGATTGCAATGCTACGCTGCTTTTGTGAGCCAGGCTGTCAATCAAGTAAGCCCGGACATGTGTAGTGAGTATAGTCGTGAGTGTGCAATGCTACGCTACTTCTGTCAGCCAGGCTGTCAGTCTAGTAAGCCCGGACATGTAAAGTGAGTACAGTAGTAAGTGTACAATACAACGCTGCTTTTGTGAGCCAGGCTGTCAGTCTAGTAAGCCCGGACATGTGTAGTGAGTACAGTAGTGAGTGTGCAATGCTACGCTGCTTCTGTGAGCCAGGCTGTAAGTCTAGTAAGCCCGGACATGTGCAGTGAGTATAGTAGTGAGTGAGTGTGCAATGCCACGCTGCTTCTGTCAGCCAGGCTGTCAGTCTAGTAAGCCCGGACATGTGAAGTGAGTATAGTAGTGAGTGTGCAATGCTACGCTGCTTCTGTGAGCCAGGCTGTCAGTCTAGTAAGCCCGGACATGTGCAGTGAGTGTAGTAGTGAGTGAGTGTGCAATGCTACGCTGCTTCTGTCAGCCAGGCTGTGAGTCTAGTAAGCCCGGAAATGTGCAGTGAGTGTAGTAGTGAATGAGTGTGCAATGCTACGCTGCTTCTGTGAGCCAGGCTGTCAGTCTAGTAAGCCCGGACATGTGCAGTGAGTGTAGTAGTGAGTGAGTGTGCAATGCTACGCTGCTTCTGTCAGCCAGGCTGTGAGTCTAGTACGCCCGGACATGTGTAATGAGTATGGTAGTGAGTGAGTGTGCAATGCTACGCTGCTTCTGTCAGTCTAGTAGGCCCGGACATGTGTAGTGAGTATAGTAGTAAGTGAGTGTGCAATGCTACGCTGCTTCTGTCAGCCAGGCTGTCAGTCTTGTAAGCCCGGCCACGTGTAGTGAGTATAGAAGTGAGTGAGTGGGCAATGCTACGCTGCTTCTGTCAGCCAGGCTGTCAGTCAAGTAAGCCCAAACATGTGTAGTGAGTATAGTAGTGAGTGAGTGTGCAATGCTACGCTGCTTCTGTCAGCCAGGCTGTCAGTCTAGTAATCCCGGACATGTGAAGTGAGTATAGTAGTGAGTAAGTGTGCAATGCTACGCTGCTTCTGTGAGCCAGGCTGTCAGTCTAGTAAGCCCGGACATGTGTAGTGAGTATAGTAGTAAGTATGCAATGCTACGCTGCTTCTGTCAGCCGGGCTGTCAGTCTAGTAAGCCCGGACATGTGTAGTGAGTATAGTAGTGAGTGTGCAATGCTACGCTGCTTCTGTGAGCCAGGCTGTCTGTCTAGTAAGCCCGGACATGTGTAGTGAGTATAGTAGTGAGTGTGCAATGCTACGCTGCTTCTGTCAGCCAGGCAATCAGTCTAGTAAGCCCGGACATGTGTAGTGAGTATAGTAGTGAGTGTGCAATGCTACGCTGCTTCTGTGAGCCAGGCTGTCAGTTAGTAGGCCCGTACATTGCCCTCGCTGGTTATAGACTGCCGCGGGCTCATAACAGGACTCGAAAATCATCTTCCCACATTTACACATTCAAAGAGCGTAGTTCCCATGTCTGAACCATAGATAGCACCATTACGTCCGTAGACAGTATTGAAGCACCTTGCCCAGTGTTTGGCCCCTTCCCCTAGTAGGCCCCTAGTAGGCTCCTTTTTAGCCCCCAGTAAACCCCCAGTGGTAGGTCGATTTAGGCTGGTATTACAACTTATGCCAGAAAGAGAATTATAAGGACCTCTTTTGAGTCATGGGTGCATATTTGAGAGCACTTTTTAAACATCTAGTTTTTCAAATCTGTATTCATCGCACGTAGCCTTCATCAATATTCCACTTTCTACTTTCTCTCTTCTTCCTACTGGCCAGTCCTCTTCCATCGCCCACAAACCCCGTTTAGGGCAGTATTCCAGTTTGAAGCGATGGATGAATATGTGATAAATGCCCAATAGAAAAAAGGAATCAAGACAAATCTCGTAAATCGGTTACTGGTTTATTGATAATGAGGGAGCGAGGTCGATTGTTGCGCGAAAACTACGTAGACCAGTACACACATAGGGAAACTCCCCCTCCCCCCTGCGGAATATTGTAGACCTATATATTATGATAAAGTGATAAATTTGGAGTAGAACTTGACTTGTTCGTCACATGGCTAGTGGTGGGTGTGGCACCCAGGGGTTTCCAAAAGGTGAATTTTGCTGATTTTGTGACCATCAATTATTTTTTTTTTTTCAGCCAAACCAATAAACCGACTGATATCTCTTTGTTGAAACTTCTTTGTCATTGATTGTTGTTTATTCTTTGATTGTATGTATTGAGGTGTTAGATCAACGGACACATCTTTGTTGAAACTTCCTTGTCATTGACTGTTGTTTATTCTTTGATTGTATGTATTGAAGTGTTTGATCAACAGACATATCTTTGTTGAAACTTCTTTGTCATTGATTGTTGTTTATTATTTGATTGTATGTATTGAGGTGTTTGATCAACAAACATATCTTTGTTGAAACTTCTTTGTCATTGATTGTTGTTTATTCTTTGATTGTATGTATTGAGGTGTTTGATCAACAGACATATCTTTGTTGAAACTTCTTTGTCATTGATTGTTGTTTATTCTTTGATTGTATGTATTGAGGTGTTTGATCAACAGACACATCTTTGTTGAAACTTCTTTGTCATTGATTGTTGTTTATTATATGATGGTATGTATTGAGGTGTTTGATTAACAGACACATCTATGTTGAAACTTCTTTGTCATTGATTGTTGTTTATTCTTTGATTGTTTGTATTGAGGTGTTTGATCAACAGACTTATCTTTGTTGAAACTTCTTTGTCATTGATTGTTGTTTATTCTTTGATTGTATGTATTGAGGTGTTTGATCAACAGTCATATCTTCGTTGAAACTTCCTTGTCATTGATTGTTGTTTATTCTTTGATTGTATGTATTGAGGTGTTTGATCAACAGACATATCTTTGTTGAACCTTCTTTGTCATTGATTGTTGTTTATTCTTTGATTGTATGTATTAGGGTGTTTGATCAACAGACATATCTTCGTTGAAACTTCTTTGTCATCGTTTGTTGTTTATTCTTTGATTGTATGTATTGAGGTGTTTGATCAACAGACATATCATTGTTGAAACTTCTTTGTCATTGATTGTTGTTTATTCTTTGATTGTATGTATTAAAGGTGTTTGATCAACAAACATATCTTTGTTGAAACTTCCTTGTCATTGATTGTTGTTCATTCTTTGATTATATGTATTGAGGTGTTTGATCAACAGACATATCTTTGTTGAAGTGTCTTTGTCATTGATTGTTGTTTATTCTTTGATTGTATGTATTGAGGTGTTTGTTCAACAGACATTTCTTCGTTGAAACTTCTTTGTCATTGATTGTTGTTTATTCTTTGATTGTATGTATTGAGTTGTTTGATCAACAGACATATCTTTGTTGAAACTTCTTTGTCATTGATTGTTGTTTATTCTTTGATCTTTTGTATTGAGGTGTTTGATCAACAAACATATCTTTGTTGAAACTTCTTTGTCATTGATTGTTGTTTATTCTTTGATTGTATGTATTGGGGTGTTTGATCAACAGACATATTTCGTTGAAACTTCTTTGTCATCGTTTGTTGTTTATTCTTTGATTGTATGTATTGAGGTGTTTGATCAACAGACATATCTTTGTTGAAACTTCTTTGTCATTGATTGTTGTTTATTCTTTGATTATATGTATTGAGGTGTTTGATCAACAGACATATCTTTGTTGAAGTGTCTTTGTCATTGATTGTTGTTTATTCTTTGATTGTATGTATTGAGGTGTTTGTTCAACAGACATTTCTTCGTTGAAACTTCTTTGTCATTGATTGTTGTTTATTCTTTGATTGTATGTATTGAGTTGTTTGATCAACAGACATATCTTTGTTGAAACTTCTTTGTCATTGATTGTTGTTTATTCTTTGATCTTTTGTATTGAGGTGTTTGATCAACAAACATATCTTTGTTGAAACTTCTTTGTCATTGATTGTTGTTTATTCTTTGATTGTATGTATTGGGGTGTTTGATCAACAGACATATTTCGTTGAAACTTCCTTGTCATTGATTGTTTGTTTATTCTTTGATTGTATGTATTGAGTTGTTTGATCAACAGACATATCTTTGTTGAAACTTCTTTGTCATTGATTGTTGTTTATTCTTTGATTGTATGTATTGAGGTGTTTGATCAACAGACATATTTCGTTGAAACTTCCTTGTCATTGATTGTTTGTTTATTCTTTGATTGTATGTATTGAGGTGTTTGATCAACAAACATATCTTTGTTGAAACTTCTTTGTCATTGATTGTTGCTTCTGTCAGCAAGGCTGTCAGTCTTGTAAGCCCGGACATGTGTATCTAGTATAGAAGTGAGTGAGTGTGCAATGCTTCGCTGCTTCTGTCAGCCAGGCTGTCAGTCTAGTAAGCCCGGACATGTGTAGTGAGTATAGTAGTGAGTGTGCAATGCTACGCTGCTTCTGTGAGCCAGGCTGTCAGTCAAGTAAGCCCGGACATGTGTAGTGAGTATAGTATTGAGTGAGTGTGCAATGCTACTTTGCTTCTGTCAGCCAGGCTGTCAGTCTAGTAAGCCAGGACATGTGTAGTGAGTATAGTAGTGAGTGTGCAATGCTACGCTGCTTCTGTGAGCCAGGCTGTCAGTCTAGTTAGCCCGGACATGTGTAGTGAGTATAGTAGTGAGTGAGTGTGCAATGCTACGCTGCTTCTGTGAGCCAAGCTGTCAGTCTAGTAAGCCCGGACATGTGTAGTGAGTATAGTAGTGAGTGTGCAATGCTACGCTGCTTCTGTCAGCCAGGCTGTCAGTCTAGTAAGCCCGGACATGTGTAGTGAGTATAGTAGTGAGTGAGTGTGCAATGCTACGCTGCTTCTGTCAGCCAGGCTGTCAGTCTAGTAAGCCCGGACATGTGTAGTGAGTATAGTAGTGAGTGTGCAATGCTACGCTGCTTCTGTCAGCCAGGCTGTAAGTCTTGTAAGCCCGGACATGTGTAGTGAGTATAGTATTGAGTGAGTGTGCAATTCTACGCTGCTTCTGTGAGCCAGGCTGTCAGTCTAGTAAGCCCGGACATGTGTAGAGAGTATAGTAGTGAGTGTGCAATGCTACGTTGCTTCTGTGAGCCAGGCTGTCAGTCTAGTAAGCCCGGACATGTGTAGTGAGTATAGTAGTGAGTGTGCAATGCTACGTTGCTTCTGTGAGCCAGGCTGTCAGTGTAGTAAGCCCGGACATGTGTTGTGAGTATAGTAGTGAGTGTGCAATGCCACGCTGCTTCTGTGAGCCAGGCTGTCAGTCTGAGAAGCCAAGACATGTGAAGTGAGTATAGTAGTGAGTGTGCAATGCTACGCTGCTTCTGTCAGCCAGGCTGTCAGTCTAGTAAGCCCTGACATGTGTAGTGAGTATAGTAGTGAATGTGTGCAATGCTACGCTGCTTCTGTCAGCCAGGCTGTCAGTCTAGTAAGCCCGGACATGTGTAGTGAGTATAGTAGTGAGATTGCAATGCTACGCTGCTTTTGTGAGCCAGGCTGTCAATCAAGTAAGCCCGGACATGTGTAGTGAGTATAGTCGTGAGTGTGCAATGCTACGCTACTTCTGTCAGCCAGGCTGTCAGTCTAGTAGCCCGGACATGTAAAGTGAGTACAGTAGTAAGTGTACAATACAACGCTGCTTTTGTGAGCCAGGCTGTCAGTCTAGTAAGCCCGGACATGTGTAGTGAGTAAAGTAGTGAGTGTGCAATGCTACGCTGCTTCTGTGAGCCAGGCTGTCAGTCTAGTAAGCCTGGACATGTGCAGTGAGTATAGTAGTGAGTGAGTGTGCAATGCCACGCTGCTTCTGTCAGCCAGGCTGTCAGTCTAGTAAGCCCGGACATGTGAAGTGAGTATAGTAGTGAGTGTGCAATGCTACGCTGCTTCTGTGAGCCAGGCTGTCAGTCTAGTAAGCCCGGACATGTGCAGTGAGTGTAGTAGTGAGTGAGTGTGCAATGCTACGCTGCTTCTGTCAGCCAGGCTGTGAGTCTAGTACGCCCGGACATGTGTAATGAGTATGGTAGTGAGTGAGTGTGCAATGCTACGCTGCTTCTGTCAGCCAGGCTGTGAGTCTAGTACGCCCGGACATGTGTAATGAGTATGGTAGTGAGTGAGTGTGCAATGCTACGCTGCTTCTGTCAGTCTAGTAGGCCCGGACATGTGTAGTGATTATAGTAGTAAGTGAGTGTGCAATGCTACGCTGCTTCTGTCAGCCAGGCTGTCAGTCTTGTAAGCCCGGCTACGTGTAGTGAGTATAGAAGTGAGTGAGTGTTAAATGCTACGCTGCTTCTGTCAGCCAGGCTGTCAGTCAAGTAAGCCCAAACATGTGTAGTGAGTATAGTAGTGAGTGAGTGTGCAATGCTACGCTGCTTCTGTGAGCCAGGCTGTCAGTCTATTAAGCCCGGACATGTGTAGTGAGTATAGTAGTAAGTGTGCAATGCTACGCTGCTTCTGTCAGCCGGGCTGTCAGTCTAGTAAGCCCGGACATGTGTAGTGAGTATAGTAGTGAGTGTGCAATGCTACGCTGCTTCTGTGAGCCAGGCTGTCTGTCTAGTAAGCCCGGACATGTGTAGTGAGTATAGTAGTGAGTGTGCAATGCAACGCTGCTTCTGTCAGCCAGGCAATCAGTCTAGTAAGCTTGGACATGTGTAGTGAGTATAGTAGTGAGTGTGCAATGCAACGCTGCTTCTGTCAGCCAGGCAATCAGTCTAGTAAGCCCGGACATGTGTAGTGAGTATAGTAGTGAGTGTGCAATGCTACGCTGCTTCTGTGAGCCAGGCTGTCAGTTAGTAGGCCCGTACATTGCCCTCGCTGGTTATAGACTGCCGCGGGCTCATTACAGGACTCGAAAATCATCTTCCCACATTTACACATTCAAAGAGCGTAGTTCCCATGTCTGAACCATAGATAGCACCATAACGTCCGTAGACAGTATTGATGCACCTTGCCCAGTGTTTGGCCCCTTCCCCTAGTAGGCCCCTAGTAGGCTCCTTTTTAGCCCCCAGTAAGCCCCCAGTGGTAGGTCGATTTAGGCTGGTATTACAACTTATGCCAGAAAGAGAATTATTAGGACCTCTTTTGAGTCATGGGTGCATATTTGAGAGCACTTTTTAAACATCTAGTTTTATCAAATCTGTATTCATCGCACGTAGCCTTCATCAATATTCCACTTTCTACTTTCTCTCTTCTTCCTACTGGCCAGTCCTCTTCCATCGCCCACAAACCCCGTTAAGGGCAGTATTCCAGTTTGAAGCGATGGATGAATATGTGATAAATGCCCAATAGAAAAAAGGAATCAAGACAAATCTCGTAAATCGGTTACTGGTTTATTGATAATAAAGGAGCGAGGTCGATTGTTGCGCGAAAACTACGTAGACCAGTACACACATAGGGGAACTCCCCCTCCCCCCTGCGGAATATTGTAGACCTATATATTATGATAAAGTGATAAATTTGGAGTAGAACTTGACTTGTTCGTCACATGGCTAGTGGTGGGTGTGGCACCCAGGGGTTTCCAAAAGGTGAATTTTGCTGATTTTGTGACCATCAATTATTTTTTTTTTTTCAGCCAAACCAATAAACCGACTGATATCTCTTTGTTGAAACTTCTTTGTCATTGATTGTTGTTTATTCTTTGATTGTATGTATTGAGGTGTTAGATCAACGGACACATCTTTGTTGAAACTTCCTTGTCATTGATTGTTGTTTATTCTTTGATTGTATGTATTGAAGTGTTTGATCAACAGACATATCTTTGTTGAAACTTCTTTGTCATTGATTGTTGTTTATTCTTTGATTGTATGTATTGAGGTGTTTGATCAACAAACATATCTTTGTTGAAACTTCTTTGTCATTGATTGTTGTTTATTCTTTGATTGTATGTATTGAGGTGTTTGATCAACAGACATATCTTTGTTAAAACTTCTTTGTCATTGATTGTTGTTTATTCTTTGATTGTATGTATTGAGGTGTTTGATCAACAGACACATCTTTGTTGAAACTTCTTTGTCATTGATTATTGTTTATTCTTTGATGGTATGTATTGAGGTGTTTGATCAACAGACACATCTATGTTGAAACTTCTTTGTCATTGATTGTTGTTTATTCTTTGATTGTTTGTATTGAGGTGTTTGATCAACAGACTTATCTTTGTTGAAACTTCTTTGTCATTGATTGTTGTTTATTCTTTGATTGTATGTATTGAGGTGTTTGATCAACAGTCATATCTTCGTTGAAACTTCCTTGTCATTGATTGTTGTTTATTCTACGATTGTATGTATTGAGGTGTTTGATCAACAGACATATCTTTGTTGAACCTTCTTTGTCATTGATTGTTGTTTATTCTTTGATTGTATGTATTAGGGTGTTTGATCAACAGACATATCTTCGTTGAAACTTCTTTGTCATCGTTTGTTGTTTATTCTTTGATTGTATGTATTGAGGTGTTTGATCAACAGACATATCTTTGTTGAAACTTCTTTGTCATTGATTGTTGTTTATTCTTTGATTGTATGTATTGAGGTGTTTGATCAACAAACATATCTTTGTTAAAACTTCCTTGTCATTGATTGTTGTTCATTCTTTGATTATATGTTTTGAGGTGTTTGATCAACAGACATATCTTTGTTGAAGTGTCTTTGTCATTGATTGTTGTTTATTCTTTGATTGTATGTATTGAGGTGTTTGTTCAACAGACATATCTTCGTTGAAACTTCTTTGTCATTGATTGTTGTTTATTCTTTGATTGTATGTATTGAGTTGTTTGATCAACAGACATATCTTTGTTGAAACTTCTTTGTCATTGATTGTTGTTTATTCTTTGATCTTTTGTATTGAGGTGTTTGATCAACAGACATATCTTTGTTGAAACTTCTTTGTCATTGATTGTTGTTTATTCTTTGATTGTATGTATTGAGGTGTTTGATCAACAGACATATCTTCGTTGAAACTTCCTTGTCATTGATTGTTTTTTTATTCTTTGATTGTATGTATTGAGGTGTTTGATCAACAAACATATCTTTGTTGAAACTTCTTTGTCATTGATTGTCGCTTCTGTCAGCCAGGCTGTCAGTCTAGTAAGCCCGGACATGTGTATCTAGTATAGAAGTGAGTGAGTGTGCAATGCTTCGCTGCTTCTGTCAGCCAGGCTGTCAGTCTAGTAAGCCCGGACATGTGTAGTGAGTATAGTAGTGAGTGTGCAATGCTACGCTGCTTCTGTTAGCCAGGCTGTCAGTCTTGTAAGCCCGGACATGTGTAGTGAGTATAGTAGTGAGTGAGTGTGCAATGCTACGCTGTTTCTGTGAGCCAGGTTGTCAGTCTAGTAAGCCCGGACATGTGTAGTGAGTATAGTAGTGAGTGTGCAATGCTACGCTGCTTCTGTGAGCCAGGCTGTCAGTCAAGTAAGCCCGGACATGTGTAGTGAGTATAGTATTGAGTGAGTGTGCAATGCTACTTTGCTTCTGTCAGCCAGGCTGTCAGTCTAGTAAGCCAGGACATGTGTAGTGAGTATAGTAGTGAGTGTGCAATGCTACGCTGCTTCTGTGAGCCAGGCTGTCAGTCTAGTTAGCCCGGACATGTGTAGTGAGTATAGTAGTGAGTGAGTGTGCAATGCTACGCTGCTTCTGTGAGCCAAGCTGTCAGTCTAGTAAGCCCGGCCATGTGTAGTGAGTATAGTAGTGAGTGTGCAATGCTACGCTGCTTCTGTCAGCCAGGCTGTCAGTCAAGTAAGCCCGGACATGTGTAGTGAGTATAGTAGTGAGTGAGTGTGCAATGCTACGCTGCTTCTGTCAGCCAGGCTGTCAGTCTAGTAAGCCCGGACATGTGTAGTGAGTATAGTAGTGAGTGAGTGTGCAATGCTACGCTGCTTCTGTCAGCCAGGCTGTAAGTCTTGTAAGCCCGGACATGTGTAGTGAGTATAGTATTGAGTGAGTGTGCAATGCTACGCTGCTTCTGTGAGCCAGGCTGTCAGTCTAGTAAGCCCGGACATGTGTAATGAGTATAGTAATAAGTGTGCAATGCTACGCTGCTTCTGTCAGCCAGGCTGTCAGTCTAGTAAGCCCGGACATGTGAAGTGAGTATAGTAGTGAGTGTGCAATGCTACGCTGCTTCTGTCAGCCAGGCTGTCAGTCTAGTAAGCCCGGACATGTTAATTGAGTATAGTAGTGAGTGTGCATTGCTACGCTGCTTCTGTGAGCCAGGCTGGCAGTCTAGTAAGCCCAGACATGTGTAGTGAGTATAGTAGTGAGTGAGTGTGCAATGCTACGCTGCTTCTGTGAGCCAGGCTTTCAGTCTAGTAAGCCCGGACATGAAGTAGTGAGTAAAGTAGTGAGTGTGCAATGCTACGCTGCTTCTGTGAGCCAGGCTGTCAGTCTAGTAAGCCCGGACATGTGTAGTGAGTATGATAGTGAGATTGCAATGCTACGCTGCTTCTGTGAGCCAGGCTGTCAGTCTAGTAAGCCCGGACATGTGTAGTGAGTAAAGTCGTGAGTGTGCAATGCTACGCTTCTTCTGTCAGCCAGGCTGTTAGTCTAGTAAGCCCGGACATGTGAAGTGAGTACAGTAGTGAGTGTACAATGCAACGCTGCTTCTGTGAGCCAGGCTGTCAGTCTAGTAAGCCCGGACATGTGTCGTGAGTATAGTAGTGAGTGTGCAATGCTACGCTGCTTCTGTGAGCCAGGCTGTCAGTCTAGTAAGCCCGGACATGTGTAGTGAGTACAGTCGTGAGTGTACAATGCTACGCTGCTTCTGTGAGCCAGGCTGTCAGTCTAGTAAGCCGAAACATGTGCAGTGAGTATAGTAGTGAGTGAGTGTGCAATGCTACGTGCTTCTGTCAGCCAGGCTGTGAGTCTAGTAAGCCCGGACATGTGTAGTGAGTATAGTAGTGAGTGAGAGTGCAATGCTACGCTGCTTCTGTCAGCCAGGCTGTGAGTCTAGTAAGCCCGGACATGTGTAGTGAGTATAGTAGGGAGTGAGTGTGCAATGCTACTCTGCTTCTGTCAGTCTAGTAGGCCCGGACATGTGTAGTGAGTATAGTAGTGAGTGAGTGTGCAATGCTACGCTGCTTCTGTCAGCCAGGCTGTCAGTCTTGTAAGCCCGGCCACGTGTAGCGAGTAAAGTAGTGAGTGAGTGTGCAATGCTACGCTGCTTCTGTGAGCCAGGCTGTGAGTCTAGTAAGCCCGGACATGTGTATTGAGTATAGTAGTGAGTGTGCAATGCTACGCTGCTTCTGTCAGCCAGGCTGTCAGTCTAGTAAGCCCGGACATGTGTAGTGAGTATAGTAGTAAGTGTGCAATGCTACGCTGCTTCTGTCAGCCAGGCTGTCAGTGTAGTATGCCCGGACATGTGTAGTGAGTATAGTAGTGAGTGAGTGTGCAATGCTACGCTGCTTCTGTGAGCCAGGCTGTCTGTCTAGTAAGCCCGGACATGTGTAGTGAGTATAGTAGTGAGTGTGCAATGCAACGCTGCTTCTGTCAGCCAGGCAATCAGTCTAGTAAGCCCGGACATGTGTAGTGAGTATAGTAGTGAGTGTGCAATGCTACGCTGCTTCTGTCAGCCAGGCAATCAGTCTAGTAAGCCCGGACATGTGTAGTGAGTATAGTAGTGAGTGTGCAATGCTACGCTGCTTCTGTGAGCCAGGCTGTCAGTTAGTAGGCCCGTACATTGCCCTCGCTGGTTTTAGACTGCCGCGGGCTCATTACAGGACTCGAAAATCATCTTCCCACATTTACACATTCCAAGAGCGTAGTTCCCATGTCTGAACCATAGATAGCACAAGAACGTCCGTAGACAGTATTGATGCACCTTGCCCAGTGTTTGGCCCCTTACCCTAGTAGGCCCCTAGTAGGCTCCTTTTTAGCCCCCAGTAAGCCCCCAGTGGTAGGTCGATTTAGGCTGGTATTACAACTTATGCCAGAAAGAGAATTATTAGGACCTCTTTTGAGTCATGGGTGCATATTTGAGAGCACTTTTTAAACATCTAGTTTTTCAAATCTGTATTCATCGCACGTAGCCTTCATCAATATTCCACTTTCTACTTTCTCTCTTCTTCCTACTGGCCAGTCCTCTTCCATCGCCCACAAACCCCGTTAAGGGCAGTATTCCAGTTTGAAGCGATGGATGAATATGTGATAAATGCCCAATAGAAAAAAGGAATCAAGACAAATCTCGTAAATCGGTTACTGGTTTATTGATAATGAGGGAGCGAGGTCGATTGTTGCGCGAAAACTACGTAGACCAGTACACACATAGGGAAACTCCCCCTCCCCCCTGCGGAATATTGTAGACCTATATATTATGATAAAGTGATAAATTTGGAGTAGAACTTGACTTGTTCGTTACATGGCCAGTGGTGGGTGTGGCACCCAGGGGTGTCCAAAAGGTGAATTTTGCTGATTTTGTGACCATCAATTATTTTTTTTTTTACAGCCAAACCAATAAACCGACTGATATCTCTTTGTTGAAACTTCTTTGTCATTGATTGTTGTTTATTCTTTGATTGTATGTATTGAGGTGTTAGATCAACGGACACATCTTTGTTGAAACTTCCTTGTCATTGATTGTTGTTTATTCTTTGATTGTATGTATTGAGGTGTTTGATCAACAGACATATCTTTGTTGAAACTTCTTTGTCATTGATTGTTGTTTATTCTTTGATTGTATGTATTGAGGTATTTGATCAACAGACACATCTTTGTTGAAACTTCTTTGTCATTGATTGTTGTTTATTCTTTGATGGTATGTATTGAGGTGTTTGATCAACAGACACATCTATGTTGAAACTTCTTTGTCATTGATTGTTGTTTATTCTTTGATTGTTTGTATTGAGGTGTTTGATCAACAGACTTATCTTTGTTGAAACTTCTTTGTCATTGATTGTTGTTTAATCTTTGATTGTATGTATTGAGGTGTTTGATCAACAGTCATATCTTCGTTGAAACTTCCTTGTCATTGATTGTTGTTTATTCTTTGATTGTATGTATTGAGGTGTTTGATCAACAGACATATCTTTGTTGAACCTTCTTTGTCATTGATTGTTGTTTATTCTTTGATTGTATGTATTGGGGTGTTTGATCAACAGACACATCTTTGTTGAAACTTCCTTGTCATTGATTGTTGTTTATTCTTTGATTGTATGTATTGAGGTGTTTGATCAACAGACATATCTTCGTTGAAACTTCTTTGTCATCGTTTGTTGTTTATTCTTTGATTGTATGTATTGAGGTGTTTGATCAATAGCCATATCTTTGTTGAAACTTCTTTGTCATTGATTGTTGTTTATTCTCTGATTGTATGTATTGAGGTGTTTGATCAACAAACATATCTTTGTTGAAACTTCCTTGTCATTGATTGTTGTTCATTCTTTGATTATATGTATTGAGGTGTTTGTTCAACAGACATATCTTCGTTGAAACTTCTTTGTCATTGATTGTTGTTTATTCTTTGATTGTATGTATTGAGGTGTTTGTTCAACAGACATATCTTCGTTGAAACTTCTTTGTCATTGATTGTTGTTTATTCTTTGATTGTATGTATTGAGTTGTTTGATCAACAGACAGATCTTTGTTGAAACTTCTTTGTCATTGATTGTTGTTTATTCTTTGATCTTTTGTATTGAGGTGTTTGATCAACAGACATATCTTTGTTGAAACTTCTTTGTCATTGATTGTTGTTTATTCTTTGATTGTATGTATTGAGGTGTTTGATCAACAGACATATCTTCGTTGAAACTTCCTTGTCATTGATTGTTTGTTTATTCTTTGATTGCATGTATTGAGGTGTTTGATCAACAAACATATTATCTTTGTTGAAACTTCTTTGTCATTGATTGTTGCTTCTGTCAGCCAGGCTGTCAGTCTAGTAAGCCCGGACATGTGTATCTAGTATAGAAGTGAGTGAGTGTGCAATGCTTCGCTGCTTCTGTCAGCCAGGCTGTCAGTCTAGTAAGCCCGGACATGTGTAGTGAGTATAGTAGTGAGTGTGCAATGCTACGCTGCTTCTGTTAGCCAGGCTGTCAGTCTAGTAAGCCCGGACATGTGTAGTGAGTATAGTAGTGAATGAGTGTGCAATGCTACGCTGCTTCTGTCAGCCAGGCTGTCAGTCTAGTAAGCCCGGACATGTGTATCTAGTATAGAAGTGAGTGAGTGTGCAATGCTTCGCTGCTTCTGTCAGCCAGGCTGTCAGTCTAGTAAGCCCGGACATGTGTAGTGAGTATAGTAGTGAGTGAGTGTGCAATGCTACGCTGCTTCTGTGAGCCAGGCTGTCAGTCTAGTAAGCCCGGACAGGTGTAGTGAGTATAGTAGTGAGTGTGCAATGCTACGCTGCTTCTGTGAGCCAGGCTGTCAGTCTAGTAAGCCCGGACATGTGTAGTGAGTATAGTATTGAGTGAGTGTGCAATGCTACTTTGCTTCTGTCAGCCAGGCTGTCAGTCTAGTAAGCCCGGACATGTGTAGTGAGTATAGTAGTGAGTGTGCAATGCTACGCTGCTTCTGTGAGCCAGGCTGTCAGTCTAGTTAGCCCGGACATGTGTAGTGAGTATAGTAGTGAGTGAGTGTGCAATGCTACGCTGCTTCTGTGAGCCAAGCTGTCAGTCTAGTAAGCCCGGACATGTGTAGTTAGTATAGTTGTGAGTGTGCAATGCTACACTGCTTCTGTGAGCCAGGCTGTGAGTCAAATAAGCCCGGACATGTGTAGTGAGTATAGTAGTGAGTGAGTGTGCAATACTACGCTGCTTCTGTCAGCCAGGCTTACAGTCTAGTAAGCCCGGATATGTGTAGTGAGTAAAGTAGTGAGTGTGCAATGCTACGCTGCTTCTGTCAGCCAGGCTGTCAGTCTAGTAAGCCCGGACATGTGTAGTGAGTATAGTAGTGAGTGAGTGATGAGTGTGCAATGCTACGCTGCTTCTGTCAGCCAAGCTGTCAGTCTAGTAAGCCCGGCCATGTGTAGTGAGTATAGTAGTGAGTGTGCAATGCTACGCTGCTTCTGTCAGCCAGGCTGTCAGTATAGTAAGCCCGGACATGTGTAGTGAGTATAGTAGTGAGTGTGCAATGCTACGCTGCTTCAGTCAGCCAGGCTGTCAGTCTAGTAAGCCCGGACATGTTAATTGAGTATAGTAGAGAGTGTGCATTGCTACGCTGCTTCTGTGAGCCAGGCTGGCAGTCTAGTAAGCCCAGACATGTGTAGTGAGTATAGTAGTGAGTGAGTGTGCAATGCTACGCTGCTTCTGTGAGCCAGGCTTTCAGTCTAGTAAGCCCGGACATGTGTAATGAGTATAGTAATAAGTGTGCAATGCTACGCTGCTTCTGTCAGCCAGGCTGTCAGTCTAGTAAGCCCGGACATGTGTAGTGAGTATAGTAGTGAGTGTGCAATGCTACGCTGCTTCTGTCAGCCAGGCTGTCAGTCTAGTAAGCCCGGACATGTTAATTGAGTATAGTAGTGAGTGTGCATTGCTACGCTGCTTCTGTGAGCCAGGCTGGCAGTCTAGTAAGCCCAGACATGTGTAGTGAGTATAGTAGTGAGTGAGTGTGCAATGCTATGCTGCTTCTGTGAGCCAGGCTTTCAGTCTAGTAAGCCCGGACATGAAGTAGTGAGTAAAGTAGTGAGTGTGCAATGCTACGCTGCTTCTGTGAGCCAGGCTGTCAGTCTAGTAAGCCCGGAGATGTGTAGTGAGTATGATAGTGAGATTGCAATGCTACGCTGCTTCTGTGAGCCAGGCTGTCAGTCTAGTAAGCCCGGACATGTGTAGTGAGTAAAGTCGTGAGTGTGCAATGCTACGCTACTTCTGTCAGCCAGGCTGTCAGTCTAGTAAGCCCGGACATGTGAAGTGAGTACAGTAGTGAGTGTACAATGCAACGCTGCTTCTGTGAGCCAGGCTGTCAGTCTAGTAAGCCCGGACATGTGTCGTGAGTATAGTAGTGAGTGTGCAATGCTACGCTGCTTCTGTGAGCCAGGCTGTCAGTCTAGTAAGCCCGGACATGTGTAGTGAGTACAGTCGTGAGTGTACAATGCTACGCTGCTTCTGTGAGCCAGGCTGTCAGTCAAGTAAGCCCGGACATGTGCAGTGAGTATAGTAGTGAGTTAGTGTTCAATGCTACGTGCTTCTGTCAGCCAGGCTGTGAGTCTAGTAAGCCCGGACATGTGTAGTGAGTATAGTAGTGAGTGAGGGTGAAATGCTACGCTGCTTCTGTCAGCCAGGCTGTGAGTCTAGTAAGCCCGGACATGTGTAGTGAGTATAGTAGGGAGTGAGTGTGCAATGCTACTCTGCTTCTGTCAGTCTAGTAGGCCCGGACATGTGTAGTGAGTATAGTAGTGAGTGAGTGTGCAATGCTACGCTGCTTCTGTCGGCTAGGCTGTCAGTCTTGTAAGCCCGGCCACGTGTAGTGAGTATAGAAGTAAGTGAGTGTGCAATGCTACGCTGCTTCTGTCAGCCAGGCTGTCAGTCAAGTAAGCCCAAACATGTGTAGTGAGTAAAGTAGTGAGTGAGTGTGCAATGCTTCGCTGCTTCTGTGAGCCAGGCTGTGAGTCTAGTAAGCCCGGACATGTGTAATGAGTATAGTAGTGAGTGTGCAATGCTACGCTGCTTCTGTCAGCCAGGCTGTCAGTCTAGTAAGCCCGGACATGTGAAATGAGTATAGTAGTGAGTGTGCAATGCTACGCTGCTTGTGTGAGCCAAGCTGGCAGGCTAGTAAGCCCGCACATGTGTAGTGAGTATAGTAGTGAGTGAGTGTGCAATGCTACGCTGCTTCTGTCAGCCAGGCAGTCAGTCAAGTAAGCCCGGACATGTGTAGTGAGTACAGTAGTGAGTGTACAATGCTACGCTGCTTCTGTGAGCCAGGCTGTCAGTCAAGTAAGCCCGGACATGTGTAGTGAGTATAGTAGTGAGTGTGCAATGCTACGCTGCTTCTGTCAGCCAGGCTGTCAGTCTAGTTACCCCGGACATGTGTAGTGAGTATAGTAGTAAGTGAGTGAGCAATGCTACGCTACTTCTGTGAGCCAGGCTGTCAGTCTAGTAAGCCCGAACATGTGTAGTGAGTATAGAAGTGAGTGAGTGTGCAATGCTACGCTGCTTATGTCAGCCAGGCAGTCAGTCTAGTAAGCTCGGACATGTGTAGTGAGTACAGTAGTGAGTGTACAATGCTACGCTGCTTCTGTGAGCCAGGCTGTCAGTCTAGTAAGCTCGGACATGTGTAGTGAGTATAGTAGTAAGTGTGCAATGCTACGCTGCTTCTGTCAGCCAGGCTGTCAGTCTTGTAAGCCCGGACATGTGTAGTGAGTAAAGTAGTGAGTGGGCTAAGCTACGCTGCTTCTGTCAGCCAGGCTGTCAGTCTAGTAAGCACGGACATGTGAAGTGAGTATAGTAGTGACTGAATGTGCAATGCTACGCTGCTTTGTCAGCCTGGCTGTCAGTCTAGTAAGCCCGGACATGTGTAGTGAGTTTAGTAGTGAGTGTGCAATGCTAAGCTGCTTCTGTCAGTCAGGCTGTCGGTCTAGTAAGCCCGGACATGTGAAGTGAGTATAGTCGTTAGTGTGCAATGCTACGCTGCTTCTGTGAGCGGGCCTTCAGTCTAGTAAGCCCGGACATGTGTAGTGAGTATAGTAGTGAGTGTGCAATGCTACGCTGCTTCTGTCAGCCAGGCTGTCAGTATAGTAAGCCAAGACATGTGTAGTGAGTATAGTCGTTAGTGTGCAATGCTAAGCTGCTTCTGTGAGCAGGCTGTCAGTCTTGTAAGCCCGGACATGTGTAGTGAGTATAGTAGTGAGTGTGCAATTCTACGCTGCTTCTGTCAGCCAGGCTGTCAGTCTAGTAAGCCCGGACATGTGTAGTGAGTATAGTAGTGAGTGACTGTGCAATGCTTCGCTGCTTCTGTGAGCCAGGCTGTCAGTCTAGTAAGCCCGGACATGTGTAGTGAGTATAGTAGTGAGTGAGTGTGCAATGCTACGCTGCTTCTGTGAGCCAGGCTGTCAGTCTAGTAAGCCCGGACATGTGTAGTGAGTATAGTAGTGAGTGAGTGTGCAATGCTACGCTGCTTCTGTCAGCCAGGCTGTCAGTCTAGTAAGCCCGGACATGTGTTGTGAGTATAGTAGTGAGTGTGCAATGCTACGCTGATTCTGTCAGCCAGGCTTTTAGTCTAGTAAGCCCGAACATGTGTAGTGAGTATAGTAGTGAGTGAGTGTGCAATGCTACGCTGTTTCTGTTAGCCAGGCTGTCAGTCTAGTAAGCCCGGACATGTGTAGTGAGTATAGTAGTGAGTGTGCAATGCTACGCTGCTTCTGTCAGCAAGGCTGTCAGTCTAGTAAGCCCGGATATGTGTAGTGAGTATAGTAGTGAGTCAGTGTGCAATGCTACGCTGCTTCTGTGAGCCAGGCTGTCAGTCTTGTAAGCCCGAACATGTGTAGAGAGTATAGTAGTGAGTGTGCAATGCTACGTTGCTTCTGTGAGCCAGGCTGTCAGTCTAGTAAGCCCGGACATGTGTAGTGAGTATAGAAGTGAGTGTGCAATGCTACGCTGCTTCTGTCAGCCAGGCTGTCAGTCTAGTAACCTCGGACATGTGTAGTGAGTATAGTAGTGAGTGAGTTTGCAATGCTACGCTGCTTCTGTGAGCCAGGCTGTCAGTCAAGTAAGCCCTGACATGTGTTGTGAGTACAGTAGTGAGTGTACAATGCTACGCTGCTTCTGTGAGCCAGGCTGTCAGTCTAGTAAGCCCGGATATGTGCAGTGAGTATAGAAGTGAGTGAGTGTGCAATGCTACGCTGCTTCTGTCAGCCAGGCTGTCAGTCTAGTAAGCCCGGACATATGTAGTGAGTATAGTTATAAGTGTGCAATGCTACGCTGCTTCTGTCAGCCAGGCTGTCAGTCTAGTAAGCCCGGACATGTGTAGTGAGTATAGTAGTGATTGTGCAATGCTACGCTGCTTCTGTCAGCCAGGCTGTCAGTCTAGTAAGCCCGGACATGTGTAGTGAGTATAGTAGTGAGTGTGCAATGCTACGCTGCTTCTGTGAGCCAGGCTGGCAGTCTAGTAAGCCCGGACATGTGTAGTGAGTATAGTAGTGAGTGAGTGTGCAATGCTATGCTGCTTCTGTGAGCCAGGCTTTCAGTCTAGTAAGCCCGGACATGAAGTAGTGAGTAAAGTAGTGAGTGTGCAATGCTACTCTGCTTCTGTGAGCCAGGCTGTCAGTCTAGTTAGCCCGGACATGTGTAGTGAGTATAGTAGTGAGATTGCAATGCTACGCTGCTTCTGTGAGCCAGGCTGTCAGTCTAGTAAGCCCGGACATGTGAAGTGAGTACAGTAGTAAGTGTGAATTGCAACGCTGCTTCTGTGAGCCAGGCTGTCAGTCTTGTAAGCCCGGACATGTGTAGTGAGTACAGTCGTGAGTGTACAATGCTACGCTGCTTCTGTAAGCCAGGCTGTCAGTCTAGTAAGCCCGGACATGTGCAGTGAGTATAGTAGTGAGTGAGTGTGCAATGCTACGCTGCTTCTGTCAGCCAGGCTGTGAGTCTAGTAAGCCCGGACATGTGTAGTGAGTATAGTAGTGAGTGAGTGTGCAATGCTACGCTGCTTCTGTCAGTCAAGTAGGCCCGGACATGTGTAGTGAGTATAGTAGTGAGTGAGTGTGCAATGCTACGCTGCTTCTGTCAGCCAGGCTGTCAGTCTTGTAAGCCCGGCCACGTGTAGTGAGTATAGTAGTGAGTGAGTGTGCAATGCTACGCTGCTTCTGTCAGCCAAGCTGTCAGTCAAGTAAGCCCAAACATGTGTAGTGAGTATAGTAGTGAGTGAGTGTGCAATGCTACGTTGTTCTGTGAGCCAGGCTGTGAGTCTAGTAAGCCAGGACATGTGTATTGAGTATAGTAGTGAGTGTGCATTGCTACGCTGCTTCTGGCAGCCAGGCTGTCAGTCTAGTAAGCCCGGACATGTGAAGTGAGTATAGTAGTGAGTGTGCAATGCTACGCTGCTTCTGTGAGCCAAGCTGGCAGTCTATAAAGCCCGGACATGTGTAGTGAGTATAGTAGTGAGTGGGTGTGCAATGCTACGCTGCTTCTGTGAGCCAGGCTGTCAGTCTAGTAAGCCCGGACATGTGTAGTGAGTATAGTAGTGAGTGAGTGTGCAATGCTACGCTGCTTCTGTCAGCCAGGCTGTCAGTCAAGTAAGCCCAAACATGTGTAGTGAGTATAGTAGTGAGTGAGTGTGCAATGCTACGTTGTTCTGTGAGCCAGGCTGTCAGTCTTGTAAGCCCGGATATGTGTAGTGAGTATAGTAGTGAGTGAGTGTGCAATGCTACGCTGCTTCTGTGAGCCAGGCTGTCAGTCTAGTAAGCCCGGACATGTGTAGAGAGTATAGTAGTGAGTGTGCAATGCTACGTTGTTCTGTGAGCCAGGCTGTCAGTCTAGTAAGCCCGGACATGTGTAGTGAGTATAGTAGTGAGTGAATGTGCAATGCTACGCTGCTTCTGTGAGCCAGGCTGTCAGTCTAGTAAGCCCGGACATGTGTAGAGAGTATAGTAGTGAGTGTGCAATGCTACGCTGCTTCTGTCAGCCAGGCTGTCAGTCTAGTAAGCCCGGCCATGTGTAGTGAGTATAGTAGTGAGTGAGTGTGCAATGCTACGTTGCTTCTGTGAGCCAGGCTGTCAGTCTAGTAAGCCCGGACATGTGTAGTGAGTATAGTAGTGACTGTGCAATGCTACGCTGCTTCTGTCAGCCAGGCTGTCAGTCTAGTAAGCCCGGAAATGTGTAGTGAGTATAGTAGTGAGTGTGCAATGCTACGCTGCTTCTGTGAGCCAGGCTGTCAGTCTAGAAAGCCCGGACATGTGTAGTGAGTATAGTAGTGAGTGTGCAATGCTACGCTGCTTCTGTGAGCCAGGCTGTCAGTCTAGTAAGCCCGGACATGTGCAGTGAGTATAGTAGTGAGCGAGTGTGCAATGCTACGCTGCTTCTGTCAGCCAGGCTGTGAGTCTAGTAAGCCCGGACATGTGTAGTGAGTATAGTTGTGAGTGAGTGTGCAATGCTACGCTGCTTCTGTCAGTCTAGTAGGCCCGGACATGTGTAGTGAGTATAGTAGTGAGTGAGTGTGCAATGCTACGCTGCTTCTGTCAGCCAGGCTGTCAGTCTTGTAAGCCCGGCCACGTGTAGTGAGTATAGAAGTGAGTGAGTGTGCAATGCTACGCTGCTTCTGTCAGCCAGGCTGTCAGTCAAGTAAGCCCAAACATGTGTAGTGAGTATAGTAGGGAGTGAGTGTGCAATGCTACGCTGCTTCTGTCAGCCAGGCTGTCAGTCTAGTAATCCCGGACATGTGAAGTGAGTATAGTAGTGAGTGAGTGTGCAATGCTACGCTTCTTCTGTGAGCCAGGCTGTCAGTCTAGTAAGCCCGGACATGTGTAGTGAGTATAGTAGTAAGTGTGCAATGCTACGCTGCTTCTGTCAGCCGGGCTGTCAGTCTAGTAAGCCCGGACATGTGTAGTGAGTATAGTAGTGAGTGTGCAATGCTACGCTGCTTCTGTGAGCCAGGCTGTCTGTCTAGTAAGCCCGGACATGTGTAGTGAGTATAGTAGTGAGTGTGCAATGCTACGCTGCTTCTGTCAGCCAGGCAATCAGTCTAGTAAGCCCGGACATGTGTAGTGAGTATAGTAGTGAGTGTGCAATGCTACGCTGCTTCTGTCAGCCAGGCAATCAGTCTAGTAAGCCCGGACATGTGTAGTGAGTATAGTAGTGAGTGTGCAATGCTACGCTGCTTCTGTGAGCCAGGCTGTCAGTTAGTAGGCCCGTACATTGCCCTCGCTGGTTTTAGACTGCCGCGGGCTCATTACAGGACTCGAAAATCATCTTCCCACATTTACACATTCCAAGAGCGTAGTTCCCATGTCTGAACCATAGATAGCACCATAACGTCCGTAGACAGTATTGATGCACCTTGCCCAGTGTTTGGCCCCTTCCCCTATTAGGCCCCTAGTAGGCTCCTTTTTAGCCCCCAGTAAGCCCCCAGTGGTAGGTCGATTTAGGCTGGTATTACAACTTATGCCAGAAACAGAATTATTTGGACCTCTTTTGAGTCATGGGTGCATATTTGAGAGACCTTTTTAAACATCTAGTTTTTCAAATCTGTATTCTTCGCACGTAGCCTTCATCAATATTCCACTTTCTACTTTCTCTCTTCTTCCTAATGGCCAGTCCTCTTCCATCGCCCACAAACCCCGTTGAGGGCAGTATTCCAGTTTCAAGCGATGGATGAATATGTGATAAATGCCCAATAGAAAAAAGGAATCAAGACAAATCTCGTAAATCGGTTACTGGTTTATTGATAATGAGGGAGCGAGGTCGATTGTTGCGCGAAAACTACGTAGACCAGTACACACATAGGGAAACTCCCCCTCCCCCCTGCGGAATATTGTAGACCTATATATTATGATAAAGTGATAAATTTGGAGTAGAACTTGACTTGTTCGTCACATGGCCAGTGGTGGGTGTGGCACCCAGGGGTGTCCAAAAGGTGAATTTTGCTGATTTTGTGACCATAAATTATTTTTTTACAGCCAAACCAATAAACCGACTGATATCTCTTTGTTGAAACTTCTTTGTCATTGATTGTTGTTTATTCTTTGATTGTATGTATTGAGGTGTTTGATCAACAGACACATCTTTGTTGAAACTTCCTTGTCATTGATTGTTGTTTATTCTTTGATTGTATGTATTGAGGTGTTTGATCAACAGACATATCTTTGTTGAAACTTCTTTGTCATTGATTGTTGTTTATTCTTTGATTGTATGTATTGAAGTGTTTGATCAACAGACATATCTTTGTTGAAACTTCTTTGTCATTGATTGTTGTTTATTCTTTGATTGTATGTATTGAGGTGTTTGATCAACAAACATATCTTTGTTGAAACTTATTTGTCATTGATTGTTGTTTATTCTTTGATTGTATGTATTGAGGTGTTTGATCAACAGACATATCTTTGTTAAAACTTCTTTGTCATTGATTGTTGTTTATTCCTTGATTGTATGTATTGAGGTGTTTGATCAACAGACACATCTTTGTTGAAACTTCTTTGTCATTGATTGTTGTTTATTCTTTGATGGTATGTATTGAGGTGTTTGATCAACAGACACATCTATGTTGAAACTTCTTTGTCATTGATTGTTGTTTATTCTTTGATTGTTTGTATTGAGGTGTTTGATCAACAGACTTATCTTTGTTGAAACTTCTTTGTCATTGATTGTTGTTTATTCTTTGATTGTATGTATTGAGGTGTTTGATCAACAGTCATATCTTCGTTGAAACTTCCTTGTCATTGATTGTTGTTTATTCTTTGATTGTATGTATTGAGGTGTTTGATCAACAGACATATCTTTGTTGAACCTTCTTTGTCATTGATTGTTGTTTATTCTTTGATTGTATGTATTGGGGTGTTTGATCAACAGACATATCTTCGTTGAAACTTCTTTGTCATCGTTTGTTGTTTATTCTTTGATTGTATGTATTGAGGTGTTTGATCAACAGACATATCTTTGTTGAACCTTCTTTGTCATTGATTGTTGTTTATTCTTTGATTGTATGTATTGAGGTGTTTGATCAACAAACATATCTTTGTTGAAACTTCCTTGTCATTGATTGTTGTTCATTCTTTGATTATATGTATTGAGGTGTTTGATCAACAGACATATCTTTGTTGAAGTGTCTTTGTCATTGATTGTTGTTTATTCTTTGATTGTATGTATTGAGGTGTTTGTTCAACAGACATATCTTCGTTGAAACTTCTTTATCATTAATTGTTGTTTATTCTTTGATTGTATGTATTGAGTTGTTTGATCAACAGACATATCTTTGTTGAAACTTCTTTGTCATTGATTGTTGTTTATTCTTTGATCTTTTGTATTGAGGTGTTTGATCAACAGACATATCTTTGTTGAAACTTCTTTGTCATTGATTGTTGTTTATTTTTTGATTGTATGTATTGAGGTGTTTGATCAACAGACATATCTTCGTTGAAACTTCATTTGTCATTGACTGTTTGTTTATTCTTTGATTGC
This sequence comes from Isoperla grammatica, assembly GCA_945910005.1. Classification (NCBI taxonomy): domain Eukaryota; kingdom Metazoa; phylum Arthropoda; class Insecta; order Plecoptera; family Perlodidae; genus Isoperla; species Isoperla grammatica. The sequence continues at coordinate 37,336,501 of OX246745.1, forward strand.
ATGTATTGAGGTGTTTGATCAACAAACATATCTTTGTTGAAACTTCTTTGTCATTGATTGTTGCTTCTGTCAGCCAGGCTGTCAGTCTAGTAAGCCCGGACATGTGTATCTAGTATAGAAGTGAGTGAGTGTGCAATGCTTCGCTGCTTCTGTCAGCCAGGCTGTCAGTCTAGTAAGCCCGGACATGTGTAGTGAGTATAGTAGTGAGTGCGCAATGCTACGCTGCTTCTGTGAGCCAGGCTGTCAGTCTAGTAAGCCTGGACATGTGTAGTGAGTATAGTAGTGAGTGAGTGTGCAATGCTACGCTGCTTCTGTGAGCCAGGCTGTCAGTCTAGTAAGCCCGGACAGGTGTAGTGAGTATAGTAGTGAGTGTGCAATGCTACGCTGCTTCTGTGAGCCAGGCTGTCAGTCTAGTAAGCCCGGACATGTGTAGTGAGTATAGTATTGAGTGAGTGTGCAATGCTACTTTGCTTCTGTCAGCCAGGCTGTCAGTCTAGTAAGCCCGGACATGTGTAGTGAGTATAGTAGTGAGTGTGCAATGCTACGCTGCTTCTGTGAGCCAGGCTGTCAGTCTAGTTAGCCCGGACATGTGTAGTGAGTATAGTAGTGAGTGAGTGTGCAATGCTACGCTGCTTCTGTGAGCCAAGCTGTCAGTCTAGTAAGCCCGGACATGTGTAGTTAGTATAGTTGTGAGTGTGCAATGCTACACTGCTTCTGTGAGCCAGGCTGTGAGTCAAATAAGCCCGGACATGTGTAGTGAGTATAGTAGTGAGTGAGTGTGCAATGCTACGCTGCTTCTGTCAGCCAGGCTTACAGTCTAGTAAGCCCGGAAATGTGTAGTGAGTATAGTAGTGAGTGTGCAATGCTACGCTGCTTCTGTCAGCCAGGCTGTCAGTCTAGTAAGCCTGGACATGTGTAGTGAGTATAGTAGTGAGTGAGTGATGAGTGTGCAATGCTACGCTGCTTCTGTCAGCCAAGCTGTCAGTCTAGTAAGCCCGGACATGTGTAGTGAGTATAGTATTGAGTGAGAGTGCAATGCTACGCTGCTTCTGTCAGCCACGCTGTCAGTCTAGTAAGCCCGGACATGTGTAGTGAGTATAGTATTGAGTGAGAGTGCAATGCTACGCTGCTTCTGTCAGCCAGGCTGTCAGTCTAGTAAGCCCGGACATGTGTAGTGAGTATAGTAGTGAGTGACTGTGCAATGCTACGCTGCTTCTGTCAGCCAAGCTGTCAGTCTAGTAAGCCCGGACATGTGTAGTGAGTATAGTAGTGAGTGAGTGTGCAATGCTACGCTGCTTCTGTCAGCCAGGCTGTCAGTCTAGTAAGCCTGGACATGTGTAGTGAGTATAGTAGTGAGTGAGTGATGAGTGTGCAATGCTACGCTGCTTCTGTGAGCCAGGCTGTCAGTCTAGTAAGCCCGGACATGTGTAGTGAGTATAGTAGTGAGTGTGCAATGCTACGCTGCTTCTGTGAGCCAGGCTGTCAGTCTAGTAAGCCCGGACATGTGTAGTGAGTATAGTAGTGAGTGTGCAATGCTACGCTGCTTCTGTCAGCCAGGCTGTCAGTCTAGTAAGCCCGGACATGTGTTGTGAGTATAGTAGTGAGTGTGCAATGCTACGCTGATTCTGTCAGCCAGGCTTTTAGTCTAGTAAGCCCGAACATGTGTAGTGAGTATAGTAGTGAGTGAGTGTGCAATGCTACGCTGTTTCTGTTAGCCAGGCTGTCAGTCTAGTAAGCCCGGACATGTGTAGTGAGTATAGTAGTGAGTGTGCAATGCTACGCTGCTTCTGTCAGCCAGGCTGTCAGTATAGTAAGCCAAGACATGTGTAGTGAGTATAGTCGTTAGTGTGCAATGCTAAGCTGCTTCTGTGAGCAGGCTGTCAGTCTTGTAAGCCCGGACATGTGTAGTGAGTATAGTAGTGAGTGTGCAATTCTACGCTGCTTCTGTCAGCCAGGCTGTCAGTCTAGTAAGCCCGGACATGTGTAGTGAGTATAGTAGTGAGTGAGTGTGCAATGCTACGCTGCTTCTGTCAGCCAGGCTGTCAGTCTAGTAAGCCCGGACATGTGTAGTGAGTATAGTAGTGAGTGTGCAATGCTACGCTGATTCTGTCAGCCAGGCTTTTAGTCTAGTAAGCCCGAACATGTGTAGTGAGTATAGTAGTGAGTGAGTGTGCAATGCTACGCTGTTTCTGTTAGCCAGGCTGTCAGTCTAGTAAGCCCGGACATGTGTAGTGAGTATAGTAGTGAGTGTGCAATGCTACGCTGCTTCTGTCAGCAAGGCTGTCAGTCTAGTAAGCCCGGATATGTGTAGTGAGTATAGTAGTGAGTCAGTGTGCAATGCTACGCTGCTTCTGTGAGCCAGGCTGTCAGTCTTGTAAGCCCGAACATGTGTAGAGAGTATAGTAGTGAGTGTGCAATGCTACGTTGCTTCTGTGAGCCAGGCTGTCAGTCTAGTAAGCCCGGACATGTGTAGTGAGTATAGAAGTGAGTGTGCAATGCTACGCTGCTTCTGTCAGCCAGGCTGTCAGTCTAGTAACCTCGGACATGTGTAGTGAGTATAGTAGTGAGTGAGTTTGCAATGCTACGCTGCTTCTGTGAGCCAGGCTGTCAGTCAAGTAAGCCCTGACATGTGTTGTGAGTACAGTAGTGAGTGTACAATGCTACGCTGCTTCTGTGAGCCAGGCTGTCAGTCTAGTAAGCCCGGATATGTGCAGTGAGTATAGAAGTGAGTGAGTGTGCAATGCTACGCTGCTTCTGTCAGCCAGGCTGTCAGTCTAGTAAGCCCGGACATATGTAGTGAGTATAGTTATAAGTGTGCAATGCTACGCTGCTTCTGTCAGCCAGGCGGTCAGTCTAAGAAGCCCGGACATGTGTAGTGAGTATAGTAGTGAGTGTGCAGTGCTACGCTGCTTCTGTCAGCCAGGCTGTCAGTCTAGTAAGCCCGGACATGTGTAGTGAGTATAGTAGTGAGTGTGCAATGCTACGCTGCTTCTGTGAGCCAGGCTGGCAGTCTAGTAAGCCCGGACATGTGTAGTGAGTATAGTAGTGAGTGAGTGTGCAATGCTATGCTGCTTCTGTGAGCCAGGCTTTCAGTCTAGTAAGCCCGGACATGAAGTAGTGAGTAAAGTAGTGAGTGTGCAATGCTACTCTGCTTCTGTGAGCCAGGCTGTCAGTCTAGTTAGCCCGGACATGTGTAGTGAGTATAGTAGTGAGATTGCAATGCTACGCTGCTTCTGTGAGCCAGGCTGTCAGTCTAGTAAGCCCGGACATGTGAAGTGAGTACAGTAGTAAGTGTGCAATGCAACGCTGCTTCTGTGAGCCAGGCTGTCAGTCTTGTAAGCCCGGACATGTGTAGTGAGTACAGTCGTGAGTGTACAATGCTACGCTGCTTCTGTGAGCCAGGCTGTCAGTCTAGTAAGCCCGGACATGTGCAGTGAGTATAGTAGTGAGTGAGTGTGCAATGCTACGCTGCTTCTGTCAGCCAGGCTGTGAGTCTAGTAAGCCCGGACATGTGTAGTGAGTATAGTAGTGAGTGAGTGTGCAATGCTACGCTGCTTCTGTCAGTCAAGTAGGCCCGGACATGTGTAGTGAGTATAGTAGTGAGTGAGTGTGCAATGCTACGCTGCTTCTGTCAGCCAGGCTGTCAGTCTTGTAAGCCCGGCCACGTGTAGTGAGTATAGTAGTGAGTGAGTGTGCAATGCTACGCTGCTTCTGTCAGCCAAGCTGTCAGTCAAGTAAGCCCAAACATGTGTAGTGAGTATAGTAGTGAGTGAGTGTGCAATGCTACGTTGTTCTGTGAGCCAGGCTGTGAGTCTAGTAAGCCAGGACATGTGTATTGAGTATAGTAGTGAGTGTGCATTGCTACGCTGCTTCTGGCAGCCAGGCTGTCAGTCTAGTAAGCCCGGACATGTGAAGTGAGTATAGTAGTGAGTGTGCAATGCTACGCTGCTTCTGTGAGCCAAGCTGGCAGTCTATAAAGCCCGGACATGTGTAGTGAGTATAGTAGTGAGTGGGTGTGCAATGCTACGCTGCTTCTGTGAGCCAGGCTGTCAGTCTAGTAAGCCCGGACATGTGTAGTGAGTATAGTATTGAGTGAGTGTGCAATGCTACGCTGCTTCTGTCAGCCAGGCTGTCAGTCAAGTAAGCCCAAACATGTGTAGTGAGTATAGTAGTGAGTGAGTGTGCAATGCTACGTTGTTCTGTGAGCCAGGCTGTCAGTCTTGTAAGCCCGGATATGTGTAGTGAGTATAGTAGTGAGTGAGTGTGCAATGCTACGCTGCTTCTGTGAGCCAGGCTGTCAGTCTAGTAAGCCCGGACATGTGTAGAGAGTATAGTAGTGAGTGTGCAATGCTACGTTGTTCTGTGAGCCAGGCTGTCAGTCTAGTAAGCCCGGACATGTGTAGTGAGTATAGTAGTGAGTGAATGTGCAATGCTACGCTGCTTCTGTGAGCCAGGCTGTCAGTCTAGTAAGCCCGGACATGTGTAGAGAGTATAGTAGTGAGTGTGCAATGCTACGCTGCTTCTGTCAGCCAGGCTGTCAGTCTAGTAAGCCCGGCCATGTGTAGTGAGTATAGTAGTGAGTGAGTGTGCAATGCTACGTTGCTTCTGTGAGCCAGGCTGTCAGTCTAGTAAGCCCGGACATGTGTAGTGAGTATAGTAGTGACTGTGCAATGCTACGCTGCTTCTGTCAGCCAGGCTGTCAGTCTAGTAAGCCCGGAAATGTGTAGTGAGTATAGTAGTGAGTGTGCAATGCTACGCTGCTTCTGTGAGCCAGGCTGTCAGTCTAGTAAGCCCGGACATGTGTAGTGAGTATAGTAGTGAGTGTGCAATGCTACGCTGCTTCTGTGAGCCAGGCTGTCAGTCTAGTAAGCCCGGACATGTGCAGTGAGTATAGTAGTGAGCGAGTGTGCAATGCTACGCTGCTTCTGTCAGCCAGGCTGTGAGTCTAGTAAGCCCGGACATGTGTAGTGAGTATAGTAGTGAGTGAGTGTGCAATGCTACGCTGCTTCTGTCAGTCTAGTAGGCCCGGACATGTGTAGTGAGTATAGTAGTGAGTGAGTGTGCAATGCTACGCTGCTTCTGTCAGCCAGGCTGTCAGTCTTGTAAGCCCGGCCACGTGTAGTGAGTATAGAAGTGAGTGAGTGTGCAATGCTACGCTGCTTCTGTCAGCCAGGCTGTCAGTCAAGTAAGCCCAAACATGTGTAGTGAGTATAGTAGGGAGTGAGTGTGCAATGCTACGCTGCTTCTGTCAGCCAGGCTGTCAGTCTAGTAATCCCGGACATGTGAAGTGAGTATAGTAGTGAGTGAGTGTGCAATGCTACGCTTCTTCTGTGAGCCAGGCTGTCAGTCTAGTAAGCCCGGACATGTGTAGTGAGTATAGTAGTAAGTGTGCAATGCTACGCTGCTTCTGTCAGCCGGGCTGTCAGTCTAGTAAGCCCGGACATGTGTAGTGAGTATAGTAGTGAGTGTGCAATGCTACGCTGCTTCTGTGAGCCAGGCTGTCTGTCTAGTAAGCCCGGACATGTGTAGTGAGTATAGTAGTGAGTGTGCAATGCTACGCTGCTTCTGTCAGCCAGGCAATCAGTCTAGTAAGCCCGGACATGTGTAGTGAGTATAGTAGTGAGTGTGCAATGCTACGCTGCTTCTGTCAGCCAGGCAATCAGTCTAGTAAGCCCGGACATGTGTAGTGAGTATAGTAGTGAGTGTGCAATGCTACGCTGCTTCTGTGAGCCAGGCTGTCAGTTAGTAGGCCCGTACATTGCCCTCGCTGGTTTTAGACTGCCGCGGGCTCATTACAGGACTCGAAAATCATCTTCCCACATTTACACATTCCAAGAGCGTAGTTCCCATGTCTGAACCATAGATAGCACCATAACGTCCGTAGACAGTATTGATGCACCTTGCCCAGTGTTTGGCCCCTTCCCCTAGTAGGCCCCTAGTAGGCTCCTTTTTAGCCCCCAGTAAGCCCCCAGTGGTAGGTCGATTTAGGCTGGTATTACAACTTATGCCAGAAACAGAATTATTTGGACCTCTTTTGAGTCATGGGTGCATATTTGAGAGACCTTTTTAAACATCTAGTTTTTCAAATCTGTATTCTTCGCACGTAGCCTTCATCAATATTCCACTTTCTACTTTCTCTCTTCTTCCTAATGGCCAGTCCTCTTCCATCGCCCACAAACCCCGTTGAGGGCAGTATTCCAGTTTCAAGCGATGGATGAATATGTGATAAATGCCCAATAGAAAAAAGGAATCAAGACAAATCTCGTAAATCGGTTACTGGTTTATTGATAATGAGGGAGCGAGGTCGATTGTTGCGCGAAAACTACGTAGACCAGTACACACATAGGGAAACTCCCCCTCCCCCCTGCGGAATATTGTAGACCTATATATTATGATAAAGTGATAAATTTGGAGTAGAACTTGACTTGTTCGTCACATGGCCAGTGGTGGGTGTGGCACCCAGGGGTGTCCAAAAGGTGAATTTTGCTGATTTTGTGACCATAAATTATTTTTTTACAGCCAAACCAATAAACCGACTGATATCTCTTTGTTGAAACTTCTTTGTCATTGATTGTTGTTTATTCTTTGATTGTATGTATTGAGGTGTTTGATCAACAGACACATCTTTGTTGAAACTTCCTTGTCATTGATTGTTGTTTATTCTTTGAATGTATGTATTGAGGTGTTTGATCAACAGACATATCTTTGTTGAAACTTCTTTGTCATTGATTGTTGTTCATTCTTTGATTGTATGTATTGAAGTGTTTGATCAACAGACATATCTTTGTTGAAACTTCTTTGTCATTGATTGTTGTTTATTCTTTGATTGTATGTATTGAGGTGTTTGATCAACAGACATATCTTTGTTAAAACTTCTTTGTCATTGATTGTTGTTTATTCCTTGATTGTATGTATTGAGGTGTTTGATCAACAGACACATCTTTGTTGAAACTTCTTTGTCATTGATTGTTGTTTATTCTTTGATGGTATGTATTGAGGTGTTTGATCAACAGACACATCTATGTTGAAACTTCTTTGTCATTGATTGTTGTTTATTCTTTGATTGTTTGTATTGAGGTGTTTGATCAACAGACTTATCTTTGTTGAAACTTCTTTGTCATTGATTGTTGTTTATTCTTTGATTGTATGTATTGAGGTGTTTGATCAACAGTCATATCTTCGTTGAAACTTCCTTGTCATTGATTGTTGTTTATTCTTTGATTGTATGTATTGAGGTGTTTGATCAACAGACATATCTTTGTTAAACCTTCTTTGTCATTGATTGTTGTTTATTCTTTGATTGTATGTATTGGGGTGTTTGATCAACAGACATATCTTCGTTGAAACTTCTTTGTCATCGTTTGTTGTTTATTCTTTGATTGTATGTATTGAGGTGTTTGATCAACAGACATATCTTTGTTGAACCTTCTTTGTCATTGATTGTTGTTTATTCTTTGATTGTATGTATTGAGGTGTTTGATCAACAAACATATCTTTGTTGAAACTTCCTTGTCATTGATTGTTGTTCATTCTTTGATTATATGTATTGAGGTGTTTGATCAACAGACATATCTTTGTTGAAGTGTCTTTGTCATTGATTGTTGTTTATTCTTTGATTGTATGTATTGAGGTGTTTGTTCAACAGACATATCTTCGTTGAAACTTCTTTATCATTAATTGTTGTTTATTCTTTGATTGTATGTATTGAGTTGTTTGATCAACAGACATATCTTTGTTGAAACTTCTTTGTCATTGATTGTTGTTTATTCTTTGATCTTTTGTATTGAGGTGTTTGATCAACAGACATATCTTTGTTGAAACTTCTTTGTCATTGATTGTTGTTTATTCTTTGATTGTATGTATTGAGGTGTTTGATCAACAGACATATCTTCGTTGAAACTTCATTTGTCATTGACTGTTTGTTTATTCTTTGATTGCATGTATTGAGGTGTTTGATCAACAAACATATCTTTGTTGAAACTTCTTTGTCATTGATTGTTGCTTCTGTCAGCCAGGCTGTCAGTCTAGTAAGCCCGGACATGTGTATCTAGTATAGAAGTGAGTGAGTGTGCAATGCTTCGCTGCTTCTGTCAGCCAGGCTGTCAGTCTAGTAAGCCCGGACATGTGTAGTGAGTATAGTAGTGAGTGTGCAATGCTACGCTGCTTCTGTGAGCCAGGCTGTCAGTCTAGTAAGCCTGGACATGTGTAGTGAGTATAGTAGTGAGTGAGTGTGCAATGCTACGCTGCTTCTGTGAGCCAGGCTGTCAGTCTAGTAAGCCCGGACAGGTGTAGTGAGTATAGTAGTGAGTGTGCAATGCTACGCTGCTTCTGTGAGCCAGGCTGTCAGTCTAGTAAGCCCGGACATGTGTAGTGAGTATAGTATTGAGTGAGTGTGCAATGCTACTTTGCTTCTGTCAGCCAGGCTGTCAGTCTAGTAAGCCCGGACATGTGTAGTGAGTATAGTAGTGAGTGTGCAATGCTACGCTGCTTCTGTGAGCCAGGCTGTCAGTCTAGTTAGCCCGGACATGTGTAGTGAGTATAGTAGTGAGTGAGTGTGCAATGCTACGCTGCTTCTGTGAGCCAAGCTGTCAGTCTAGTAAGCCCGGACATGTGTAGTTAGTATAGTTGTGAGTGTGCAATGCTACACTGCTTCTGTGAGCCAGGCTGTGAGTCAAATAAGCCCGGACATGTGTAGTGAGTATAGTAGTGAGTGAGTGTGCAATGCTACGCTGCTTCTGTCAGCCAGGCTTACAGTCTAGTAAGCCCGGAAATGTGTAGTGAGTATAGTAGTGAGTGTGCAATGCTACGCTGCTTCTGTCAGCCAGGCTGTCAGTCTAGTAAGCCTGGACATGTGTAGTGAGTATAGTAGTGAGTGAGTGATGAGTGTGCAATGCTACGCTGCTTCTGTCAGCCAAGCTGTCAGTCTAGTAAGCCCGGACATGTGTAGTGAGTATAGTATTGAGTGAGAGTGCAATGCTACGCTGCTTCTGTGAGCTAGGCTGTCAGTCTAGTAATCCCGGACATGTGTAATGAGTATAGTAATAAGTGTGCAATGCTACGCTGCTTCTGTCAGCCAGGATGTCAGTCTAGTAAGCCCGGACATGTGTAGTGAGTATAGTAGTGAGTGTGCAATGCTACGCTGCTTCTGTCAGCCAGGCTGTAAGTCTTGTAAGCCCGGACATGTGTAGTGAGTATAGTATTGAGTGAGAGTGCAATGCTACGCTGCTTCTGTGAGCCAGGCTGTCAGTCTAGTAAGCCCGGACATGTGTAATGAGTATAGTAATAAGTGTGCAATGCTACGCTGCTTCTGTCAGCCAGGCTGTCAGTCTAGTAAGCCCGGACATGTGTAGTGAGTATATTAGTGAGTGTGCAATGCTACGCTGCTTCTGTCAGCCAGGCTGTCAGTCTAGTAAGCCCGGACATGTTAACTGAGTATAGTAGTGAGTGTGCATTGCTACGCTGCTTCTGTGAGCCAGGCTGGCAGTCTAGTAAGCCCAGACATGTGTAGTGAGTATAGTAGTGAGTGAGTGTGCAATGCTACGCTGCTTCTGTGAGCCAGGCTTTCAGTCTAGTAAGCCTGGACATGAAGTAGTGAGTAAAGTAGTGAGTGTGCAATGCTACGCTGCTTCTGTGAGCCAGGCTGTCAGTCTAGTAGGCCCGGACATGTTAATTGAGTATAGTAGTGAGTGTGCATTGCTGCGCTGCTTCTGTGAGCCAGGCTGGCAGTCTAGTAAGCCCAGACATGTGTAGTGAGTATAGTAGTGAGTGAGTGTGCTATGCTACGCTGCTTCTGTGAGCCAGGCTGTCAGTCTGTAAGCCCGGACATGTGTAGTGAGTACAGTCGTGAGTGTACAATGCTACGCTGCTTCTGTGAGCCAGGCTGTCAGTCAAGTAAGCCCGGACATGTGCAGTGAGTATAGTAGTGAGTGAGTGTGCAATGCTACGTGCTTCTGTCAGCCAGGCTGTGAGTCTAGTAAGCCCGGACATGTGTAGTGAGTATAGTAGTGAGTGAGGGTGCAATGCTACGCTGCTTCTGTCAGCCAGGCTGTGAGTCTAGTAAGCCCGGACATGTGAAGTGAGTATAGTAGGGAGTGAGTGTGCAATGCTACTCTGCTTCTGTCAGTCTAGTAGGCCCGGACATGTGTAGTGAGTATAGTAGTGAGTGAGTGTGCAATGCTACGCTGCTTCTGTCAGCCAGGCTGTCAGTCTTGTAAGCCCGGCCACGTGTAGTGAGTATAGAAGTTAGTGAGTGTGCAATGCTACGCTGCTTCTGTCAGCCAGGCTGTCAGTCAAGTAAGCCCAAACATGTGTAGTGAGTAAAGTAGTGAGTGAGTGTGCAATGCTACGCTGCTTTTGTGAGCCAGGCTGTGAGTCTAGTAAGCCCGGACATGTGTAATAAGTATAGTAGTGAGTGTGCAATGCACCGCTGCTTCTGTCAGCCAGGCTGTCAGTCTAGTAAGCCCGGACATGTGAAATGAGTGTAGTAGTGAGTGTGCAATGCTACGCTGCTTGTGTGAGCCAAGCTGGCAGGCTAGTAAGCCCGCACATGTGTAGTGAGTATAGTAGTGAGTGAGTGTGCAATGCTACGCTGCTTCTGTCAGCCAGGCAGTCAGTCTAGTAAGCCCGGACATGTGTAGTGAGTACAGTAGTGAGTGTACAATGCTACGCTGCTTCTGTGAGCCAGGCTGTCAGTCTAGTAAGCCCGGACATGTGTAGTGAGTATAGTAGTGAGTGTGCAATGCTACGCTGCTTCTGTCAGCCAGGCTGTCAGTCTAGTTACCCCGGACATGTGTAGTGAGTATAGTAGTGAGTGAGTGAGCAATGCTACGCTACTTCTGTGAGCCAGGCTGTCAGTCTAGTAAGCCCGAACATGTGTAGTGAGTATAGAAGTGAGTGAGTGTGCAATGCTACGCTGCTTATGTCAGCCAGGCAGTCAGTCTAGTAAGCCCGGACATGTGTTGTGAGTACAGTAGTGAGTGTACAATGCTACGCTGCTTCTGTGAGCCAGGCTGTCAGTCTAGTAAGCCCGGACATGTGTAGTGAGTATAGTAGTGAGTGTGCAATGCTACGCTACTTCTGTCAGCCAGGCTGTAAGTCTAGTAAGCCCGGACATGTGTTGTGAGTATAGTAGTGAGTGTGCAATGCTACGCTGCTTCTGTGAGCCAGGCTGTCAGTCTAGTAAGCCCGGACATGTGTAGTGAGTATAGTAGTGAGTGTGCAATGCTACGCTACTTCTGTCAGCCAGGCTGTCAGTCTAGTAAGCCCGGACATGTGTAGTGAGTATAGTAGTGAGTGTGCAATGCAACGCTGCTTCTGTCAGCAAGGCTGTCAGTCTAGTAAGCCCGGACATGTGTAGTGAGTATAGTAGTGAGTGTGCAATGCTACGCTGCTTCTGTGAGCCAGGCTGTCAGTCTAGTAAGCCCGGACATGTGTAGTGAGTATAGTAGTGAGTGTGCAATGCTACGCTACTTCTGTCAGCCAGGCTGTCAGTCTAGTAAGCCCGGACATGTGTTGTGAGTATAGTAGTGAGTGTGCAATGCTACGCTGCTTCTGTCAGCCAGGCTGTCAGTCTAGTAAACCTGGACATGAGTAGTGAGTATAGTAGTGAGTGTGCAATGCTACGCTACTTCTGTGTGCCAGGCTGTCAGTCTAGTAAGCCCGGACATGTGTAGTGAGAACAGTAGTGAGTGTACAATGCTACGAAGCTTCTGTAAGCCAGGCTGTCAGTCTAGTAAGCCCGGACATGTGTAGTGAGTATAGTAGTGACTGAGTGTGCAATGCTACGCTGCTTTTGTCAGCCTGGCTGTCAGTCTAGTAAGCCCGGACATGTGTAGTGAGTTTAGTAGTGAGTGTGCAATGCTAAGCTGCTTCTGTCAGTCAGGCTGTCGGTCTAGTAAGCCCGGACATGTGAAGTGAGTATAGTCGTTAGTGTGCAATGCTACGCTGCTTCTGTGAGCGGGCCTTCAGTCTAGTAAGCCTGGACATGTGTAGTGAGTATAGTAGTGAGTGTGCAATGCTACGCTGCTTCTGTCAGCCAGGCTGTCAGTATAGTAAGCCAAGACATGTGTAGTGAGTATAGTCGTTAGTGTGCAATGCTAAGCTGCTTCTGTGAGCAGGCTGTCAGGCTAGTAAGCCCGGACATGTGTAGTGAGTATAGTAGTGAGTGTGCAATTCTACGCTGCTTCTGTCAGCCAGGCTGTCAGTCTAGTAAGCCCGGACATGTGTAGTGAGTATAGTAGTGAGTGAGTGTGCAATGCAACGCTGCTTCTGTGAGCCAGGCTGTCAGTCTAGTAAGCCCGGACATGTGTAGTGAGTATAGTAGTGAGTGACTGTGCAATGCTTCGCTGCTTCTGTGAGCCAGGCTGTCAGTCTAGTAAGCCCGGACATGTGTAGTGAGTATAGTAGTGAGTGTGCAATGCTACGCTGCTTCTGTCAGCCAGGCTGTCAGTCTAGTAAGCCCGGACATGTGTTGTGAGTATAGTAGTGAGTGTGCAATGCTACGCTGATTCTGTCAGCCAGGCTTTTAGTCTAGTAAGCCCGAACATGTGTAGTGAGTATAGTAGTGAGTGAGTGTGCAATGCTACGCTGTTTCTGTGAGCCAGGCTGTCAGTCTAGTAAGCCCGGACATGTGTAGTGAGTATAGTAGTGAGTGTGCAATGCTACGCTGCTTCTGTCAGCAAGGCTGTCAGTCTAGTAAGCCCGGATATGTGTAGTGAGTATAGTAGTGAGTCAGTGTGCAATGCAACGCTGCTTCTGTGAGCCAGGCTGTCAGTCTTGTAAGCCCGAACATGAGTAGAGAGTAGAGTAGTGAGTGTGCAATGCTACGTTGCTTCTGTGAGCCAGGCTGTCAGTCTAGTAAGCCCGGACATGTGTAGTGAGTATAGAAGTGAGTGTGCAATGCTACGCTGCTTCTGTCAGCCAGGCTGTCAGTCTAGTAACCTCGGACATGTGTAGTGAGTATAGTAGTGAGTGAGTTTGCAATGCTACGCTGCTTCTGTGAGCCAGGCTGTCAGTCAAGTAAGCCCTGACATGTGTTGTGAGTACAGTAGTTAGTGTACAATGCTACGCTGCTTCTGTGAGCCAGGCTGTCAGTCTAGTAAGCCCGGACATGTGCAGTGAGTATAGAAGTGAGTGAGTGTGCAATGCTACGCTGCTTCTGTCAGCCAGGCTGTCAGTCTAGTAAGCCCGGACATATGTAGTGAGTATAGTTATAAGTGTGCAATGCTACGCTGCTTCTGTCAGCCAGGCTGTCAGTCTAGGAAGCCCGGACATATGTAGTGAGTATAGTTATAAGTGTGCAATGCTACGCTGCTTCTGTCAGCCAGGCTGTCAGTCTAGTAAGCCCGGACATGTGCAGTGAGTATAGAAGTGAGTGAGTGTGCAATGCTACGCTGCTTCTGTCAGCCAGGCTGTCAGTCTAGGAAGCCCGGACATGTGTAGTGAGTATAGTAGTGAGTGTGCAATGCTACGCTGCTTCTGTCAGCCAGGCTGTCAGTCTAGTAAGCCCGGACATGTGTAGTGAGTATAGTAGTGAGTGTGCAATGCTTCGCTGCTTCTGTGAGCCAGGCTGGCAGTCTAGTAAGCCCGGACATGTATAGTGAGTATAGTAGTGAGTGAGTGTGCAATGCTATGCTGCTTCTGTGAGCCAGGCTTTCAGTCTAGTAAGCCCGGACATGAAGTAGTGAGTAAAGTAGTGAGTGTGCAATGCTACTCTGCTTCTGTGAGCCAGGCTGTCAGTCTAGTTAGCCCGGACATGTGTAGTGAGTATAGTAGTGAGATTGCAATGCTACGCTGCTTCTGTGAGCCAGGCTGTCAGTCTAGTAAGCCCGGACATGTGAAGTGAGTACAGTAGTAAGTGTACAATGCAACGCTGCTTCTGTGAGCCAGGCTGTCAGTCTTGTTAGCCCGGACATGTGTAGTGAGTACAGTCGTGAGTGTACAATGCTACGCTGCTTCTGTGAGCCAGGCTGTCAGTCTAGTAAGCCCGGACATGTGCAGTGAGTATAGTAGTGAGTGAGTGTGCAATGCTACGCTGCTTCTGTCAGCCAGGCTGTGAGTCTAGTAAGCCCGGACATGTGTTGTGAGTATAGTAGTGAGTGAGTGTGCAATGCTACGCTGCTTCTGTCAGTCAAGTAGGCCCGGACATGTGTAGTGAGTATAGTAGTGAGTGAGTGTGCAATGCTACGCTGCTTCTGTCAGCCAGGCTGTCAGTCTTGTAAGCCAGGCCACGTGTAGTGAGTATAGTAGTGAGTGAGTGTGCAATGCTACGCTGCTTCTGTCAGCCAGGCTGTCAGTCAAGTAAGCCCAAACATGTGTAGTGAGTATAGTAGTGAGTGAGTGTGCAATGCTACGGTTTTCTGTGAGCCAGGCTGTGAGTCTAGTAAGCCGGGACATGTGTATTGAGTATAGTAGTGAGTGTGCATTGCTACGCTGCTTCTGGCAGCCAGGCTGTCAGTCTAGTAAGCCCGGACATGTGAAGTGAGTATAGTAGTGAGTGTGCAATGCTACGCTGCTTCTGTGAGCCAAGCTGGCAGTCTATAAAGCCCGGACATGTGTAGTGAGTATAGTAGTGAGTGGGTGTGCAATGCTACGCTGCTTCTGTGAGCCAGGCTGTCAGTCTAGTAAGCCCGGACATGTGTAGTGAGTATAGCAGTGAGTGAGTGTGCAATGCTACGCTGCTTCTGTCAGCCAGGCTGTCAGTCAAGTAAGCCCAAACATGTGTAGTGAGTATAGTAGTGAGTGAGTGTGCAATGCTACGTTGTTCTGTGAGCCAGGCTGTCAGTCTAGTAAGCCCGGATATGTGTAGTGAGTATAGTAGTAAGTGAGTGTGCAATGCTACGCTGCTTCTGTGAGCCAGGCTGTCAATCTAGTAAGCCCGGACATGTGTAGAGAGTATAGTAGTGAGTGTGCAATGCTACGTTGCTTCTGTGAGCCAGGCTGTCAGTCTAGTAAGCCCGGACATGTGTAGTGAGTATAGTAGTGAGTGAGTGTGCAATGCTACGCTGCTTCTGTGAGCCAGGCTGTCAGTCTAGTAAGCCCGGACATGTGTAGTGAGTATAGTAGTGAGTGAGTGTGCAATGCTACGCTGCTTCTGTGAGCCAGGCTGTCAGTCTAGTAAGCCCGGACATGTGTAGTGAGTATAGTAGTGAGTGTGCAATGCTACGCTGCTTCTGTGAGCCAGGCTGTCAGTCTAGTAAGCCCGGACATGTGCAGTGAGTATAGTAGTGAGCGAGTGTGCAATGCTACGCTGCTTCTGTCAGCCAGGCTGTGAGTCTAGTAAGCCCGGACATGTGTAGTGAGTATAGTAGTGAGTGAGTGTGCAATGCTACGCTGCTTCTGTCAGTCTAGTAGGCCCGGACATGTGTAGTGAGTATAGTAGTGAGTGAGTGTGCAATGCTACGCTGCTTCTGTCAGCCAGGCTGTCAGTCTTGTAAGCCCGGCCACGTGTAGTAAGTATAGAAGTGAGTGAGTGTGCAATGCTACGCTGCTTCTGTCAGCCAGGCTGTCAGTCAAGTAAGCCCAAACATGTGTAGTGAGTATAGTAGGGAGTGAGTGTGCAATGCTACGCTGCTTCTGTCAGCCAGGCTGTCAGTCTAGTAATCCCGGACATGTGAAGTGAGTATAGTAGTGAGTGAGTGTGCAATGCTACGCTTCTTCTGTGAGCCAGGCTGTCAGTCTAGTAAGCCCGGACATGTGTAGTGAGTATAGTAGTAAGTGTGCAATGCTACGCTGCTTCTGTCAGCCGGGCTGTCAGTCTAGTAAGCCCGGACATGTGTAGTGAGTATAGTAGTGAGTGTGCAATGCTACGCTGCTTCTGTGAGCCAGGCTGTCTGTCTAGTAAGCCCGGACATGTGTAGTGAGTATAGTAGTGAGTGTGCAATGCTACGCTGCTTCTGTCAGCCAGGCAATCAGTCTAGTAAGCCCGGACATGTGTAGTGAGTATAGTAGTGAGTGTGCAATGCTACGCTGCTTCTGTCAGCCAGGCAATCAGTCTAGTAAGCCCGGACATGTGTAGTGAGTATAGTAGTGAGTGTGCAATGCTACGCTGCTTCTGTGAGCCAGGCTGTCAGTTAGTAGGCCCGTACATTGCCCTCGCTGGTTTTAGACTGCCGCGGGCTCATTACAGGACTCGAAAATCATCTTCCCACATTTACACATTCCAAGAGCGTAGTTCCCATGTCTGAACCATAGATAGCACCATAACGTCCGTAGACAGTATTGATGCACCTTGCCCAGTGTTTGGCCCCTTCCCCTAGTAGGCCCCTAGTAGGCTCCTTTTAAGCCCCCAGTAAGCCCCCAGTGGTAGGTCGATTTAGGCTGGTATTACAACTTATGCCAGAAACAGAATTATTAGGACCTCTTTTGAGTCATGGGTGCAAATTTGAGAGACCTTTTTAAACATCTAGTTTTTCAAATCTGTATTCTTCGCACGTAGCCTTCATCAATATTCCACTTTCTACTTTCTCTCTTCTTCCTAATGGCCAGTCCTCTTCCATCGCCCACAAACCCCGTTAAGGGCAGTATTCCAGTTTCAAGCGATGGATGAATATGTGATAAATGCCCAATAGAAAAAAGGAATCAAGACAAATCTCGTAAATCGGTTACTGGTTTATTGATAATGAGGGAGCGAGGTCGATTGTTGCGCGAAAACTACGTAGACCAGTACACACATAGGGAAACTCCCCCTCCCCCCTGCGGAATATTGTAGACCTATATATTATGATAAAGTGATAAATTTGGAGTAGAACTTGACTTGTTCGTCACATGGCCAGTGGTGGGTGTGGCACCCAGGGGTGTCCAAAAGGTGAATTTTGCTGATTTTGTGACCATAAATTATTTTTTTACAGCCAAACCAATAAACCGACTGATATCTCTTTGTTGAAACTTCTTTGTCATTGATTGTTGTTTATTCTTTGATTGTATGTATTGAGGTGTTTGATCAACAGACACATCTTTGTTGAAACTTCCTTGTCATTGATTGTTGTTTATTCTTTGATTGTATGTATTGAGGTGTTTGATCAACAGACATATCTTTGTTGAAACTTCTTTGTCATTGATTGTTGTTTATTCTTTGATTGTATGTATTGAAGTGTTTGATCAACAGACATATCTTTGTTGAAACTTCTTTGTCATTGATTGTTGTTTATTCTTTGATTGTATGTATTGAGGTGTTTGATCAACAAACATATCTTTGTTGAAACTTCTTTGTCATTGATTGTTGTTTATTCTTTGATTGTATGTATTGAGGTGTTTGATCAACAGACATATCTTTGTTGAAACTTCTTTGTCATTGATTGTTGTTTATTCCTTGATTGTATGTATTGAGGTGTTTGATCAACACACACATCTTTGTTGAAACTTCTTTGTCATTGATTGTTGTTTATTCTTTGATGGTATGTATTGAGGTGTTTGATCAACAGACACATCTATGTTGAAACTTCTTTGTCATTGATTGTTGTTTATTCTTTGATTGTTTGTATTGAGGTGTTTGATCAACAGACTTATCTTTGTTGAAACTTCTTTGTCATTGATTGTTGTTTATTCTTTGATTGTATGTATTGAGGTGTTTGATCAACAGTCATATCTTCGTTGAAACTTCCTTGTCATTGATTGTTGTTTATTCTTTGATTGTATGTATTGAGGTGTTTGATCAACAGACATATCTTTGTTGAACCTTCTTTGTCATTGATTGTTGTTTATTCTTTGATTGTATGTATTGGGGTGTTTGATCAACAGACATATCTTCGTTGACACTTCTTTGTCATCCTTTGTTGTTTATTCTTTGATTGTATGTATTGAGGTGTTTGATCAACAGACATATCTTTGTTGAACCTTCTTTGTCATTGATTGTTGTTTATTCTTTGATTGTATGTATTGAGGTGTTTGATCAACAAACATATCTTTGTTGAAACTTCCTTGTCATTAATTGTTGTTTATTCTTTGATTATATAAATTGAGGTGTTTGATCAACAGACATATCTTTGTTGAAGTGTCTTTGTCATTGATTGTTGTTTATTCTTTGATTGTATGTATTGAGGTGTTTGTTCAACAGACATATCTTCGTTGAAACTTCTTTGTCATTGATTGTTGTTTATTCTTTGATTGTATGTATTGAGTTGTTTGATCAACAGACATATCTTTGTTGAAACTTCTTTGTCATTGATTGTTGTTTATTCTTTGATCTTTTGTATTGAGGTGTTTGATCAACAGACATATCTTTGTTGAAACTTCTTTGTAATTGATTGTTGTTTATTCTTTGATTGTATGTATTGAGGTGTTTGATCAACAGACATATCTTCGTTGAAACTTCCTTGTCATTGATTGTTAGTTTATTCTTTGATTGAATGTAATGAGGTGTTTGATCAACAAACATATCTTTGTTGAAACTTCTTTGTCATTGATTGTTGCTTCTGTCAGCCAGGCTGTCAGTCTAGTAAGCCCGGACATGTGTATTGAGTATAGAAGTGAGTGAGTGTGCAATGCATCGCTGCTTCTGTCAGCCAGGCTGTCAGTCTAGTAAGCCCGGACATGTGTAGTGAGTATAGTAGTGAGTGTGCAATGCTACGCTGCTTCTGTGAGCCAGGCTGTCAGTCTAGTAAGCCCGGACATGTGTAGTGAGTATAGTATTGAGTGAGTGTGCAATGCTACTTTGCTTCTGTCAGCCAGGCTGTCAGTCTTGTAAGCCCGGACATGTGTAGTGAGTATAGTAGTGAGTGTGCAATGCTACGCTGCTTCTGTGAGCCAGGCTGTCAGTCTAGTAAGCCCGGACATGTGTAGTGAGTATAGTAGTGAGTGAGTGTGCAATGCTACGCTGCTTCTGTGAGCCAAGCTGTCAGTCTAGTAAGCCCGGATTTGTGTAGTGAGTATAGTTGTGAGTGTGCAATGCTACGCTGCTTCTGTGAGCCAGGCTGTGAGTCAAATAAGCCCGGACATGTGTAGTGAGTATAGTAGTGAGTGAGTGTGCAATGCTACGCTGCTTCTGTCAGCCAGGCTGTCAGTCTAGTAAGCCCGGACATGTGTAGTGAGTATAGTAGTGAGTGTGCAATGCTACGCTACTTCTGTGAGCCAGACTGTCAGTCTTGTAAGCCCGGACATGTGTAGTGAGTACAGTAGTGAGTGTACAATGCTACGAAGCTTCTGTAAGCCAGGCTGTCAGTCTAGTAAGCCCGGACATGTGTAGTGAGTACAAGAGTGAGTGTACAATGCTACGAAGCTTCTGTAAGCCAGGCTGTCAGTCTAGTAAGCCCGGACATGTGTAGTGAGTATAGTAGTGAGTGAGTGTGCAATGCTACGCTGCTTTTGTCAGCCAGGCTGTCAGTCTAGTTAGCCCGGACATGTGTAGTGAGTATAGTAGTGAGTGAGTGTGCAATGCTACGCTGCTTTTGTCAGCCAGTCTGTCAGTCTTGTAAGCCCGGACATGTGTAGTGAGTACAGTAGTGAGTGTACAATGCTACGAAGCTTCTGTAAGCCAGGATGTCAGTCTAGTAAGCCCGGACATGTGTAGTGAGTATAGTAGTGAGTGAGTGTGCAATGCTACGCTGCTTTTGTCAGCCAGGCTGTCAGTCTAGTAAGCCCGGACATGTGTAGTGAGTTTAGTAGTGAGTGTGCAATTCTACGCTGCTTCTGTCAGTCAGGGTGTCGGTCTAGTAAGCCCGGACATGTGAAGTGAGTATAGTCGTTAGTGTGCAATGCTACGCTGCTTCTGTGAGCGGGCTGTCAGTCTAGTAAGCCCGGACATGTGTAGTGAGTATAGTAGTGAGTGTGCAATGCTACGCTGCTTCTGTCAGCCAGGCTGTCAGTCTAGTAAGCCCGGTCATGTGTAGTGAGTATAGTCGTTAGTGTGCAATGCTACGCTGCTTCTGTGAGCAGGCTGTCAGTCTAGTAAGCCCGGACATGTGTAGTGAGTATAGTAGTAAGTGTGCAATGCTACGCTGCTTCTGTCAGCCAGGCTGTCAGTCTAGTAAGCCCGGACATGTGTAGTGAGTATAGTAGTAAGTGTGCAATGCTACGCTGCTTCTGTCAGCCACGCTGTCAGTCTAGTAAGCCCGGACATGTGTAGTGAGTATAGTAGTGAGTGACTGTGCAATGCTACGCTGCTTCTGTCAGCCAGGCTGTCAGTCTAGTAAGCCCAGACATGTGTAGTGAGTATAGTAGTGAGTGAGTGTGCAATGCTACGCTGCTTCTGTCAGCCAGGCTGTCAGTCTAGTAAGCCCGGACATGTGTAGTGAGTATAGAAGTGAGTGTGCAATGCTACGCTGATTCTGTCAGCCAGGCTTTTAGTCTAGTAAGCCCGAACATGTGTAGTGAGTATAGAAGTGAGTAAGTGTGCAATGCTACGCTGCTTCTGTGAGCAGGCTGTCAGTCTAGTAAGCCCGGACATGTGTAGTGAGTATAGTAGTGAGTGTGCAATGCTACGCTGTTTCTGTGAGCCAGGCTGTCAGTCTAGTAAGCCCGGACATGTGTAGTGAGTATAGTAGTGAGTGTGCAAAGCACCGCTGCTTCTGTGAGCCAGGCTGTCAGTCTAGTAAGCCAAGACATGTGAAGTGAGTATAGTAGTGAGTGTGCAATGCTACGCTGCTTCTGTCAGCCAGGCTGTCAGTCTAGTAAGCCCGGACATGTGTAGTGAGTACAGTAGTGAGTGTACAATGCTACGAAGCTTCTGTAAGCCAGGCTGTCAGTCTAGTAAGCCCGGACATGTGAAGTGAGTATAGTAGTGAGTGAGTGTGCAATGCTACGCTGCTTTTGTCAGCCTGGCTGTCAGTCTAGTAGGCCCGGACATGTGTAGTGAGTTTAGTAGTGAGTGTGCAATGCTAAACTGCTTCTGTCAGTCAGGCTGTCGGTCAAGTAAGCCCGGACAAGTGAAGTGAGTATAGATGTTAGTGTGCAATGCTACGCTGCTTCTGTGAGCGGGCCTTCAGTCTAGTAAGCCCGGACATGTGTAGTGAGTAAAGTAGTGAGTGTGCAATGCTACGCTGCTTCTGTCAGCCAGGCTGTCAGTATAGTAAGCCAAGACATGTGTAGTGAGTATAGTCGTTAGTGTGCAATGCTACGCTGCTTCTGTGAGCAGGCTGTCAGTCTAGTAAGCCCGGACATGTGTAGTGAGTATAGTAGTGAGTGTGCAATGCTACGCTGATTCTGTCAGCCAGGCTTTTAGTCTAGTAAGCCCGAACATGTGTAGTGAGTAAAGTAGTGAGTGAGTGTGCAATGCTACGCTGTTTCTGTGAGACAGGCTGTCAGTCTAGTAAGCCCGAACATGTGTAGTGAGTATAGTAGTGAGTGTGCAATGCTACGCTGCTTCTGTCAGCAAGGCTGTCAGTCTAGTAAGCCCGGATATGTGTGGTGAGTGTAGTAGTGAGTCAGTGTGCAATGCTACGCTGCTTCTGTGAGCCAGGCTGTCAGTCTAGTAAGCCCGAACATGTGTAGAGAGTATAGTAGTGAGTGTGCAATGCTACGTTGCTTCTGTGAGCCTGGCTGTCAGTCTAGTAAGCCCGGACATGTGTAGTGAGTATAGTAGTGAGTGTGCAATGCTACGTTGCTTCTGTGAGCCAGGCTGTCAGTCTAGTAAGCCCGGACATGTGTAGTGAGTATAGTAGTGAGTGTGCAATGCTACGCTGCTTCTGTGAGCCAGGCTGTCAGTCTAGTAAGCCAAGACATGTGAAGTGAGTATAGTAGTGAGTGTGCAATGCTACGCTGCTTCTGTCAGCCAGGCTGTCAGTCTAGTAAGCCCTGACATGTGTAGTGAGTATAGTAGTGAATGTGTGCAATGCTACGCTGCTTCTGTCAGCCAGGCTGTCAGTCTAGTAAGCCCGGACATGTGTTGTGAGTATAGTAGTGAGTGGGCAATGCTACGCTGCTTCTGTGAGCCAGGCTGTCAGTCTAGTAAGCCCGGACATGTGTAGTGAGTAAAGTAGTGAGTGTGCAATGCTACGCTGCTTCTGTCAGCCAGGCTGTCAGTCAAGTTAGCCCGGCCATGTGTAGTGAGTAAAGTAGTGATTGAGTGTTCAATGCTACGCTGCTTTTGTCAGCCAGGCTGTCAGTCTAGTAAGCCCGGACATGAGAAGTGAGTTTAGTAGTGAGTGTGCAATGCTACGCTGCTTCTGTGAGCCAGGCTGTGGGTCTAGTAAGCCCGGACATGTGAAGTGAGTATAGTAGTGAGTGTGCAATGCTACGCTGCTTCTGTCAGTCAGGCTGTCGGTCTAGTAAGCCCGGACATGTGTAGTGAGTATAGTCGTTAGTGTGCAATGCTACGCTGCTTCTGTGAGCGGGCTGTCAGTCTAGTAAGCCCGGACATGTGTTGTGAGTATAGTAGTGAGAATGCAATGCTACGCTGCTTCTGTCAGCCAGGCTGTCAGTCTAGTAAGCCCGGACATGTGTAGTGAGTATAGTCGTTAGTGTGCAATGCTACGCTGCTTCTGTGAGCAGGCTGTCAGTCTAGTAAGCCCGGACATGTGAAGTGAGTATAGTCGTGATTGTGCAATGCTACGCTGCTTCTGTCAGCCAGGCTGTCAGTCTAGTAAGCCCGGACATTTGTAGTGAGGATAGTAGTGAGTGACTGTGCAATGCAACGCTGCTTCTGTGAGCCAGGCTGTCAGTCTAGTAAGCCCGGCCATGTGTAGTGAGTATAGTAGTGAGTGTGCAATGCTACGCTGCTTCTGTGAGCCAGGCTGTCAGTCTAGTAAGCCCGGCCATGTGTAGTGAGTATAGTAGTGAGTGTGCAATGCAACGCTGCTTCTGTGAGCCAGGCTGTCAGTCTAGTAAGCCCGGCCATGTGTAGTGAGTATAGTAGTGAGTGTGCAATGCAACGCTGCTTCTGTGAGCCAGGCTGTCAGTCTAGTAAGCCCGGACATGTGAAGTGAGTATAGTCGTGATTGTGCAATGCTACGCTGCTTCTGTGAGCCAGGCTGTCAGTCTAGTAAGCCCGGACATGTGTAGTGAGTATGGTAGTGAGTGAGTGTGCAAAGCTACGCTGCTTCTGTCAGCCAGGCTGTCAGTCTAGTAAGCCCGGACATGTGTAGTGAGTATGGTAGTGAGTGAGTGTGCAAAGCTACGCTGCTTCTGTCAGCCAGGCTGTCAGTATAGTAAGCCCGGACATGTGTAGTGAGTATAGTAGTGACTGAGTGTGCAATGCTACGCTGCTTCTGTCAGCCAGGCTGTCAGTATAGTAAGCCCGGACATGTGTAGTGAGTATAGTAGTGAGTGAGTGTGCAATGCTACGCTGCTTCTGTCAGCCAGGCTGTCAGTCTAGTAAGCCCGGACATGAGAAGTGAGTATAGTAGTGAGTGAGTGTGCAATGCTTCGTTGCTTCTGTGAGCCAGGCTGTCAGTCTAGTAAGCCCGGACATGTGTAGTGAGTAAAGTAGTGAGTGTGCAATGCTACGCTGCTTCTGTGAGCCAGGCTGTCAGTCTAGTAAGCCCGGACATGTGTAGTGAGTATAGTAGTGAGTGTGCAATGCTACGCTGCTTCTGTGAGCCAGGCTGTCAGTCTAGTAAGCCCGGACATGTGTAGTGAGTATAGTAGTGAGTGTGCAATGCTACGCTGCTTCTTTAAGCCAGGCTGTCAGTCTAGTAAGCCCGGACATGTGTAGTGAGTATAGTAGTGAGTGTGCAATGCTACGCTGCTTCTGTCAGCCAGGCTGTCAGTCAAGTAAGCCCGGCCATGTGTAGTGAGTATAGAAGTGATTGAGTGTGCAATGCTACGCTGCTTCTGTGAGCCATGCTGTCAGTCTAGTAAGCCCGGCCATGTGAAGTGAGTATAGTAGTGAGTGTGCAATGCTACGCTGCTTCTGTGAGCCAGGCTGTCAGTCTAGCAAGCCCGGACATGTGTGGTGAGTATAGAAGTGAGTGAGTGTGCAATGCTACGCTGCTTCTGTGAGCCAGGCTGTCAGTCTAGTAAGCCCGGACATGTGTAGTGAGTATAGTAGTGAGTGTGTGTGCAATGCGTCGCTGCTTCTGTGAGCCAGGCTGTCAGTCTAGTAAGCCCGGACATGTGTAGTGAGTATAGTAGTGAGTGTGCAATGCTACGCTGCTTCTGTCAGCCAGGCTGTCAGTCTAGTAACCCCGGACATGTGTAGTGAGTATAGTAGTGAGTGAGTGTGCAATGCTACGCTGCTTCTGTGAGCCAGGCTGTCAGTCAAGTAAGCCCGGACATGTGTTGTGAGTACAGTAGTGAGTGAACAATGCTACGCTGCTTCTGTGAGCCAGGCTTTCAGTATAGTAAGCCCGGAAATGTGCAGTGAGTATAGAAGTGAGTGAGTGTGCAATGCTACGCTGCTTCTGTGAGCCAGGCTGTGAGTCTAGTAAGCCCGGACATGTGTAGTGATTATAGAAGTGAGTGAGTGTGCAATGCTACGCTGCTTCTGTCAGTCTAGTAGGCCCGGACATTTGTAGTGAGTATAGTAGTGAGTGAGTGTGCAATGCTACGCTGCTTCTGTCAGCCAGGCTGTGAGTCTAGTAAGCCCGGCCATGTGTAGTGAGTATAGTAGTGATTGAGTGTGCAATGCTACGCTGATTCTGTGAGCCAGGCTGTCAGTCTAGTAAGCCCGGACATGTGTAGTGAGTATAAAAGTTAGTGTGTGTGCAATGCTTCGCTGCTTCTGTGAGCCAGGCTGTCAGTCTAGTAAGCCCGGACATGTGTAGTGAGTATGGTAGTGAGTGTGCAATGCTACGCTGCTTCTGTCAGCCAGGCTGTCAGTCTAGTAACCCCGGACATGTATAGTGAGTATAGTAGTGAATGTGCAATGCTACGCTGCTTCTGTGAGCCAGGCTGTCATTGTAGTAAGCCCGGACATGTGTAGTGAGTATAGTATTGAGTGTGCAATGCTACGCTGCTTCTGTCAGCCAGGCAATCAGTCAAGTAAGCCCGGACATGTGTAGTGAGTATAGCAGTGAGTGTGCAATGCTACGCTGCTTCTGTGAGCCAGGCTGTCAGTTAGTAGGCCCGTACATTGCCCTATCTGGTAATAGACTGCCGCGGGCTCATAACAGGACTCGAAAATCATCTTCCCACATATACACATTCCAAGAGCGTAGTTCCCATGTCTGGACCATAGATTGCACCAATACGTCCGTAGACAGTATTGATGCACCTTGCCCAGTGTTTGGCCCCTTCCCCTAGTAGGCCCCTAGTAGGCTCCCATTTAGCCCCCAGTTAGCCCCCAGTGGTAGGTCGATTAAGGCTGGTGTTACACCTTATGCCAGAAAGAGAATTATTAGGACCTCTTTTGAGTCATGGTTGCATATTTGAGAGCACTTTTTAATCATCTAGTTTTTCAAATCTTTATTCATCGCTTGTAGCCTTCATCAATTTTCCACTTTCTACTTTCTCTCTTCTTCCTACTGGCCAGTCCTCTTCCATCGCCCACATACCCCGTTAAGGGCAGTATTCCAGTTTGAAGCGATGGATGAATATGTGATAAATGCCCAATAGAAAATAGGAATCAAGACAAATCTCGTAAATCGGTTACTGGTTTATTGATAATGAGGGAGCGAGGTCGATTGTTGCGCGAAAACTACGTAGACCAGTACACACATAGGGAAACTCCCCCTCCCCCCTGCGGAATATATTAGACCTATATATTATGATAAAGTGATAAATTTGAAGTAGAACTTGACTTGTTCGTCACATGGCCAGTGGTGGGTGTGGCACCCAGGGGTGTCCAAAAGAAGAATTTTGCTGATTTTGTGACCATAAATTATTTTTTTACAGCCAAACCAATAAACCGACTGATATATCTTTGTTGAAACTTCTTTGTCATTGATTGTTGTTTATTCTTTGATTGTGTGTATTGAGGTGTTTGATCAACAGACATATCTTTGTTGAAACTTCTTTGTCATTGATTGTTGTTTATTCTTTGATTGTATGTATTGAGGTGTTTGATCAACAGACATATCTTCGTTGAAACTTCTTTGTCATTGATTGTTGTTTATTCTTTGATTGTATGTATTGAGGTGTTTGATCAACAAACATATCTTTGTTGAAACTTCTTTGTCATTGATTGTTGTTTATTCTTTGAATGTTTGTATTGAGGTGTTTGATCAACTGACATATCTTTGTTGACACTTCTTTGTCATTGATTGTTGTTTACTCTTTGATTGTATGTATTGAGGTGTTTGATCAACAGACACATCTTTGTTGAAACTTCTTTGTTATTGATTGTTGTTTAGTCTTTGATGGTATGTATTGAGGTGTTTGATCAACAGTCACATCTATGTTGAAACTTCTTTGTCATTGATTGTTGTTTATTCTTTGATTGTTTGTATTGAGGTGTTTGATCAACAGACTTATCTTTGTTGAAACTACTTTGTCATTGATTGTTGTTTATTCTTTGATTGTATGAATTGAGGTGTTTGATCAACAGTCATATCTTCGTTGAAACTTCCTTGTCATTGATTGTTGTTTATTCTTTGATTGTATGTATTGAGGTGTTTGATCAACAGACATATCTTTGTTGAACCTTCTTTGTCATTGATTGTTGTTTATTCTTTGATTGTATGTATTGGGGTGTTTGATCAACAGACATATCTTCGTTGAAACTTCTTTGTCATCGATTGTTGTTTATTCTTTGATTGTATGTATTGAGGTGTTTGATCAACAGACATATCTTTGTTGAAACTTCTTTGTCATTGATTGTTGTTTATTCTTTGATTGTATGTATTGAGGTGTTTGATCAACAAACATATCTTTGTTGAAACTTCCTTGTCATTGATTGTTGTTAATTCTTTGATTATATGTATTGAGGTGTTTGATCAACAGACATATCTTTGTTGAAACGTCTTTGTCATTGATTGTTGTTTATTCTTTGATTGTATGTATTGAGGTGTTTGTTCAACAGACATATCTTCGTTGAAACTTCTTTGTCATTGATTGTTGTTTATTCTTTGATTGTATGTATTGAGTTGTTTGATCAACAGACATATCTTTGTTGAAACTTCTTTGTCATTGATTGTTAATTTTTCTTTGATTGTATGTATTGAGGTGTTTGATCAACAGACATATCTTTGTTGAAACTTCTTTGTCATTGATTGTTGTTTATTCTTTGATTGTATGTATTGAGGTGTTTGATCAACAGACATATCTTCGTTGAAACTTCCTTGTCATTGATTGTTTGTTTATTCTTTGATTGTATGTATTGAGGTGTTTGATCAACAGACATATCTTTGTTGAAACTTCTTTGTCATTGATTGTTGCTTCTGTCAGCCAGGCTGTCAGTCTAGTAAGCCCGGACATGTGTAGTGAGTATAGTAGTGAGTGTGCAATGCTACGCTGCTTCTGTGAGCCACGCTGTCAGTCTAGTAAGCCCGGACATGTGTAGTGAGTATAGTAGTGAGTGAGTATGCAATGCTACGCTGCTTCTGTGAACCAGGCTGTCAGTCTAGTAAGCCCGGACATGTGTAGTGAGTATAGTAGTGAGTGTGCAATGCTACGCTGCTTCTGTGAGCCAGGCTGTCAGTCAAGTAAGCCCGGACATGTGTAGTGAGTATAGAAGTGAGTGAGTGTGCAATGCTACGCTGCTTCTGTGAGCCAAGATGTCAGTCTAGTAAGCCCGGACATGTGTAGTGAGTATAGTAGTGAGTGTGCAATGCTACG
The DNA here is from genome assembly GCA_945910005.1 of Isoperla grammatica. NCBI lineage: Eukaryota > Metazoa > Arthropoda > Insecta > Plecoptera > Perlodidae > Isoperla > Isoperla grammatica. Next base: position 37,364,086 of record OX246745.1, read on the forward strand.
CTGCTTCTGTGAGCCAGGCTGTGAGACAAATAAGACCGGACATGTGTAGTGAGTAAAGTAGTGAGTGAGTGTGCAATGCTACGCTGCTTCTGTCAGCCAGGCTGTCAGTCTAGTAAGCCCGGACATGTGTAGTGAGTATAGTAGTGAGTGTGCAATGCTACGCTGCTTCTGTCAGCCAGGCTGTCAGTCTAGTAAGCCCGGACATGTAAAGTGAGTATAGTAGTGAGTGAGTGTGCAATGCTACGCTGCTTCTGTGAACCAGGCTGTCAGTCTAGTAAGCCCGGACATGTGTAGTTAGTATAGTAGTGAGTGTGCAATGCTACGCTGCTTCTGTGAGCCAGGCTGTCAGTCTAGTAAGCCCGGACATGTGTAGTGAGTATAGAAGTGAGTGAGTGTGCAATGCTACGCTGCTTCTGTGAGCCAAGCTGTCAGTCTAGTAAGCCCGGACATGTGTAGTGAGTATAGTAGTGAGTGTGCAATGCTACGCTGCTTCTGTGAGCCAGGCTGTGAGACAAATAAGCCCGGACATGTGTAGTGAGTATAGTAGTGAGTGAGTGTGCAATGCTACGCTGCTTCTGTCAGCCAGGCTGTCAGTCTAGTAAGCCCGGACATGTGTAGTGAGTATAGTAGTGAGTGTGCAATGCTACGCTGCTTCTGTCAGCCAGGCTGTCAGTCTAGTAAGCCCGGACATGTGTAGTGAGTATAGTTATAAGTGTGCAATGCTACGCTGCTTCTGTCAGCCAGGCTGTCAGTCTAGTAAGCCCGGACATGAAGTAGTTAGTAAAGTAGTGAGTGTGCAATGCTACGCTGCTTCTGTGAGCCAGGCTGTCAGTCTAGTAAGCCCGGACATGTGTAGTGAGTATGGTAGTAAGATTGCAATGCTACGCTGTTTCTGTGAGCCAGGCTGTCAGTCTAGTAAGCCCGGACATGTGTAGTGAGTATAGTCGTGAGTGTGCAATGCTACGCTTCTTCTGTCAGCCAGGCTGTCAGTCTAGTTAGCCCACACATGTGAAGTGAGTGCAGTAGTGAGTGTTCAATGCAACGCTGCTTCTGTGAGCCAGGCTGTCAGTCTAGTAAGCCCTGACATGTGTTGTGAGTACAGTCGTGAGTGTACAATGCTACGCTGCTTCGGTCAGCCAGGCTGTCAGTCTAGTAAGCCCGGACATGTGTAGTGAGTATAGTAGTGAGTGTGCAATGCTACGCTGCTTCTGTCAGTCTAGTAGGCCCGGACATGTGTAGTGAGTATAGTAGTGAGTGAGTGTGCAATGCTACGTTGCTTCTGTCAGCCAGGCTGTCAGTCTTGTAAGCCCGGCCACGTGTAGTGAGTATAGCAGTGAGTGAGTGTGCAATGCTACGCTGCTTCTGTCAGCCAGGCTGTCAGTCAAGTAAGCCCAAACATGTGTAGTGAGTATAGTAGTGAGTGAGTGTGCAATGCTACGCTGCTTCTGTGAGCCAGGCTGTGAGTCTAGTAAGCCCGGACATGTGTATTGAGTATAGTAGTGAGTGTGCATTGCTACGCTGCTTCTGTCAGCCAGGCTGTCAGTCTAGTAAGCCCGGACATGTGATGTGAGTATAGAAGTGAGTGTGCAATGCTACGCTGCTTCTGTGAGCCAAGCTGGCAGTCTAGTAAGCCCGGACATGTGTAGTGAGTATAGTAGTGAGTGAGTGTGCAATGCTACGCTGCTTCTGTCAGCCAGGCAGTCAGTCTAGTAAGCCCGGACATGTGTAGTGATTACAGTAGTCAGTGTACAATGCTACGCTGCTTCTGTGAGCCAGGCTGTCAGTCTAAAAAGCCCGGACATGTGTAGTGAGTATAGTAGTGAGTGTGCAATGCTACGCTGCTTCTGTCAGCCAAGCTGTCAGTCTAGTAAGCCCAGACATGTGTTGTGAGTATAGTAGTGAGTGAGTGTGCAATGCTACGCTACTTCTGTCAGCCAGGCTGTCAGTCTAGTAAGCCCGGACATGTGAAGTGAGTATAGTAGTGAGTGTGCAATGCTACGCTGCTTCTGTTAGCCAGGCTGTCAGTCTAGTAAGCCCGGACATGTGTAGTGAGTATAGTAGTGAGTGAGTGTGCAATGCTACGCTGCTTCTGTGAGCCAGGCTGTCAGTCTAGTAAGCCCGGACATGTGAAGTGAGTATAGTAGTGAGTGTGCAATGCTACGCTGCTTCTGTGAGCCAGGCTGTCAGTCTAGTAAGCCCGGACATGTGTATCTAGTATAGAAGTGAGTGAGTGTGCAATGCTTCGCTGCTTCTGTCAGCCAGGCTGTCAGTCTAGTAAGCCCGGACATGTGAAGTGAGTATAGTAGTGAGTGTGCAATGCTACGCTGCTTCTGTTAGCCAGGCTGTCAGTCTAGTAAGCCCGGACATGTGTAGTGAGTATAGTAGTGAGTGAGTGTGCAATGCTACGCTGCTTCTGTGAGCCAGGCTGTCAGTCTAGTAAGCCCGGACATGTGTTGTGAGTATAGTAGTGAGTGTGCAATGCTACGCTGCTTCTGTGAGCCAGGCTGTCAGTCAAGTAAGCCCGGACATGTGTAGTGAGTATAGTATTGAGTGAGTGTGCAATGCTACTTTGCTTCTGTCAGCCAGGCTGTCAGTCTAGTAAGCCAGGACATGTGTAGTGAGTATAGTAGTGAGTGTGTGTGCAATGCGTCGCTGCTTCTGTGAGCCAGGCTGTCAGTCTAGTAAGCCCGGACATGTGTAGTGAGTATAGTAGTGAGTGTGCAATGCTACGCTGCTTCTGTCAGCCAGGCTGTCAGTCTAGTAACCCCGGACATGTGTAGTGAGTATAGTAGTGAGTGAGTGTGCAATGCTACGCTGCTTCTGTGAGCCAGGCTGTCAGTCAAGTAAGCCCGGACATGTGTTGTGAGTACAGTAGTGAGTGAACAATGCTACGCTGCTTCTGTGAGCCAGGCTTTCAGTATAGTAAGCCCGGAAATGTGCAGTGAGTATAGAAGTGAGTGAGTGTGCAATGCTACGCTGCTTCTGTGAGCCAGGCTGTGAGTCTAGTAAGCCCGGACATGTGTAGTGATTATAGAAGTGAGTGAGTGTGCAATGCTACGCTGCTTCTGTCAGTCTAGTAGGCCCGGACATTTGTAGTGAGTATAGTAGTGAGTGAGTGTGCAATGCTACGCTGCTTCTGTCAGCCAGGCTGTGAGTCTAGTAAGCCCGGCAATGTGTAGTGAGTATAGTAGTGATTGAGTGTGCAATGCTACGCTGATTCTGTGAGCCAGGCTGTCAGTCTAGTAAGCCCGGACATGTGTAGTGAGTATAAAAGTTAGTGTGTGTGCAATGCTTCGCTGCTTCTGTGAGCCAGGCTGTCAGTCTAGTAAGCCCGGACATGTGTAGTGAGTATGGTAGTGAGTGTGCAATGCTACGCTGCTTCTGTCAGCCAGGCTGTCAGTCTAGTAACCCCGGACATGTATAGTGAGTATAGTAGTGAATGTGCAATGCTACGCTGCTTCTGTGAGCCAGGCTGTCATTGTAGTAAGCCCGGACATGTGTAGTGAGTATAGTATTGAGTGTGCAATGCTACGCTGCTTCTGTCAGCCAGGCAATCAGTCTAGTAAGCCCGGACATGTGTAGTGAGTATAGCAGTGAGTGTGCAATGCTACGCTGCTTCTGTGAGCCAGGCTGTCAGTTAGTAGGCCCGTACATTGCCCTATCTGGTAATAGACTGCCGCGGGCTCATAACAGGACTCGAAAATCATCTTCCCACATATACACATTCCAAGAGCGTAGTTCCCATGTCTGGACCATAGATTGCACCAATACGTCCGTAGACAGTATTGATGCACCTTGCCCAGTGTTTGGCCCCTTCCCCTAGTAGGCCCCTAGTAGGCTCCCATTTAGCCCCCAGTTAGCCCCCAGTGGTAGGTCGATTAAGGCTGGTGTTACACCTTATGCCAGAAAGAGAATTATTAGGACCTCTTTTGAGTCATGGTTGCATATTTGAGAGCACTTTTTAATCATCTAGTTTTTCAAATCTTTATTCATCGCTTGTAGCCTTCATCAATTTTCCACTTTCTACTTTCTCTCTTCTTCCTACTGGCCAGTCCTCTTCCATCGCCCACATACCCCGTTAAGGGCAGTATTCCAGTTTGAAGCGATGGATGAATATGTGATAAATGCCCAATAGAAAATAGGGATCAAGACAAATCTCGTAAATCGGTTACTGGTTTATTGATAATGAGGGAGCGAGGTCGATTGTTGCGCGAAAACTACGTAGACCAGTACACACATAGGGAAACTCCCCCTCCCCCCTGCGGAATATATTATACCTATATATTATGATAAAGTGATAAATTTGAAGTAGAACTTGACTTGTTCGTCACATGGCCAGTGGTGGGTGTGGCACCCAGGGGTGTCCAAAAGGTGAATTTTGCTGATTTTGTGACCATAAATTATTTTTTTACAGCCAAACCAATAAACCGACTGATATAACTTTGTTGAAACTTCTTTCTCATTGATTGTTGTTTATTCTTTGATTGTATGTTTTGAGGTGTTTGATCAACAGACATATCTTTGTTGAAACTTCTTTGTCATTGATTGTTGTTTATTCTTTGATTGTATGTATTAAGGTGTTTGATCAACAAACATATCTTTGTTGAAACTTCTTTGTCATTGATTGTTGTTAATTCTTTGATTGTGTGTATTGAGGTGTTTGATCAACAGACATATCTTTGTTGAAACTTCTTTGTCATTGATTGTTGTTTATTCTTTGATTGTATGTATTGAGGTGTTTGATCAACAGACATATCTTCGTTGAAACTTCTTTGTCATTGATTGTTGTTTATTCTTTGATTGTATGTATTGAGGTGTTTGATCAACAAACATATCTTTGTTGAAACTTCTTTGTCATTGATTGTTGTTTATTCTTTGATTGTGTGTATTGAGGTGTTTGATCAACAAACATATCTTTGTTGAAACTTCTTTGTCATTGATTGTTGTTTATTCTTTGATTGTTTGTATTGAGGTGTTTGATCAACTGACATATCTTTGTTGACACTTCTTTGTCATTGATTGTTGTTTATTCTTTGATTGTATGTATTGAGGTGTTTGATCAACAGACACATCTATGTTGAAACTTCTTTGTCATTGATTGTTGTTTATTCTTTGATTGTTTGTATTGAGGTGTTTGATCAACAGACTTATCTTTGTTGAAACTACTTTGTCATTGATTGTTGTTTATTCTTTGATTGTATGAATTGAGGTGTTTGATCAACAGTCATATCTTCGTTAAAACTTCCTTGTCATTGATTGTTGTTTATTCTTTGATTGTATGTATTGAGGTGTTTGATCAACAGACATATCTTTGTTGAACCTTCTTTGTCATTGATTGTTGTTTATTCTTTGATTGTATGTATTGGGGTGTTTGATCAACAGACATATCTTCGTTGAAACTTCTTTGTCATCGATTGTTGTTTATTCTTTAATTGTATGTATTGAGGTGTTTGATCAACAGACATATCTTTGTTGAAACTTCTTTGTCATTGATTGTTGTTTATTCTTTGATTGTATGTATTGAGGTGTTTGATCAACAAACATATCTTTGTTGAAACTTCCTTGTCATTGATTGTTGTTAATTCTTTGATGATATGTATTGAGGTGTTTGATCAACAGACATATCTTTGTTGAAACGTCTTTGTCATTGATTGTTGTTTATTCTTTGATTGTATGTATTGAGGTGTTTGTTCAACAGACATATCTTCGTTGAAACTTCTTTATCATTGATTGTTGTTTATTCTTTGATTGTATGTATTGAGTTGTTTGATCAACAGACATATCTTTGTTGAAACTTCTTTGTCATTGATTGTTAATTTTTCTTTGATTGTATGTATTGAGGTGTTTGATCAACAGACATATCTTTGTTGAAACTTCTTTGTCATTGATTGTTGTTTATTCTTTGATTGTATGTATTGAGGTGTTTGATCAACAGACATATCTTCGTTGAAACTTCCTTGTCATTGATTGTTTGTTTATTCTTTGATTGTATGTATTGAGGTGTTTGATCAACAGACATATCTTTGTTGAAACTTCTTTGTCATTGATTGTTGCTTCTGTCAGCCAGGCTGTCAGTCTAGTAAGCCCGGACATGTGTAGTGAGTATAGTAGTGAGTGTGCAATGCTACGCTGCTTCTGTGAGCCACGCTGTCAGTCTAGTAAGCCCGGACATGTGTAGTGAGTATAGTAGTGAGTGAGTATGCAAAGCTACGCTGCTTCTGTGAACCAGGCTGTCAGTCTAGTAAGCCCGGACATGTGTAGTGAGTATAGTAGTGAGTGTGCAATGCTACGCTGCATTTCTGAGCCAGGCTGTCAGTCAAGTAAGCCCGGACATGTGTAGTGAGTATAGAAGTGAGTGAGTGTGCAATGCTACGCTGCTTCTGTGAGCCAAGATGTCAGTCTAGTAAGCCCGGACATGTGTAGTGAGTATAGTAGTGAGTGTGCAATGCTACGCTGCTTCTGTGAGCCAGGCTGTGAGACAAATAAGCCCGGACATGTGTAGTGAGTAAAGTAGTGAGTGAGTGTGCAATGCTACGCTGCTTCTGTCAGCCAGGCTGTCAGTCTAGAAAGCCCGGACATGTGTAGTGAGTATAGTAGTGAGTGTGCAATGCTACGCTGCTTCTGTCAGCCAGGCTGTCAGTCTAGTAAGCCCGGACATGTAAAGTGAGTATAGTAGTGAGTGAGTGTGCAATGCTACGCTGCTTCTGTGAACCAGGCTGTCAGTCTAGTAAGCCCGGACATGTGTAGTTAGTATAGTAGTGAGTGTGCAATGCTACGCTGCTTCTGTGAGCCAGGCTGTCAGTCTAGTAAGCCCGGACATGTGTAGTGAGTATAGAAGTGAGTGAGTGTGCAATGCTACGCTGCTTCTGTGAGCCAAGCTGTCAGTCTAGTAAGCCCGGACATGTGTAGTGAGTATAGTAGTGAGTGTGCAATGCTACGCTGCTTCTGTAAGCCAGGCTGTGAGACAAATAAGCCCGGACATGTGTAGTGAGTATAGTAGTGAGTGAGTGTGCAATGCTACGCTGCTTCTGTCAGCCAGGCTGTCAGTCTAGTAAGCCCGGACATGTGTAGTGAGTATAGTAGTGAGTGTGCAATGCTACGCTGCTTCTGTCAGCCAGGCTGTCAGTCTAGTAAGCCCGGACATGTGTAGTGAGTATAACTATAAGTGTGCAATGCTACGCTGCTTCTGTCAGCCAGGCTGTCAGTCTAGTAAGCCCGGACATGAAGTAGTGAGTAAAGTAGTGAGTGTGCAATGCTACGCTGCTTCTGTGAGCCAGGCTGTCAGTCTAGTAAGCCCGGACATGTGTAGTGAGTATGGTAGTAAGATTGCAATGCTACGCTGTTTCTGTGAGCCAGGCTGTCAGTCTAGTAAGCCCGGACATGTGTAGTGAGTATAGTCGTGAGTGTGCAATGCTACGCTTCTTCTGTCAGCCAGGCTGTCAGTCTAGTTAGCCCACACATGTGAAGTGAGTGCAGTAGTGAGTGTTCAATGCAACGCTGCTTCTGTGAGCCAGGCTGTCAGTCTAGTAAGCCCTGACATGTGTTGTGAGTACAGTCGTGAGTGTACAATGCTACGCTGCTTCGGTCAGCCAGGCTGTCAGTCTAGTAAGCCCGGACATGTGTAGTGAGTATAGTAGTGAGTGTGCAATGCTACGCTGCTTCTGTCAGTCTAGTAGGCCCGGACATGTGTAGTGAGTATAGTAGTGAGTGAGTGTGCAATGCTACGTTGCTTCTGTCAGCCAGGCTGTCAGTCTTGTAAGCCCGGCCACGTGTAGTGAGTATAGCAGTGAGTGAGTGTGCAATGCTACGCTGCTTCTGTCAGCCAGGCTGTCAGTCAAGTAAGCCCAAACATGTGTAGTGAGTATAGTAGTGAGTGAGTGTGCAATGCTACGCTGCTTCTGTGAGCCAGGCTGTGAGTCTAGTAAGCCCGGACATGTGTATTGAGTATAGTTGTGAGTGTGCATTGCTACGCTGCTTCTGTCAGCCAGGCTGTCAGTCTAGTAAGCCCGGACATGTGATGTGAGTATAGAAGTGAGTGTGCAATGCTACGCTGCTTCTGTGAGCCAAGCTGGCAGTCTAGTAAGCCCGGACATGTGTAGTGAGTATAGTAGTGAGTGAGTGTGCAATGCTACGCTGCTTCTGTCAGCCAGGCAGTCAGTCTAGTAAGCCCGGACATGTGTAGTGATTACAGTAGTCAGTGTACAATGCTACGCTGCTTCTGTGAGCCAGGCTGTCAGTCTAAAAAGCCCGGACATGTGTAGTGAGTATAGTAGTGAGTGTGCAATGCTACGCTGCTTCTGTCAGCCAAGGTGTCAGTCTAGTAAGCCCGGACATGTGTTGTGAGTATAGTAGTGAGTGAGTGTGCAATGCTACGCTACTTCTGTCAGCCAGGCTGTCAGTCTAGTAAGCCCGGACATGTGAAGTGAGTATAGTAGTGAGTGTGCAATGCTACGCTGCTTCTGTTAGCCAGGCTGTCAGTCTAGTAAGCCCGGACATGTGTAGTGAGTATAGTAGTGAGTGAGTGTGCAATGCTACGCTGCTTCTGTGAGCCAGGCTGTCAGTCTAGTAAGCCCGGACATGTGAAGTGAGTATAGTAGTGAGTGTGCAATGCTACGCTGCTTCTGTGAGCCAGGCTGTCAGTCTAGTAAGCCCGGACATGTGTATCTAGTATAGAAGTGAGTGAGTGTGCAATGCTTCGCTGCTTCTGTCAGCCAGGCTGTCAGTCTAGTAAGCCCGGACATGTGAAGTGAGTATAGTAGTGAGTGTGCAATGCTACGCTGCTTCTGTTAGCCAGGCTGTCAGTCTAGTAAGCCCGGACATGTGTAGTGAGTATAGTAGTGAGTGAGTGTGCAATGCTACGCTGCTTCTGTGAGCCAGGCTGTCAGTCTAGTAAGCCCGGACATGTGTAGTGAGTATAGTAGTGAGTGTGCAATGCTACGCTGCTTCTGTGAGCCAGGCTGTCAGTCAAGTAAGCCCGGACATGTGTAGTGAGTATAGTATTGAGTGAGTGTGCAATGCTACTTTGCTTCTGTCAGCCAGGCTGTCAGTCTAGTAAGCCAGGACATGTGTAGTGAGTATAGTAGTGAGTGTGCAATGCTACGCTGCTTCTGTGAGCCAGGCTGTCAGTCTAGTTAGCCCGGACATGTGTAGTGAGTATAGTAGTGAGTGAGTGTGCAATGCTACGCTGCTTCTGTGAGCCAAGCTGTCAGTCTAGTAAGCCCGGACATGTGTAGTGAGTATAGTAGTGAGTGTGCAATGCTACGCTGCGTCTGTCAGCCAGGCTGTCAGTCTAGTAAGCCCGGACATGTGTAGTGAGTATAGTAGTGAGTGAGTGTGCAATGCTACGCTGCTTCTGTCAGCCAGGCTGTCAGTCTAGTAAGCCCGGACATGTGTAGTGAGTATAGTAGTGAGTGAGTGTGCAATGCTACGCTGCTTCTGTCAGCCAGGCTGTAAGTCTTGTAAGCCCGGACATGTGTAGTGAGTATAGTATTGAGTGAGTGTGCAATGCTACGCTGCTTCTGTGAGCCAGGCTGTCAGTCTAGTAAGCCCGGACATGTGTAATGAGTATAGTAATAAGTGTGCAATGCTACGCTTCTTCTGTCAGCCAGGCTGTCAGTCTAGTAAGCCCGGACATGTGTAGTGAGTATAGTAGTGAGTGTGCAATGCTACGCTGCTTCTGTCAGCCAGGCTGTCAGTCTAGTAAGCCCGGACATGTTAATTGAGTATAGTAGTGAGTGTGCATTGCTACGCTGCTTCTGTGAGCCAGGCTGGCAGTCTAGTAAGCCCAGACATGTGTAGTGAGTATAGTAGTGAGTGAGTGTGCAATGCTACGCTGCTTCTGTGAGCCAGGCTTTCAGTCTAGTAAGCCCGGACATGAAGTAGTGAGTAAAGTAGTGAGTGTGCAATGCTACGCTGCTTCTGTGAGCCAGGCTGTCAGTCTAGTAAGCCCGGACATGTGTAGTGAGTATGATCGTGAGATTGCAATGCTACGCTGCTTCTGTGAGCCAGGCTGTCAGTCTAGTAAGCCCGGACATGTGTAGTGAGTACAGTCGTAAATGTACAATGCTACGCTGCTTCTGTGAGCCAGGCTGTCAGTCTAGTAAGCCGAAACATGTGCAGTGAGTATAGTAGTGAGTGAGTGTGCAATGCTACTTGCTTCTGTCAGCCAGGCTGTGAGTCTAGTAAGCCCGGACATGTGTAGTGAGTATAGTAGTGAGTGAGGGTGCAATGCTACGCTGCTTCTGTCAGCCAGGCTGTGAGTCTAGTAAGCCCGGACATGTGTAGTAAGTATAGTAGGGAGTGAGTGTGCAATGCTACTCTGCTTTTGTCAGTCTAGTAGGCCCGGACATGTGTAGTGAGTATAGTAGTGAGTGAGTGTGCAATGCTACGCTGCTTCTGTCAGCCAGGCTGTCAGTCTTGTAAGCCCGGCCACGTGTAGTGAGTATAGAAGTAAGTGAGTGTGCAATGCTACGCTGCTTCTGTCAGCCAGGCAATCAGTCTAGTAAGCCCGGACATGTGTAGTGAGTATAGTAGTGAGTTTGCAATGCTACGCTGCTTCTGTGAGCCAGGCTGTCAGTTAGTAGGCCCGTACATTGCCCTCGCTGGTTTTAGACTGCCGCGGGCTCATTACAGGACTCGAAAATCATCTTCCCACATTTACACATTCCAAGAGCGTAGTTCCCATGTCTGAACCATAGATAGCACCATAACGTCCGTAGACAGTATTGATGCACCTTGCCCAGTGTTTGGCCCCTTCCCCTAGCAGGCCCCTAGTAGGCTCCTTTTTAGCCCCCAGTAAGCCCCCAGTGGTAGGTCGATTTAGGCTGGTATTACAACTTATGCCAGAAAGAGAATTATTAGGACCTCTTTTGAGTCATGGGTGCATATTTGAGAGCACTTTTTAAACATCTAGTTTTTCAAATCTGTATTCATCGCACGTAGCCTTCATCAATATTCCACTTTCTACTTTCTCTCTTCTTCCTACTGGCCAGTCCTCTTCCATCGCCCACAAACCCCGTTAAGGGCAGTATTCCAGTTTGAAGCGATGGATGAATATGTGATAAATGCCCAATAGAAAAAAGGAATCAAGACAAATCTCGTAAATCGGTTACTGGTTTATTGATAATGAGGGAGCGAGGTCGATTGTTGCGCGAAAACTACGTAGACCAGTACACACATAGGGAAACTCCCCCTCCCCCCTGCGGAATATTGTAGACCTATATATTATGATAAAGTGATAAATTTGGAGTAGAACTTGACTTGTTCGTCACATGGCCAGTGGTGGGTGTGGCACCCAGGGGTGTCCAAAAGGTGAATTTTGCTGATTTTGTGACCATCAATTATTTTTTTTTTACAGCCAAACCAATAAACCGACTGATATCTCTTTGTTGAAACTTCTTTGTCATTGATTATTGTTTATTCTTTGATTGTATGTATTGAGTTGTTAGATCAACGGACACATCTTTGTTGAAACTTCCTTGTCATTGATTGTTGTTTATTCTTTGATTGTATGTATTGAGGTGTTTGATCAACAGACATATCTTTGTTGAAACTTCTTTGTCATTGATTGTTGTTTATTCTTTGATTGTATGTATTGAGGTATTTGATCAACAGACACATCTTTGTTGAAACTTCTTTGTCATTGATTGTTGTTTATTCTTTGATGGTATGTATTGAGGTGTTTGATCAACAGACACATCTATGTTGAAACTTCTTTGTCATTGATTGTTGTTTATTCTTTGATTGTTTGTATTGAGGTGTTTGATCAACAGACTTATCTTTGTTGAAACTTCTTTGTCATTGATTGTTGTTTATTCTTTGATTGTATGTATTGAGGTGTTTGATCAACAGTCATATCTTCGTTGAAACTTCCTTGTCATTGATTGTTGTTTATTCTTTGATTGTATGTATTGAGGTGTTTGATCAACAGACATATCTTTGTTGAACCTTCTTTGTCATTGATTGTTGTGTATTCTTTGATTGTATGTATTGGGGTGTTTGATTAACAAACATATCTTTGTTGAAACTTCCTTGTCATTGATTGTTGTTCATTCTTTGATTATATGTATTGAGGTGTTTGATCAACAGACATATCTTTGTTGAAGTGTCTTTGTCATTGATTGTTGTTTATTCTTTGATTGTATGTATTGAGGTGTTTGTTCAACAGACATATCTTCGTTGAAACTTCTTTGTCATTGATTGTTGCTTCTGTCAGCCAGGCTGTCAGTCTAGTAAGCCCGGACATGTGTATCTAGTATAGAAGTGAGTGAGTGTGCAATGCTTCGCTGCTTCTGTCAGCCAGGCTGTCAGTCTAGTAAGCCCGGACATGTGTAGTGAGTATAGTAGTGAGTGTGCAATGCTACAATGCTTCTGTTAGCCAGGCTGTCAGTCTAGTAAGCCCGGACATGTGTAGTGAGTATAGTAGTGAGTGAGTGTGCAATGCTACGCTGCTTCTGTGAGCCAGGCTGTCAGTCTAGTAAGCCCGGACAGGTGTAGTGAGTAAAGTAGTGAGTGTGCAATGCTACGCTGCTTCTGTGAGCCAGGCTGTCAGTCTAGTAAGCCCGGACATGTGTAGTGAGTATAGTAGTGAGTGTGCAATGCTACGCTGCTTCTGTGAGCCAGGCTGTCAGTCTAGTTAGCCCGGACATGTGTAGTGAGTATAGTAGTGAGTGAGTGTGCAATGCTACGCTGCTTCTGTGAGCCAAGCTGTCAGTCTAGTAAGCCCGGACATGTGTAGTTAGTATAGTTGTGAGTGTGCAATGCTACACTGCTTCTGTGAGCCAGGCTGTGAGTCAAAAAAGCCCGGACATGTGTAGTGAGTATAGTAGTGAGTGAGTGTGCAAGGCAACGCTGCTTCTGTCAGCCAGGCTTACAGTCTAGTAAGCCCGGACATGTGTAGTGAGTATAGTAGTGAGTGTGCAATGCTACGCTGCTTCTGTCAGCCAGGCTGTCAGTCTAGTAAGCCCGGACATGTGTAGTGAGTATAGTAGTGAGTGAGTGATGAGTGTGCAATGCTACGCTGCTTCTGTCAGCCAGGCTGTCAGTCTAGTAAGCCCGGACATGTGTAGTGAGTATAGTAGTGAGTGAGTGATGAGTGTGCAATGCTACGCTGCTTCTGTCAGCCAGGCTGTCAGTCTAGTAAGCCCGGACATGTGTAGTGAGTATAGTAGTGAGTGAGTGTGCAATGCTACGCTGCTTCTGTCAGCCAGGCTGTAAGTCTTGTAAGCCCGGACATGTGTAGTGAGTATAGTATTGAGTGAGAATGCAATGCTACGCTGCTTCTGTGAGCCAGGCTGTCAGTCTAGTAAGCCCGGACATGTGTAATGAGTATAGTAATAAGTGTGCAATGCTACGCTGCTTCTGTCAGCCAGGCTGTCAGTCTAGTAAGCCCGGACATGTGTAGTGAGTATAGTAGTGAGTGTGCAATGCTACGCTGCTTCTGTCAGCCAGGCTGTCAGTCTAGTAAGCCCGGACATGTTAATTGAGTATAGTAGTGAGTGTGCATTGCTACGCTGCTTCTGTGAGCCAGGCTGGCAGTCTAGTAAGCCCAGACATGTGTAGTGAGTATAGTAGTGAGTGAGTGAGCAATGCTACGCTGCTTCTGTGAGCCAGGCTTTCAGTCTAGTAAGCCCGGACATGAAGTAGTGAGTAAAGTAGTGAGTGTGCAATGCTACGCTGCTTCTGTGAGCCGGGCTGTCAGTCTAGTAAGCCCGGACATGTGTAGTGAGTGTGATAGTGAGATTGCAATGCTACGCTGCTTCTGTGAGCCAGGCTGTCAGTCTAGTAAGCCAGGACATGTGTAGTGAGTAAAGTCGTGAGTGTGCAATGCTACGCTACTTCTGTCAGCCAGGCTGTCAGTCTAGTAAGCCCGGACATGTGAAGTGAGTACAGTAGTGAGTGTACAATGCAACGCTGCTTCTGTGAGCCAGGCTGTCAGTCTAGTAAGCCCGGACATGTGTCGTGAGTATAGTAGTGAGTGTGCAATGCTACGCTGCTTCTGTGAGCCAGGCTGTCAGTCTAGTAAGCCCGGACATGTGTAGTGAGTACAGTCGTGAGTGTACAATGCTACGCTGCTTCTGTGAGCCAGGCTGTCAGTCAAGTAAGCCCGGACATGTGCAGTGAGTATAGTAGTGAGTGAGTGTGCAATGCTACGTGCTTCTGTCAGCCAGGCTGTGAGTCTAGTAAGCCCGGACATGTGTAGTGAGTACAGTCGTGAGTGTACAATGCTACGCTGCTTCTGTGAGCCAGGCTGTCAGTCTAGTAAGCCGAAACATGTGCAGTGAGTATAGTAGTGAGTGAGTGTGCAATGCTACGTGCTTCTGTCAGCCAGGCTGTGAGTCTAGTAAGCCCGGACATGTGTAGTGAGTATAGTAGTGAGTGAGGGTGCAATGCTACGCTGCTTCTGTCAGCCAGGCTGTGAGTCTAGTAAGCCCGGACATGTGTAGTAAGTATAGTAGGGAGTGAGTGTGCAATGCTACTCTGCTTCCGTCAGTCTAGTAGGCCCGGACATGTGTAGTGAGTATAGTAGTGAGTGAGTGTGCAATGCTACGCTGCTTCTGTCAGCCAGGCTGTCAGTCTTGTAAGCCCGGCCACGTGTAGTGAGTATAGAAGTAAGTGAGTGTGCAATGCTACGCTGCTTCTGTCAGCCAGGCTGTCAGTCAAGTAAGCCCAAACATGTGTAGTGAGTAAAGTAGTGAGTGAGTGTGCAATGCTACGCTGCTTCTGTGAGCCAGGCTGTGGGTCTAGTAAGCCCGGACATGTGTATTGAGTATAGTAGTGAGTGTGCAATGCTACGCTGCGTCTGTCAGCCAGGCTGTCAGTCTAGTAAGCCCGGACATGTGTAGTGAGTATAGTAGTAAGTGTGCAATGCTACGCTGCTTCTGTCAGCCGGGCTGTCAGTCTAGTAAGCCCGGACATGTGTAGTGAGTATAGTAGTGAGTGTGCAATGCTACGCTGCTTCTGTGAGCCAGGCTGTCAGTCTAGTAAGCCCGGACATGTGTAGTGAGTATAGTAGTGAGTGTGCAATGCTACGCTGCTTCTGTGAGCCAGGCTGTCTGTCTAGTAAGCCCGGACATGTGTAGTGAGTATAGTAGTGAGTGTGCAATGCAACGCTGCTTCTGTCAGCCAGGCAATCAGTCTAGTAAGCCCGGACATGTGTAGTGAGTATAGTAGTGAGTGTGCAATGCTACGCTGCTTCTGTGAGCCAGGCTGTCAGTCAAGTAAGCCCGGACATGTGTAGTGAGTATAGTATTGAGTGAGTGTGCAATGCTACTTTGCTTCTGTCAGCCAGGCTGTCAGTCTTGTAAGCCCGGACATGTCTAGTGAGTATAGTAGTGAGTGAGTGTGCAATGCTACGCTGCTTCTGTGAGCCAGGCTGTCAGTCTAGTAAGCCCGGACATGTCTAGTGAGTATAGTAGTGAGTGAGTGTGCAATGCTACGCTGCTTCTGTCAGCCAGGCTGTCAGTCTAGTAAGCCCGGACATGTGTAGTGAGTATAGTAGTGAGTGTGCAATGCTTCGCTGCTTCTGTGAGCCAGGCTGTGAGTCTTGTAAGCCCGGACATGTGTAGTGAGTACAGTAGTGAGTGTGCAATTCTACGCTGCTTCTGTGAGCCAGGCTGTCAGTCTAGTAAGCCCGGACATGTGAAGTGAGTATAGTAGTGAGTGTGCAATGCTACGCTGCTTCTGTGAGCCAGGCTGTCAGTCTAGTAAGCCCGGACATGTGTAGTGAGTATAGTAGTGAGTGTGCAATGCTACGCTGCTTCTGTCAGCCGGGCTGTCAGTCTAGTAGGCCCGGACATGTGAAGTGAGTATAGTAGTGAGTGTGCAATGCTACGCTGCTTCTGTGAGCCAGGCTGTCAGTCTAGTAAGCCCGGACATGTGTAGTGAGTATAGTAGTGAGTGACTGTGCAATGCTTCGCTGCTTCTGTGAGCCAGGCTGTCAGTCTAGTAAGCCCGGACATGTGTAGTGAGTATAGTAGTGAGTGTGCAATGCTACGCTGCTTCTGTCAGCCAGGCTGGCAGTCTAGTAAGCCCGGACATGTGTAGTGAGTATAGTAGTGAGTGAGTGTGCAATGCTATGCTGCTTCTGTGAGCCAGGCTTTCAGTCTAGTAAGCCCGGACATGAAGTAGTGAGTAAAGTAGTGAGTGTGCAATGCTACTCTGCTTCTGTGAGCCAGGCTGTCAGTCTAGTTAGCCCGGACATGTGTAGTGAGTATAGTAGTGAGATTGCAATGCTACGCTGCTTCTGTGAGCCAGGCTGTCAGTCTTGTAAGCTCGGACATGTGTAGTGAGTACAGTCGTGAGTGTACAATGCTACGCTGCTTCTGTGAGCCAGGCTGTCAGTCTAGTAAGCCCGGACATATGCAGTGAGTATAGTAGTGAGTGAGTGTGCAATGCTACGCTGCTTCTGTCAGCCAGGCTGTGAGTCTAGTAAGCCCGGACATGTGTAGTGAGTATAGTTGTGAGTGAGTGTGCAATGCTACGCTGCTTCTGTCAGTCAAGTAGGCCCGGACATGTGTAGTGAGTATAGTAGTGAGTGAGTGTGCAATGCTACGCTGCTTCTGTCAGCCAGGCTGTCAGTCTTGTAAGCCCGGCCACGTGTAGTGAGTATAGTAGTGAGTGAGTGTGCAATGCTACGCTGCTTCTGTCAGCCAGGCTGTCAGTCAAGTAAGCCCAAACATGTGTAGTGAGTATAGTAGTGAGTGAGTGTGCAATGCTACGTTGTTCTGTGAGCCAGGCTGTGAGTCTAGTAAGCCGGGACATGTGTATTGAGTATAGTAGTGAGTGTGCATTGCTACGCTGCTTCTGGCAGCCAGGCTGTCAGTCTAGTAAGCCCGGACATGTGAAGTGAGTATAGTAGTGAGTGTGCAATGCTACGCTGCTTCTGTGAGCCAAGCTGGCAGTCTATAAAGCCCGGACATGTGTAGTGAGTATAGTAGTGAGTGGGTGTGCAATGCTACGCTGCTTCTGTGAGCCAGGCTGTCAGTCTAGTAAGCCCGGACATGTGTAGTGAGTATAGTAGTGAGTGAGTGTGCAATGCTACGCTGCTTCTGTCAGCCAGGCTTTCAGTCAAGTAAGCCCAAACATGTGTAGTGAGTATAGTAGTGAGTGAGTGTGCAATGCTACGTTGTTCTGTGAGCCAGGCTGTCAGTCTAGTAAGCCCGGATATGTGTAGTGAGTATAGTAGTGAGTGAGTGTGCAATGCTACGCTGCTTCTGTGAGCCAGGCTGTTAGTCTAGTAAGCCCGGACATGAGTAGAGAGTATAGTAGTGAGTGTGCAATGCTTCGTTGCTTCTGTGAGCCAGGCTGTCAGTCTAGTAAGCCCGGACATGTGTAGTGAGTATAGTAGTGAGTGTGCAATGCTACGTTGCTTCTGTGAGCCAGGCTGTCAGTCTAGTAAGCCCGGACATGTGTAGTGGGTATAGTAGTGAGTGTGCAATGCTACGCTGCTTCTGTTAGCCAGGCTGTCAGTCTAGTAAGCCAATACATGTGTAGTGAGTATAGTAGTGAGTGTGCAATGCTACGCTGCTTCTGTCAGCTAGTTTGTCAGTCTAGTCAGCCCTGACATGTGCAGTGAGTATAGTAGTGAGTGAGTGTGCAATGCTACGCTGCTTCTGTCAGCCAGGCTGTCAGTCTAGTAAGCCCGGACATGTGTAGTGAGTATAGTAGTGAGTGTGCAATGCTACGCTGCTTCTGTGAGCCAGGCTGTCAGTCTAGTAAGCCCGGACATGTGCAGTGAGTATAGTAGTGAGCGAGTGTGCAATGCTACGCTGCTTCTGTCAGCCAGGCTGTGAGTCTAGTAAGCCCGGACATGTGTAGTGAGTATAGTAGTGAGTGAGTGTGCAATGCTACGCTGCTTCTGTCAGTCTAGTAGGCCCGGACATGTGTAGTGAGTATAGTAGTGAGTGAGTGTGCAATGCTACGCTGCTACTGTCAGCCAGGCTGTCAGTCTTGTAAGCCCGGCCACGTGTAGTGAGTATAGAAGTGAGTGAGTGTGCAATGCTACGCTGCTTCTGTCAGCCAGGCTGTCAGTCAAGTAAGCCCAAACATGTGTAGTGAGTATAGTAGGGAGTGAGTGTGCAATGCTACGCTGCTTCTGTCAGCCAGGCTGTCAGTCTAGTAATCCCGGACATGTGAAGTGAGTATAGTAGTGAGTGAGTGTGCAATGCTACGCTTCTTCTGTGAGCCAGGCTGTCAGTCTAGTAAGCCCGGACATGTGTAGTGAGTATAGTAGTGAGTGTGCAATGCTACGCTGCTTCTGTCAGCCAGGCAATCAGTCTAGTAAGCCCGGACATGTGTAGTGAGTATAGTAGTGAGTGTGCAATGCTACGCTGCTTCTGTCAGCCAGGCAATCAGTCTAGTAAGCCCGGACATGTGTAGTAAGTATAGTAGTGAGTGTGCAATGCTAAGCTGCTTCTGTGAGCCAGGCTGTCAGTTAGTAGGCCCGTACATTGCCCTCGCTGGTTTTAGACTGCCGCGGGCTCATTACAGGACTCGAAAATCATCTTCCCACATTTACACATTCCAAGAGCGTAGTTCCCATGTCTGAACCATAGATAGCACCATAACGTCCGTAGACAGTATTGATGCACCTTGCCCAGTGTTTGGCCCCTTCCCCTAGTAGGCCCCTAGTAGGCTCCTTTTTAGCCTCCAGTAAGCCCCCAGGGGTAGGTCGATTTAGGCTGGTATTACAACTTATGCCAGAAAGAGAATTATTAGGACCTCTTTTGAGTCATGGGTGCATATTTGAGAGACCTTTTTAAACATCTAGTTTTTCAAATCTGTATTCTTCGCACGTAGCCTTCATCAATATTCCACTTTCTACTTTCTCTCTTCTTCCTAATGGCCAGTCCTCTTCCATCGCCCACAAACCCCGTTAAGGGCAGTATTCCAGTTTCAAGCGATGGATGAATATGTGATAAATGCCCAATAGAAAAAAGGAATCAAGACAAATCTCGTAAATCGGTTACTGGTTTATTGATAATGAGGGAGCGAGGTCGATTGTTGCGCGAAAACTACGTAGACCAGTACACACATAGGGAAACTCCCCCTCCGCCCCTGCGGAATATTGTAGACCTATATATTATGATAAAGTGATAAATTTGGAGTAGAACTTGACTTGTTCGTCACATGGCCAGTGGTGGGTGTGGCACCCAGGGGTGTCCAAAAGGTGAATTTTGCTGATTTTGTGACCATAAATTATTTTTTTACAGCCAAACCAATAAACCGACTGATATCTCTTTGTTGAAACTTCTTTGTCATTGATTGTTGTTTATTCTTTGATTGTATGTATTGAGGTGTTTGATCAACAGACACATCTTTGTTGAAACTTCCTTGTCATTGATTGTTGTTTATTCTTTGATTGTATGTATTGAGGTGTTTGATCAACAGACATATCTTTGTTGAAACTTCTTTGTCATTGATTGTTGTTTATTCTTTGATTGTATGTATTGAAGTGTTTGATCAACAGACATATCTTTGTTGAAACTTCTTTGTCATTGATTGTTGTTTATTCTTTGATTGTATGTATTGAGGTGTTTGATCAACAAACATATCTTTGTTGAAACTTCTTTGTCATTGATTGTTGTTTATTCTTTGATTGTATGTATTGAGGTGTTTGATCAACAGACATATCTTTGTTGAAACTTCTTTGTCATTGATTGTTGTTTATTCCTTGATTGTATGTATTGAGGTGTTTGATCAACAGACATATCTTTGTTAAAACTTCTTTGTCATTGATTGTTGTTTATTCTTTGATTGTATGTATTGAGGTGTTTGATCAACAGACATATCTTTGTTGAAACTTCTTTGTCATTGATTGTTGTTTATTCTTTGATGGTATGTATTGAGGTGTTTGATCAACAGACACATCTATGTTGAAACTTCTTTGTCATTGATTGTTGTTTATTCTTTGATTGTTTGTATTGAGGTGTTTGATCAACAGACTTATCTTTGTTGAAACTTCTTTGTCATTGATTGTTGTTTATTCTTTGATTGTATGTATTGAGGTGTTTGATCAACAGTCATATCTTCGTTGAAACTTCCTTGACATTGATTGTTGTTTATTCTTTGATTGTATGTATTGAGGTGTTTGATCAACAGACATATCTTTGTTGAACCTTCTTTGTCATTGATTGTTGTTTATTCTTTGATTGTACGTATTGGGGTGTTTGATCAACAGACATATCTTCGTTGAAACTTCTTTGTCATCGTTTGTTGTTTATTTTTTGATTGTTTGTATTGAGGTGTTTGATCAACAGACATATCTTTGTTGAACCTTCTTTGTCATTGATTGTTGTTTATTCTTTGATTGTATGTATTGAGGTGTTTGATCAACAAACATATCTTTGTTGAAACTTCCTTGTCATTGATTGTTGTTCATTCTTTGATTATATGTATTGAGGTGTTTGATCAACAGACATATCTTTGTTGAAGTGTCTTTGTCATTGATTGTTGTTTATTCTTAAATTGTATGTATTGAGGTGTTTGTTCAACAGACATATCTTCGTTGAAACTTCTTTGTCATTGATTGTTGTTTATTCTTTGATTGCATGTATTGAGTTGTTTGATCAACAGACATATCTTTGTTGAAACTTCTTTGTCATTGATTGTTGTTTATTCTTTGATCTTTTGTATTGAGGTGTTTGATCAACAGACATATCTTTGTTGAAACTTCTTTGTCATTGATTGTTGTTTATTCTTTGATTGTATGTATTGAGGTGTTTGATCAACAGACATATCTTCGTTGAAACTTCCTTGTCATTGATTGTTAGTTTATTCTTTGATTGAATGTATTGAGGTGTTTGATCAACAAACATATCTTTGTTGAAACTTCTTTGTCATTGATTGTTGCTTCTGTCAGCCAGGCTGTCAGTCTAGTAAGCCCGGACATGTGTATTGAGTATAGAAGTGAGTGAGTGTGCAATGCATCGCTGCTTCTGTCAGCCAGGCTGTCAGTCTAGTAAGCCCGGACATGTGTAGTGAGTATAGTAGTGAGTGTGCAATGCTACGCTGCTTCTGTGAGCCAGGCTGTCAGTCAAGTAAGCCCGGACATGTGTAGTGAGTATAGTATTGAGTGAGTGTGCAATGCTACTTTGCTTCTGTCAGCCAGGCTGTCAGTCTTGTAAGCCCGGACATGTGTAGTGAGTATAGTAGTGAGTGTGCAATGCTACGCTGCTTCTGTGAGCCAGGCTGTCAGTCTAGTAAGCCCGGACATGTGTAGTGAGTATAGTAGTGAGTGAGTGTGCAATGCTACGCTGCTTCTGTGAGCCAAGCTGTCAGTCTAGTAAGCCCGGACATGTGTAGTGAGTATAGTTGTGAGTGTGCAATGCTACGCTGCTTCTGTGAGCCAGGCTGTGAGTCAAATAAGCCCGGACATGTGTAGTGAGTATAGTAGTGAGTGAGTGTGCAATGCCACGCTGCTTCTGTCAGCCAGGCTGTCAGTCTTGTAAGCCCGGACATGTGTAGTGAGTATAGTAGTGAGTGTGCAATGCTACGCTACTTCTGTGAGCCAGACTGTCAGTCTTGTAAGCCCGGACATGTGTAGTGAGTACAGTAGTGAGTGTACAATGCTACGAAGCTTCTGTAAGCCAGGCTGTCAGTCTAGTAAGCCCGGACATGTGTAGTGAGTACAGTAGTGAGTGTACAATGCTACGAAGCTTCTGTAAGCCAGGCTGTCAGTCTAGTAAGCCCGGACATGTGTAGTGAGTATAGTAGTGAGTGAGTGTGCAATGCTACGCTGCTTTTGTCAGCCAGGCTGTCAGTCTAGTAAGCCCGGACATGTGTAGTGAGTATAGTAGTGAGTGAGTGTGCAATGCTACGCTGCTTTTACAGCCAGGCTGTCAGTCTTGTAAGCCCGGACATGTGTAGTGAGTACAGTAGTGAGTGTACAATGCTACGAAGCTTCTGTAAGCCAGGCTGTCAGTCTAGTAAGCCCGGACATGTGTAGTGAGTATAGTAGTGAGTGAGTGTGCAATGCTACGCTGCTTTTGTCAGCCAGGCTGTCAGTCTAGTAAGCCCGGACATGTGTAGTGAGTTTAGTAGTGAGTGTGCAATTCTACGCTGCTTCTGTCAGTCAGGGTGTCGGTCTAGTAAGCCCGGACATGTGAAGTGAGTATAGTCGTTAGTGTGCAATGCTACGCTGCTTCTGTGAGCGGGCTGTCAGTCTAGTAAGCCCGGACATGTGTAGTGAGTATAGTAGTGAGTGTGCAATGCTACGCTGCTTCTGTCAGCCAGGCTGTCAGTCTAGTAAGCCCGGACATGTGTAGTGAGTATAGTCGTTAGTGTGCAATGCTACGCTGCTTCTGTGAGCGGGCTGTCAGTCTAGTAAGCCCGGAACTGTGTAGTGAGTATAGTAGTGAGTGTGCAATGCTACGCTGCTTCTGTCAGCCAGGCTGTCAGTCTAGTAAGCCCGGACATGTGTAGTGAGTATAGTAGTGAGTGTGCAATGCTACGCTGCTTCTGTCAGCCAGGCTGTCAGTCTAGTAAGCCCGGACATGTGTAGTGAGTATAGTAGTAAGTGTGCAATGCTACGCTGCTTCTGTCAGCCAGGCTGTCAGTCTAGTAAGCCCGGACATGTGTAGTGAGTATAGTAGTAAGTGTGCAATGCTACGCTGCTTCTGTCAGCCACGCTGTCAGTCTAGTAAGCCCGGACATGTGTAGTGAGTATAGTAGTGAGTGACTGTGCAATGCTACGCTGCTTCTGTCAGCCAGGCTGTCAGTCTAGTAAGCCCGGACATGTGTAGTGAGTATAGTAGTGAGTGTGCAATGCTACGCTACTTCTGTGAGCCAGGCTGTCAGTCTAGTAAGCCCGGACATGTGTAGTGAGTATAGTAGTGAGTGTGCAATGCAACGCTGCTTCTGTCAGCCAGGCTGTCAGTCTAGTAAGCCCGGACATGTGTAGTGAGTATAGAAGTGAGTGTGCAATGCTACGCTGCTTCTGTCAGCCAGGCTTTCAGTCAAGTAAGCCCAAACATGTGTAGTGAGTATAGTAGTGAGTGAGTGTGCAATGCTACGTTGTTCTGTGAGCCAGGCTGTCAGTCTAGTAAGCCCGGATATGTGTAGTGAGTATAGTAGTGAGTGAGTGTGCAATGCTACGCTGCTTCTGTGAGCCAGGCTGTTAGTCTAGTAAGCCCGGACATGAGTAGAGAGTATAGTAGTGAGTGTGCAATGCTTCGTTGCTTCTGTGAGCCAGGCTGTCAGTCTAGTAAGCCCGGACATGTGTAGTGAGTATAGTAGTGAGTGTGCAATGCTACGTTGCTTCTGTGAGCCAGGCTGTCAGTCTAGTAAGCCCGGACATGTGTAGTGGGTATAGTAGTGAGTGTGCAATGCTACGCTGCTTCTGTTAGCCAGGCTGTCAGTCTAGTAAGCCAATACATGTGTAGTGAGTATAGTAGTGAGTGTGCAATGCTACGCTGCTTCTGTCAGCTAGTTTGTCAGTCTAGTCAGCCCTGACATGTGCAGTGAGTATAGTAGTGAGTGAGTGTGCAATGCTACGCTGCTTCTGTCAGCCAGGCTGTCAGTCTAGTAAGCCCGGACATGTGTAGTGAGTATAGTAGTGAGTGTGCAATGCTACGCTGCTTCTGTGAGCCAGGCTGTCAGTCTAGTAAGCCCGGACATGTGCAGTGAGTATAGTAGTGAGCGAGTGTGCAATGCTACGCTGCTTTTGTCAGCCAGGCTGTGAGTCTAGTAAGCCCGGACATGTGTAGTGAGTATAGTAGTAAGTGAGTGTGCAATGCTACGCTGCTTCTGTCAGTCTAGTAGGCCCGGACATGTGTAGTGAGTATAGTAGTGAGTGAGTGTGCAATGCTACGCTGCTACTGTCAGCCAGGCTGTCAGTCTTGTAAGCCCGGCCACGTGTAGTGAGTATAGAAGTGAGTGAGTGTGCAATGCTACGCTGCTTCTGTCAGCCAGGCTGTCAGTCAAGTAAGCCCAAACATGTGTAGTGAGTATAGTAGGGAGTGAGTGTGCAATGCTACGCTGCTTCTGTCAGCCAGGCTGTCAGTCTAGTAATCCCGGACATGTGAAGTGAGTATAGTAGTGAGTGAGTGTGCAATGCTACGCTTCTTCTGTGAGCCAGGCTGTCAGTCTAGTAAGCCCGGACATGTGTAGTGAGTATAGTAGTGAGTGTGCAATGCTACGCTGCTTCCGTGAGCCAGGCTGTCTGTCTAGTAAGCCCGGACATGTGTAGTGAGTATAGTAGTGAGTGTGCAATGCTACGCTGCTTCTGTCAGCCAGGCAATCAGTCTAGTAAGCCCGGACATGTGTAGTGAGTATAGTAGTGAGTGTGCAATGCTACGCTGCTTCTGTCAGCCAGGCAATCAGTCTAGTAAGCCCGGACATGTGTAGTAAGTATAGTAGTGAGTGTGCAATGCTAAGCTGCTTCTGTGAGCCAGGCTGTCAGTTAGTAGGCCCGTACATTGCCCTCGCTGGTTTTAGACTGCCGCGGGCTCATTACAGGACTCGAAAATCATCTTCCCACATTTACACATTCCAAGAGCGTAGTTCCCATGTCTGAACCATAGATAGCACCATAACGTCCGTAGACAGTATTGATGCACCTTGCCCAGTGTTTGGCCCCTTCCCCTAGTAGGCCCCTAGTAGGCTCCTTTTTAGCCTCCAGTAAGCCCCCAGGGGTAGGTCGATTTAGGCTGGTATTACAACTTATGCCAGAAAGAGAATTATTAGGACCTCTTTTGAGTCATGGGTGCATATTTGAGAGACCTTTTTAAACATCTAGTTTTTCAAATCTGTATTCTTCGCACGTAGCCTTCATCAATATTCCACTTTCTACTTTCTCTCTTCTTCCTAATGGCCAGTCCTCTTCCATCGCCCACAAACCCCGTTAAGGGCAGTATTCCAGTTTCAAGCGATGGATGAATATGTGATAAATGCCCAATAGAAAAAAGGAATCAAGACAAATCTCGTAAATCGGTTACTGGTTTATTGATAATGAGGGAGCGAGGTCGATTGTTGCGCGAAAACTACGTAGACCAGTACACACATAGGGAAACTCCCCCTCCGCCCCTGCGGAATATTGTAGACCTATATATTATGATAAAGTGATAAATTTGGAGTAGAACTTGACTTGTTCGTCACATGGCCAGTGGTGGGTGTGGCACCCAGGGGTGTCCAAAAGGTGAATTTTGCTGATTTTGTGACCATAAATTATTTTTTTACAGCCAAACCAATAAACCGATTGATATCTCTTTGTTGAAACTTCTTTGTCATTGATTGTTGTTTATTCTTTGATTGTATGTATTGAGGTGTTTGATCAACAGACACATCTTTGTTGAAACTTCCTTGTCATTGATTGTTGTTTATTCTTTGATTGTATGTATTGAGGTGTTTGATCAACAGACATATCTTTGTTGAAACTTCTTTGTCATTGATTGTTGTTTATTCTTTGATTGTATGTATTGAAGTGTTTGATCAACAGACATATCTTTGTTGAAACTTCTTTGTCATTGATTGTTGTTTATTCTTTGATTGTATGTATTGAGGTGTTTGATCAACAAACATATCTTTGTTGAAACTTCTTTGTCATTGATTGTTGTTTATTCTTTGATTGTATGTATTGAGGTGTTTGATCAACAGACATATCTTTGTTGAAACTTCTTTGTCATTGATTGTTGTTTATTCCTTGATTGTATGTATTGAGGTGTTTGATCAACAGACACATCTTTGTTGAAACTTCTTTGTCATTGATTGTTGTTTATTCTTTGATGGTATGTATTGAGGTGTTTGATCAACAGACACATCTATGTTGAAACTTCTTTGTCATTGATTGTTGTTTATTCTTTGATTGTTTGTATTGAGGTGTTTGATCAACAGACTTATCTTTGTTGAAACTTCTTTGTCATTGATTGTTGTTTATTCTTTGATTGTATGTATTGAGGTGTTTGATCAACAGTCATATCTTCGTTGAAACTTCCTTGACATTGATTGTTGTTTATTCTTTGATTGTATGTATTGAGGTGTTTGATCAACAGACATATCTTTGTTGAACCTTCTTTGTCATTGATTGTTGTTAATTCTTTGATTGTACGTATTGGGGTGTTTGATCAACAGACATATCTTCGTTGAAACTTCTTTGTCATCGTTTGTTGTTTATTTTTTGATTGTTTGTATTGAGGTGTTTGATCAACAGACATATCTTTGTTGAACCTTCTTTGTCATTGATTGTTGTTTATTCTTTGATTGTATGTATTGAGGTGTTTGATCAACAAACATATCTTTGTTGAAACTTCCTTGTCATTGATTGTTGTTCATTCTTTGATTATATGTATTGAGGTGTTTGATCAACAGACATATCTTTGTTGAAGTGTCTTTGTCATTGATTGTTGTTTATTCTTAAATTGTATGTATTGAGGTGTTTGTTCAACAGACATATCTTCGTTGAAACTTCTTTGTCATTGATTGTTGTTTATTCTTTGATTGCATGTATTGAGTTGTTTGATCAACAGACATATCTTTGTTGAAACTTCTTTGTCATTGATTGTTGTTTATTCTTTGATCTTTTGTATTGAGGTGTTTGATCAACAGACATATCTTTGTTGAAACTTCTTTGTCATTGATTGTTGTTTATTCTTTGATTGTATGTATTGAGGTGTTTGATCAACAGACATATCTTCGTTGAAACTTCCTTGTCATTGATTGTTAGTTTATTCTTTGATTGAATGTATTGAGGTGTTTGATCAACAAACATATCTTTGTTGAAACTTCTTTGTCATTGATTGTTGCTTCTGTCAGCCAGGCTGTCAGTCTAGTAAGCCCGGACATGTGTATTGAGTATAGAAGTGAGTGAGTGTGCAATGCATCGCTGCTTCTGTCAGCCAGGCTGTCAGTCTAGTAAGCCCGGACATGTGTAGTGAGTATAGTAGTGAGTGTGCAATGCTACGCTGCTTCTGTGAGCCAGGCTGTCAGTCAAGTAAGCCCGGACATGTGTAGTGAGTATAGTATTGAGTGAGTGTGCAATGCTACTTTGCTTCTGTCAGCCAGGCTGTCAGTCTTGTAAGCCCGGACATGTGAAGTGAGTATAGTAGTGAGTGTGCAATGCTACGCTGCTTCTGTAAGCCAGGCTGTCAGTCTAGTAAGCCCGGACATGTGTAGTGAGTATAGTAGTGAGTGAGTGTGCAATGCTACGCTGCTTCTGTGAGCCAAGCTGTCAGTCTAGTAAGCCCGGACATGTGTAGTGAGTATAGTTGTGAGTGTGCAATGCTACGCTGCTTCTGTGAGCCAGGCTGTGAGTCAAATAAGCCCGGACATGTGTAGTGAGTATAGTAGTGAGTGAGTGTGCAATGCCACGCTGCTTCTGTCAGCCAGGCTGTCAGTCTTGTAAGCCCGGACATGTGTAGTGAGTATAGTAGTGAGTGTGCAATGCTACGCTACTTCTGTGAGCCAGACTGTCAGTCTTGTAAGCCCGGACATGTGTAGTGAGTACAGTAGTGAGTGTACAATGCTACGAAGCTTCTGTAAGCCAGGCTGTCAGTCTAGTAAGCCCGGACATGTGTAGTGAGTACAGTAGTGAGTGTACAATGCTACGAAGCTTCTGTAAGCCAGGCTGTCAGTCTAGTAAGCCCGGACATGTGTAGTGAGTATAGTAGTGAGTGAGTGTGCAATGCTACGCTGCTTTTGTCAGCCAGGCTGTCAGTCTTGTAAGCCCGGACATGTGTAGTGAGTATAGTAGTGAGTGAGTGTGCAATGCTACGCTGCTTTTGTCAGCCAGGCTGTCAGTCTTGTAAGCCCGGACATGTGTAGTGAGTACAGTAGTGAGTGTACAATGCTACGAAGCTTTTGTCAGCCAGGCTGTCAGTCTAGTAAGCCCGGACATGTGTAGTGAGTTTAGTAGTGAGTGTGCAATTCTACGCTGCTTCTGTCAGTCAGGGTGTCGGTCTAGTAAGCCCGGACATGTGAAGTGAGTATAGTCGTTAGTGTGCAATGCTACGCTGCTTCTGTGAGCGGGCTGTCAGTCTAGTAAGCCCGGACATGTGTAGTGAGTATAGTAGTGAGTGTGCAATGCTACGCTGCTTCTGTCAGCCAGGCTGTCAGTCTAGTAAGCCCGGACATGTGTAGTGAGTATAGTCGTTAGTGTGCAATGCTACGCTGCTTCTGTGAGCGGGCTGTCAGTCTAGTAAGCCCGGAACTGTGTAGTGAGTATAGTAGTGAGTGTGCAATGCTACGCTGCTTCTGTCAGCCAGGCTGTCAGTCTAGTAAGCCCGGACATGTGTAGTGAGTATAGTAGTGAGTGTGCAATGCTACGCTGCTTCTGTCAGCCAGGCTGTCAGTCTAGTAAGCCCGGACATGTGTAGTGAGTAAAGTAGTAAGTGTGCAATGCTACGCTGCTTCTGTCAGCCAGGCTGTCAGTCTAGTAAGCCCGGACATGTGTAGTGAGTATAGTAGTAAGTGTGCAATGCTACGCTGCTTCTGTCAGCCACGCTGTCAGTCTAGTAAGCCCGGACATGTGTAGTGAGTATAGTAGTGAGTGACTGTGCAATGCTACGCTGCTTCTGTGAGCCAGGCTGTCAGTCTAGTAAGCCCGGACATGTGTAGTGAGTATAGTAGTGAGTGAGTGTGCAATGCTACGCTGCTTCTTTGAGCCAGGCTGTCAGTCTAGTAAGCCCAGACATGTGTAGTGAGTATAGTAGTGAGTGAGTGTGCAATGCAACGCTGCTTCTGTCAGCCAGGCTGTCAGTCTAGTAAGCCCGGACATGTGTTGTGAGTATAGAAGTGAGTGTGCAATGCTACGCTGATTCTGTGAGCCAGGCTGTCAGTCTAGTAAGCCCGGACATGTGTAGTGAGTATAGTTGTGAGTGTGCAATGCTACGCTGCTTCTGTCAGCCAGGCTGTCAGTCTTGTAAGCCCGGACATGTGTAGTGAGTATAGTAGTGAGTGTGCAATGCTACGCTACTTCTGTGAGCCAGACTGTCAGTCTTGTAAGCCCGGACATGTGTAGTGAGTACAGTAGTGAGTGTACAATGCTACGAAGCTTCTGTAAGCCAGGCTGTCAGTCTAGTAAGCCCGGACATGTGTAGTGAGTACAGTAGTGAGTGTACAATGCTACGAAGCTTCTGTAAGCCAGGCTGTCAGTCTAGTAAGCCCGGACATGTGTAGTGAGTATAGTAGTGAGTGAGTGTGCAATGCTACGCTGCTTTTGTCAGCCAGGCTGTCAGTCTAGTAAGCCCGGACATGTGTAGTGAGTATAGTAGTGAGTGAGTGTGCAATGCTACGCTGCTTTTACAGCCAGGCTGTCAGTCTTGTAAGCCCGGACATGTGTAGTGAGTACAGTAGTGAGTGTACAATGCTACGAAGCTTCTGTAAGCCAGGCTGTCAGTCTAGTAAGCCCGGACATGTGTAGTGAGTATAGTAGTGAGTGAGTGTGCAATGCTACGCTGCTTTTGTCAGCCAGGCTGTCAGTCTAGTAAGCCCGGACATGTGTAGTGAGTTTAGTAGTGAGTGTGCAATTCTACGCTGCTTCTGTCAGTCAGGGTGTCGGTCTAGTAAGCCCGGACATGTGAAGTGAGTATAGTCGTTAGTGTGCAATGCTACGCTGCTTCTGTGAGCGGGCTGTCAGTCTAGTAAGCCCGGACATGTGTAGTGAGTATAGTAGTGAGTGTGCAATGCTACGCTGCTTCTGTCAGCCAGGCTGTCAGTCTAGTAAGCCCGGACATGTGTAGTGAGTATAGTCGTTAGTGTGCAATGCTACGCTGCTTCTGTGAGCGGGCTGTCAGTCTAGTAAGCCCGGAACTGTGTAGTGAGTATAGTAGTGAGTGTGCAATGCTACGCTGCTTCTGTCAGCCAGGCTGTCAGTCTAGTAAGCCCGGACATGTGTAGTGAGTATAGTAGTGAGTGTGCAATGCTACGCTGCTTCTGTCAGCCAGGCTGTCAGTCTAGTAAGCCCGGACATGTGTAGTGAGTATAGTAGTAAGTGTGCAATGCTACGCTGCTTCTGTCAGCCAGGCTGTCAGTCTAGTAAGCCCGGACATGTGTAGTGAGTATAGTAGTAAGTGTGCAATGCTACGCTGCTTCTGTCAGCCACGCTGTCAGTCTAGTAAGCCCGGACATGTGTAGTGAGTATAGTAGTGAGTGACTGTGCAATGCTACGCTGCTTCTGTCAGCCAGGCTGTCAGTCTAGTAAGCCCGGACATGTGTAGTGAGTATAGTAGTGAGTGTGCAATGCTACGCTACTTCTGTGAGCCAGGCTGTCAGTCTAGTAAGCCCGGACATGTGTAGTGAGTATAGTAGTGAGTGTGCAATGCAACGCTGCTTCTGTCAGCCAGGCTGTCAGTCTAGTAAGCCCGGACATGTGTAGTGAGTATAGAAGTGAGTGTGCAATGCTACGCTGATTCTGTGAGCCAGGCTGTCAGTCTAGTAAGCCCGAACATGTGTAGTGAGTATAGTAGTGAGTGAGTGTGCAATGCTACGCTGTTTCTGTGAGCCAGGCTGTCAGTCTAGTAAGCCCGGACATGTGTAGTGAGTATAGTAGTGAGTGTGCAAAGCTACGCTGCTTCTGTGAGCCAGGCTGTCAGTCTAGTAAGCCAAGACATGTGAAGTGAGTATAGTAGTGAGTGTGCAATGCTACGCTGCTTCTGTCAGCCAGGCTGTCACTCTAGTAAGCCCTGACATATGTAGTGAGTATAGTAGTGAATGAGTGTGCAATGCTACGCTGCTTCTGTGAGCCAGAATGTGTGTCTAGTAAGCCGGGACATGTGTATTTAGTATAGTAGTGAGTGTTCATTGCTACGCTGCTTCTGACAGCCAGGCTGTCAGTCTAGTAAGCCCGGACATGTGTAGTGAGTATAGTAGTGAGTGGGCTAAGCTACGCTGCTTCTGTCAGCCAGGCTGTCAGTCTAGTAAGCCCGAACATGTGTAGAGAGTATAGTAGTGAGTGTGCAATGCTACGTTTCTTCTGTGAGCCAGGCTGTCAGTCTAGTAAGCCCTGACATGTGTAGTGAGTATAGTAGTGAATGTGTGCAATGCTACGCTGCTTCTGTCAGCCAGGCTGTCAGTCTAGTAAGCCCGGACATGTGTTGTGAGTATAGTAGTGAGTGAGTGTGCAATGCTACGCTGCTTCTGTGAGCCAGGCTGTCAGTCTAGTAAGCCAAGACATGTGAAGTGAGTATAGTAGTGAGTGTGCAATGCTACGCTGCTTCTGTCAGCCAGGCTGTCAGTCTAGTAAGCCCTGACATGTGTAGTGAGTATAGTAGTGAATGTGTGCAATGCTACGCTGCTTCTGTGAGCCAGGCTGTCAGTCTAGTAAGCCCGGACATGTGTAGTGAGTATAGTAGTAAGTGTGCAATGCTACGCTGCTTCTGTCAGTCAGGCTGTCGGTCTAGTAAGCCCGGACATGTGTAGTGAGTATAGTCGTTAGTGTGCAATGCTACGCTGCTTCTGTGAGCGGGCTGTCAGTCTAGTAAGCCCGGACATGTGTTGTGAGTATAGTAGTGAGAATGCAATGCTACGCTGCTTCTGTCAGCCAGGCTGTCAGTCTAGTAAGCCCGGACATGTGTAGTGAGTATAGTCGTTAGTGTGCAATGCTACGCTGCTTCTGTGAGCAGGCTGTCAGTCTAGTAAGCCCGGACATGTGAAGTGAGTATAGTCGTGAGTGTGCAATGCTACGCTGCTTGTGTGAGCAGGCTGTCAGTCTAGTAAGCCCGGACATGTGAAGTGAGTATAGTCGTGAGTGTGCAATGCTACGCTGCTTCTGTCAGCCAGGCTGTCAGTCTAGTAAGCCCGGACATTTGTAGTGAGGATAGTAGTGAGTGAGTGTGCAATGCAACGCTGCTTCTGTGAGCCAGGCTGTCAGTCTAGTAAGCCCGGACATGTGAAGTGAGTATAGTCGTGAGTGTGCAATGCTACGCTGCTTCTGTCAGCCAGGCTGTCAGTCTAGTAAGCCCGGACATTTGTAGTGAGGATAGTAGTGAGTGAGTGTGCAATGCAACGCTGCTTCTGTGAGCCAGGCTGTCAGTCAAGTAAGCCCGGAAAAGTGTAGTGAGTATAGTAGTGAGTGAGTGTGCAAAGCTACGCTGCTTCTGTCAGCCAGGCTGTCAGTATAGTAAGCCCGGACATGTGTAGTGAGTATAGTAGTGACTGAGTGTG
This sequence comes from Isoperla grammatica, assembly GCA_945910005.1. Lineage (NCBI taxonomy): Eukaryota > Metazoa > Arthropoda > Insecta > Plecoptera > Perlodidae > Isoperla > Isoperla grammatica. The sequence goes on from OX246745.1 coordinate 37,396,180, forward strand.
CAATGCTACGCTGCTTCTGTCAGCCAGGCTGTCAGTATAGTAAGCCCGGACATGTGTAGTGAGTATAGTAGTGAGTGAGTGTGCAATGCTACGCTGCTTCTGTCAGCCAGGCTGTCAGTCTAGTAAGCCCGGACATGAGAAGTGAGTATAGTAGTGAGTGAGTGTGCAATGCTTCGTTGCTTCTGTGAGCCAGGCTGTCAGTCTAGTAAGCCCGGACATGTGTAGTGAGAAAAGTAGTGAGTGTGCAATGCTACGCTGCTTCTGTGAGCCAGGCTGTCAGTCTAGTAAGCCCGGACATGTGTAGTGAGTATAGTAGTGAGTGTGCAATGCTACGCTGCTTCTGTGAGCCAGGCTGTCAGTCTAGTAAGCCCGGACATGTGTAGTGAGTATAGTAGTGAGAGTGCAATGCTACGCTGCTTCTTTGAGCCAGGCTGTCAGTCTAGTAAGCCCGGACATGTGTAGTGAGTATAGTAGTGAGTGTGCAATGCTATGCTGCTTCTGTCAGCCAGGCTGTCAGTCAAGTAAGCCCGGCCATGTGTAGTGAGTATAGAAGTGATTGAGTGTGCAATGCTACGCTGCTTCTGTGAGCCATGCTGTCAGTCTAGTAAGCCCGGCCATGTGAAGTGAGTATAGTAGTGAGTGTGCAATGCTACGCTGCTTCTGTGAGCCAGGCTGTCAGTCTAGCAAGCCCGGACATGTGTGGTGAGTATAGAAGTGAGTGAGTGTGCAATGCTACGCTGCTTCTGTGAGCCAGGCTGTCAGTCTAGTAAGCCCGGACATGTGTAGTGAGTATAGTAGTGAGTGTGCAATGCTACGCTGCTTCTGTCAGCCAGGCTGTCAGTCTAGTAACCCCGGACAGGTGTAGTGAGTATAGTAGTGAGTGAGTGTGCAATGCTACGCTGCTTCTGTGAGCCAGGCTGTCAGTCTAGTAAGCCCGGCCATGTGTAGTGAGTATAGAAGTGAGTGAGTGTGCAATGCAACGCTGCTTCTGTCAGCCAGGCTGTCAGTCTAGTAAGCCCGGACATGTGTAGTGAGTATAGAATCGAGTGAGTGTGCAATGCTACGCTGCTTCTGTCAGCCAGGCTGTCATTCTAGTAAGCCCGGACATGTGTAGTGAGTATAGTAGTGAGTGAGTGTGCAATGCTACGCTGCTTCTGTGAGCCAGGCTGTCAGTCTAGTAAGCCCGGCCATGTGTAGTGAGTATAGAAAAGAGTGAGTGTGCAATGCTTCGCTGCTTCTGTCAGCCAGGCTGTCAGTCTAGTAAGCCCGGACATGTGTAGTGAGTATAGAAGTGAGTGAGTGTGCAATGCTACGCTGCTTCTGTCAGCCAGGCTGTCAGTCTAGTAAGCCCGGACATGTGTAGTGAGTATAGAAGTGAGTGAGTGTGCAATGCTACGCTGTTTCTGTCAGCCAGGCTGTCAGTCTAGTAAGCCCGGACATGTGTAGTGAGTATAGAAGTGAGTGAGTGTGCAATGCTACGCTGCTTCTGTGAGCCAGGCTGTCAGTCAAGTAAGCCCGGACATGTGTTGTGAGTACAGTAGTGAGTGAACAATGCTACGCTGCTTCTGTGAGCCAGGCTGTCAGTCTAGTAAGCCCGGACATGTGCAGTGAGTATAGAAGTGAGTGAGTGTGCAATGCTACGCTGCTTCTGTCAGCCAGGCTGTGAGTCTAGTAAGCCCGGACATGTGTAGTGATTATAGAAGTGAGTGAGTGTGCAATGCTACGCTGCTTCTGTCAGTCTAGTAGGCCCGGACATTTTGTAGTGAGTATAGTAGTGAGTGAGTGTGCAATGCTACGCTGCTTCTGTCAGCCAGGCTGTCAGTCTAGTAAGCCCGGCCATGTGTAGTGAGTATAGAAGTGATTGAGTGTGCAATGCTACGCTGATTCTGTGAGCCAGGCTGTCAGTCTAGTAAGCCCGGACATGTGTAGTGAGTATAAAAGTGAGTGTGTGTGCAATGCTTCGCTGCTTCTGTGAGCCAGGCTGTCAGTCTAGTAAGCCCGGACATGTGTAGTGAGTATGGTAGTGAGTGTGCAATGCTACGCTGCTTCTGTCAGCCAGGCTGTCAGTCTAGTAACCCCGGACATGTATAGTGAGTATAGTAGTGAATGTGCAATGCTACGCTGCTTCTGTGAGCCAGGCTGTCATTGTAGTAAGCCCGGACATGTGTAGTGAGTATAGTATTGAGTGTGCAATGCTAAGCTGCTTCTGTCAGCCAGGCAATCAGTCTAGTAAGCCCGGACATGTGTAGTGAGTATAGCAGTGAGTGTGCAATGCTACGCTGCTTCTGTGAGCCAGGCTGTCAGTTAGTAGGCCCGTACATTGCCCTATCTGGTAATAGACTGCCGCGGGCTCATAACAGGACTCGAAAATCATCTTCCCACATTTACACATTCCAAGAGCGTAGTTCCCATGTTTGGACCATAGATTGCACCAATACGTCCGTAGACAGTATTGATGCACCTTGCCCAGTGTTTGGCCCCTTCCCCTAGTAGGCCCCTAGTAGGCTCCCATTTAGCCCCCAGTTAGCCCCCAGTGGTAGGTCGATTAAGGCTGGTGTTACAACTTATGCCAGAAAGAGAATTATTAGGACCTCTTTTGAGTCATGGGTGCATATTTGAGAGCACTTTTTAATCATCTAGTTTTTCAAATCTTTATTCATCGCTTGTAGCCTTCATCAATTTTCCACTTTCTACTTTCTCTCTTCTTCCTACTGGCCAGTCCTCTTCCATCGCCCACATACCCCGTTAAGGGCAGTATTCCAGTTTGAAGCGATTGATGAATATGTGATAAATGCCCAATAGAAAATAGGAATCAAGACAAATCTCGTAAATCGGTTACTGGTTTATTGATAATGAGGGAGCGAGGTCGATTGTTGCGCGAAAACTACGTAGACCAGTACACACATAGGGAAACTCCCCCTCCCCCCTGCGGAATATTGTAGACCTATATATTATGATAAAGTGATAAATTTGAAGTAGAACTTGACTTGTTCGTCACATGGCCAGTGGTGGGTGTGGCACCCAGGGGTGTCCAAAAGGTGAATTTTGCTGATTTTGTGACCATAAATTTTTTTTTTACAGCCAAACCAATAAACCGACTGATATATCTTTGTTGAAACTTCTTTCTCATTGATTGTTGTTTATTCTTTGATTGTATGTTTTGAGGTGTTTGATCAACAGACATATCTTTGTTGAAACTTCTTTGTCATTGATTGTTGTTTATTCTTTGATTGTATGTATTAAGGTGTTTGATCAACAAACATATCTTTGTTGAAACTTCTTTGTCATTGATTGTTGTTTATTCTTTGATTGTATGTATTGAGGTGTTTGATCAACAGACATATCTTCGTTGAAACTTCTTTGTCATTGATTGTTGTTTATTCTTTGATTGTATGTATTGAGGTGTTTGATCAACAAACATATCTTTGTTTAAACTTCTTTGTCATTGATTGTTGTTTATTCTTTGATTGTTTGTATTGAGGTGTTTGATCAACAGACATATCTTTGTTGACACTTCTTTGTCATTGATTGTTGTTTACTCTTTGATTGTATGTATTGAGGTGTTTGATCAACAGACACATCTTTGTTGAAACTTCTTTGTTATTGATTGTTGTTTAGTCTTTGATGGTATGTATTGAGGTGTTTGATCAACAGACACATCTATGTTGAAACTTCTTTGACATTGATTGTTGTTTATTCTTTGATTGTTTGTATTGAGGTGTTTGATCAACAGACTTATCTTTGTTGAAACTACTTTGTCATTGATTGTTGTTTATTCTTTGATTGTATGAATTGAGGTGTTTGATCAACAGTCATATCTTCGTTGAAACTTCCTTGTCATTGATTGTTGTTTATTCTTTGATTGTATGTATTGAGGTGTTTGATTAACAGACATATCTTTGTTGAACCTTCTTTGTCATTGATTGTTGTTTATTCTTTGATTGTATGTATTGGGGTGTTTGATCAACAGACATATCTTCGTTGAAACTTCTTTGTCATCGATTGTTGTTTATTCTTTGATTGTATGTATTAAGGTGTTTGATCAACAGACATATCTTTGTTGAAACTTCTTTGTCATTGATTGTTGTTTATTCTTTGATTGTATGTATTGAGGTGTTTGATCAACAAACATATCTTTGTTGAAACTTCCTTGTCATTGATTGTTGTTCATTCTTTGATTATATGTATTGAGGTGTTTGATCAACAGACATATCTTTGTTGAAACGTCTTTGTCATTGATTGTTGTTTATTCTTCGATTGTATGTATTGAGGTGTTTGTTCAACAGACATATCTTCGTTGAAACTTCTTTGTCATTGATTGTTGTTTATTCTTTGATTGTATGTATTGAGTTGTTTGATCAACAGACATATCTTTGTTGAAACTTCTTTGTCATTGATTGTTGTTTATTCTTTGATTGTATGTATTGAGGTGTTTGATCAAAAGACATATCTTTGTTGAAACTTCTTTGTCATTGATTGTTGTTTATTCTTTGATTGTATGTATTGGGGTGTTTGATCAACAGACTTATCTTCGTTGAAACTTCCTTGTCATTGATTGTTTGTTTATTCTTTGATTGTATGTATTGAGGTGTTTGATCAACAGACATATCTTTGTTGAAACTTCTTTGTCATTGATTGTTGCTTCTGTCAGCCAGGCTGTCAGTCTAGTAAGCCCGGACATGTGTAGTGAGTATAGTAGTGAGTGTGCAATGCTACGCTGCTTCTGTGAGCCACGCTGTCAGTCTAGTAAGCCCGGACATGTGAAGTGAGTATACTAGTGAGTGAGTATGCAATGCTACGCTGCTTCTGTGAACCAGGCTGTCAGTCTAGTAAGCCCGGACATGTGTAGTGAGTATAGTAGTGAGTGTGCAATGCTACGCTGCTTCTGTGAGCCAGGCTGTCAGTCTAGTAAGCCCGGACATGTGTAGTGAGTATAGAAGTGAGTGAGTGTGCAATGCTACGCTGCTTCTGTGAGCCAGCCTGTCAGTCTAGTAAGCCCGGACATGTGTAGTGAGTATAGTAGTGAGTGTGCAATGCTACGTTGCTTCTGTGAGCCAGGCTGTCAGTCTAGTAAGCCCGGACATGTGTAGTGAGTATAGTAGTGAGTGTGCAATGCTACGCTGCTTCTGTTAGCCAGGCTGTCAGTCTAGTAAGCCAATACATGTGTAGTGAGTATAGTAGTGAGTGTGCAATGCTACGCTGCTTCTGTCAGCCAGGCTGTCAGTCTAGTCAGCCCTGACATGTGCAGTGAGTATAGTAGTGAGTGAGTGTGCAATGCTACGCTGCTTCTGTCAGCCAGGCTGTCAGTCTAGTAAGCCCGGACATGTGTAGTGAGTATAGTAGTGAGTGTGCAATGCTACGCTGCTTCTGTGAGCCAGGCTGTCAGTCTAGTAAGCCCGGACATGTGCAGTGAGTATAGTAGTGAGCGAGTGTGCAATGCTACGCTGCTTCTGTCAGCCAGGCTGTGAGTCTAGTAAGCCCGGACATGTGTAGTGAGTATAGTAGTGAGTGAGTGTGCAATGCTACGCTGCTTCTGTCAGTCTAGTAGGCCCGGACATGTGTAGTGAGTATAGTAGTGAGTGAGTGTGCAATGCTACGCTGCTACTGTCAGCCAGGCTTTCAGTCTTGTAAGCCCGGCCACGTGTAGTGAGTATAGAAGTGAGTGAGTGTGCAATGCTACGCTGCTTCTGTCAGCCAGGCTGTCAGTCAAGTAAGCCCAAACATGTGTAGTGAGTATAGTAGGGAGTGAGTGTGCAATGCTACGCTGCTTCTGTCAGCCAGGCTGTCAGTCTAGTAATCCCGGACATGTGAAGTGAGTATAGTAGTGAGTGAGTGTGCAATGCTACGCTTCTTCTGTGAGCCAGGCTGTCAGTCTAGTAAGCCCGGACATGTGTAGTGAGTATAGTAGTAAGTGTGCAATGCTACGCTGCTTCTGTCAGCCAGGCTGTCAGTCTAGTAATCCCGGACATGTGAAGTGAGTATAGTAGTGAGTGAGTGTGCAATGCTACGCTTCTTCTGTGAGCCAGGCTGTCAGTCTAGTAAGCCCGGACATGTGTAGTGAGTATAGTAGTAAGTGTGCAATGCTACGCTGCTTCTGTCAGCCGGGCTGTCAGTCTAGTAAGCCCGGACATGTGTAGTGAGTATAGTAGTGAGTGTGCAATGCTACGCTGCTTCCGTGAGCCAGTCTGTCTGTCTAGTAAGCCCGGACATGTGTAGTGAGTATAGTAGTGAGTGTGCAATGCTACGCTGCTTCTGTCAGCCAGGCAATCAGTCTAGTAAGCCCGGACATGTGTAGTGAGTATAGTAGTGAGTGTGCAATGCTACGCTGCTTCTGTCAGCCAGGCAATCAGTCTAGTAAGCCCGGACATGTGTAGTAAGTATAGTAGTGAGTGTGCAATGCTACGCTGCTTCTGTGAGCCAGGCTGTCAGTTAGTAGGCCCGTACATTGCCCTCGCTGGTTTTAGACTGCCGCGGGTCTCATTACAGGACTCGAAAATCATCTTCCCACATTTACACATTCCAAGAGCGTAGTTCCCATGTCTGAACCATAGATAGCACCATAACGTCCGTAGACAGTATTGATGCACCTTGCCCAGTGTTTGGCCCCTTCCCCTAGTAGGCCCCTAGTAGGCTCCTTTTTAGCCCCCAGTAAGCCCCCAGGGGTAGGTCGATTTAGGCTATTATTACAACTTATGCCAGAAAGAGAATTATTAGGACCTCTTTTGAGTCATGGGTGCATATTTGAGAGACCTTTTTAAACATCTAGTTTTTCAAATCTGTATTCTTCGCACGTAGCCTTCATCAATATTCCACTTTCTACTTTCTCTCTTCTTCCTAATGGCCAGTCCTCTTCCATCGCCCACAAACCCCGTTAAGGGCAGTATTCCAGTTTCAAGCGATGGATGAATATGTGATAAATGCCCAATAGAAAAAAGGAATCAAGACAAATCTCGTAAATCGGTTACTGGTTTATTGATAATGAGGGAGCGAGGTCGATTGTTGCGCGAAAACTACGTAGACCAGTACACACATAGGGAAACTCCCCCTCCGCCCCTGCGGAATATTGTAGACCTATATATTATGATAAAGTGATAAATTTGGAGTAGAACTTGACTTGTTCGTCACATGGCCAGTGGTGGGTGTGGCACCCAGGGGTGTCCAAAAGGTGAATTTTGCTGATTTTGTGACCATAAATTATTTTTTTACAGCCAAACCAATAAACCGACTGATATCTCTTTGTTGAAACTTCTTTGTCATTGATTGTTGTTTATTCTTTGATTGTATGTATTGAGGTGTTTGATCAACAGACACATCTTTGTTGAAACTTCCTTGTCATTGATTGTTGTTTATTCTTTGATTGTATGTATTGAGGTGTTTGATCAACAGACATATCTTTGTTGAAACTTCTTTGTCATTGATTGTTGTTTATTCTTTGATTGTATGTATTGAAGTGTTTGATCAACAGACATATCTTTGTTGAAACTTCTTTGTCATTGATTGTTGTTTATTCTTTGATTGTATGTATTGAGGTGTTTGATCAACAGACATATCTTTGTTGAAACTTCTTTGTCATTGATTGTTGTTTATTCCTTGATTGTATGTATTGAGGTGTTTGATCAACAAACATATCTTTGTTGAAACTTCTTTGTCATTGATTGTTGTTTATTCCTTGATTGTATGTATTGAGGTGTTTGATCAACAGACATATCTTTGTTGAAACTTCTTTGTCATTGATTGTTGTTTATTCTTTGATTGTATGTATTGAAGTGTTTGATCAACAGACATATCTTTGTTGAAACTTCTTTGTCATTGATTGTTGTTTATTCTTTGATTGTATGTATTGAGGTGTTTGATCAACAAACATATCTTTGTTGAAACTTCTTTGTCATTGATTGTTGTTTATTCTTTGATTGTATGTATTGAGGTGTTTGATCAACAGACATATCTTTGTTGAAACTTCTTTGTCATTGATTGTTGTTTATTCCTTGATTGTATGTATTGAGGTGTTTGATCAACAGACACATCTATGTTGAAACTTCTTTGTCATTGATTGTTGTTTATTCTTTGATTGTTTGTATTGAGGTGTTTGATCAACAGACTTATCTTTGTTGAAACTTCTTTGTCATTGATTGTTGTTTATTCTTTGATTGTATGTATTGAGGTGTTTGATCAACAGTCATATCTTCGTTGAAACTTCCTTGTCATTGATTGTTGTTTATTCTTTGATTGTATGTATTGAGGTGTTTGATCAACAGACATATCTTTGTTGAACCTTCTTTGTCATTGATTGTTGTTTATTCTTTGATTGTACGTATTGGGGTGTTTGATCAACAGACATATCTTCGTTGAAACTTCTTTGTCATCGTTTGTTGTTTATTTTTTGATTGTATGTATTGAGGTGTTTGATCAACAGACATATCTTTGTTGAACCTTCTTTGTCATTGATTGTTGTTTATTCTTTGATTGTATGTATTGAGGTGTTTGATCAACAAACATATCTTTGTTGAAACTTCCTTGTCATTGATTGTTGTTCATTCTTTGATTATATGTATTGAGGTGTTTGATCAACAGACATATCTTTGTTGAAGTGTCTTTGTCATTGATTGTTGTTTATTCTTTGATTGTATGTATTGAGGTGTTTGTTCAACAGACATATCTTCGTTGAAACTTCTTTGTCATTGATTGTTGTTTATTCTTTGATTGCATGTATTGAGTTGTTTGATCAACAGACATATCTTTGTTGAAACTTCTTTGTCATTGATTGTTGTTTATTCTTTGATCTTTTGTATTGAGGTGTTTGATCAACAGACATATCTTTGTTATAACTTCTTTGTCATTGATTGTTGTTTATTCTTTGATTGTATGTATTGAGGTGTTTGATCAACAGACATATCTTCGTTGAAACTTCCTTGTCATTGATTGTTAGTTTATTCTTTGATTGAATGTATTGAGGTGTTTGATCAACAAACATATCTTTGTTGAAACTTCTTTGTCATTGATTGTTGCTTCTGTCAGCCAGGCTGTCAGTCTAGTAAGCCCGGACATGTGTATTGAGTATAGAAGTGAGTGAGTGTGCAATGCATCGCTGCTTCTGTCAGCCAGGCTGTCAGTCTAGTAAGCCCGGACATGTGTAGTGAGTATAGTAGTGAGTGTGCAATGCTACGCTGCTTCTGTGAGCCAGGCTGTCAGTCAAGTAAGCCCGGACATGTGTAGTGAGTATAGTATTGAGTGAGTGTGCAATGCTACTTTGCTTCTGTCAGCCAGGCTGTCAGTCTTGTAAGCCCGGACATGTGAAGTGAGTATAGTAGTGAGTGTGCAATGCTACGCTGCTTCTGTAAGCCAGGCTGTCAGTCTAGTAAGCCCGGACATGTGTAGTGAGTATAGTAGTGAGTGAGTGTGCAATGCTACGCTGCTTCTGTGAGCCAAGCTGTCAGTCTAGTAAGCCCGGACATGTGTAGTGAGTATAGTTGTGAGTGTGCAATGCTACGCTGCTTCTGTGAGCCAGGCTGTGAGTCAAATAAGCCCGGACATGTGTAGTGAGTATAGTAGTGAGTGAGTGTGCAATGCCACGCTGCTTCTGTCAGCCAGGCTGTCAGTCTTGTAAGCCCGGACATGTGTAGTGAGTATAGTAGTGAGTGTGCAATGCTACGCTACTTCTGTGAGCCAGACTGTCAGTCTTGTAAGCCCGGACATGTGTAGTGAGTACAGTAGTGAGTGTACAATGCTACGAAGCTTCTGTAAGCCAGGCTGTCAGTCTAGTAAGCCCGGACATGTGTAGTGAGTACAGTAGTGAGTGTACAATGCTACGAAGCTTCTGTAAGCCAGGCTGTCAGTCTAGTAAGCCCGGACATGTGTAGTGAGTATAGTAGTGAGTGAGTGTGCAATGCTACGCTGCTTTTGTCAGCCAGGCTGTCAGTCTTGTAAGCCCGGACATGTGTAGTGAGTATAGTAGTGAGTGAGTGTGCAATGCTACGCTGCTTTTGTCAGCCAGGCTGTCAGTCTTGTAAGCCCGGACATGTGTAGTGAGTACAGTAGTGAGTGTACAATGCTACGAAGCTTTTGTCAGCCAGGCTGTCAGTCTAGTAAGCCCGGACATGTGTAGTGAGTTTAGTAGTGAGTGTGCAATTCTACGCTGCTTCTGTCAGTCAGGGTGTCGGTCTAGTAAGCCCGGACATGTGAAGTGAGTATAGTCGTTAGTGTGCAATGCTACGCTGCTTCTGTGAGCGGGCTGTCAGTCTAGTAAGCCCGGACATGTGTAGTGAGTATAGTAGTGAGTGTGCAATGCTACGCTGCTTCTGTCAGCCAGGCTGTCAGTCTAGTAAGCCCGGACATGTGTAGTGAGTATAGTCGTTAGTGTGCAATGCTACGCTGCTTCTGTGAGCGGGCTGTCAGTCTAGTAAGCCCGGAACTGTGTAGTGAGTATAGTAGTGAGTGTGCAATGCTACGCTGCTTCTGTCAGCCAGGCTGTCAGTCTAGTAAGCCCGGACATGTGTAGTGAGTATAGTAGTGAGTGTGCAATGCTACGCTGCTTCTGTCAGCCAGGCTGTCAGTCTAGTAAGCCCGGACATGTGTAGTGAGTAAAGTAGTAAGTGTGCAATGCTACGCTGCTTCTGTCAGCCAGGCTGTCAGTCTAGTAAGCCCGGACATGTGTAGTGAGTATAGTAGTAAGTGTGCAATGCTACGCTGCTTCTGTCAGCCACGCTGTCAGTCTAGTAAGCCCGGACATGTGTAGTGAGTATAGTAGTGAGTGACTGTGCAATGCTACGCTGCTTCTGTGAGCCAGGCTGTCAGTCTAGTAAGCCCGGACATGTGTAGTGAGTATAGTAGTGAGTGAGTGTGCAATGCTACGCTGCTTCTTTGAGCCAGGCTGTCAGTCTAGTAAGCCCAGACATGTGTAGTGAGTATAGTAGTGAGTGAGTGTGCAATGCAACGCTGCTTCTGTCAGCCAGGCTGTCAGTCTAGTAAGCCCGGACATGTGTTGTGAGTATAGAAGTGAGTGTGCAATGCTACGCTGATTCTGTGAGCCAGGCTGTCAGTCTAGTAAGCCCGAACATGTGTAGTGAGTATAGTAGTGAGTGAGTGTGCAATGCTACGCTGTTTCTGTGAGCCAGGCTGTCAGTCTAGTAAGCCCGGACATGTGTAGTGAGTATAGTAGTGAGTGTGCAAAGCTACGCTGCTTCTGTGAGCTAGGCTGTCAGTCTAGTAAGCCAAGACATGTGAAGTGAGTATAGTAGTGAGTGTGCAATGCTACGCTGCTTCTGTCAGCCAGGCTGTCACTCTTGTAAGCCCTGACATATGTAGTGAGTATAGTAGTGAATGAGTGTGCAATGCTACGCTGCTTCTGTGAGCCAGAATGTGAGTCTAGTAAGCCGGGACATGTGTATTTAGTATAGTAGTGAGTGTGCATTGCTACGCTGCTTCTGACAGCCAGGCTGTCAGTCTAGTAAGCCCGGACATGTGTAGTGAGTATAGTAGTGAGTGGGCTAAGCTACGCTGCTTCTGTCAGCCAGGCTGTCAGTCTAGTAAGCCCGAACATGTGTAGAGAGTATAGTAGTGAGTGTGCAATGCTACGTTTCTTCTGTGAGCCAGGCTGTCAGTCTAGTAAGCCCGGACATGTGTAGTGAGTATAGTAGTGAGTGTGCAATGCTACGTTGCTTCTGTGAGCCAGGCTGTCAGTCTAGTAAGCCCGGACATGTGTAGTGAGTATAGTAGTGAGTGTGCAATGCTACGCTGCTTCTGTGAGCCAGGCTGTCAGTCTAGTAAGCCAAGACATGTGAAGTGAGTATAGTAGTGAGTGTGCAATGCTACGCTGCTTCTGTCAGCCAGGCTGTCAGTCTAGTAAGCCCTGACATGTGTAGTGAGTATAGTAGTGAATGTGTGCAATGCTACGCTGCTTCTGTCAGCCAGGCTGTCAGTCTAGTAAGCCCGGACATGTGTTGTGAGTATAGTAGTGAGTGAGTGTGCAATGCTACGCTGCTTCTGTGAGCCAGGCTGTCAGTCTAGTAAGCCAAGACATGTGAAGTGAGTATAGTAGTGAGTGTGCAATGCTACGCTGCTTCTGTCAGCCAGGCTGTCAGTCTAGTAAGCCCTGACATGTGTAGTGAGTATAGTAGTGAATGTGTGCAATGCTACGCTGCTTCTGTGAGCCAGGCTGTCAGTCTAGTAAGCCCGGACATGTGTAGTGAGTAAAGTAGTGAGTGAGCAATGCTACGCTGCTTCTGTCAGCCAGGTTAGCCCGGCCATGTGTAGTGAGTATAGTAGTGATTGAGTGTTCAATGCTACGCTGCTTTTGTCAGCCAGGCTGTCAGTCTAGTAAGCCCGGACATGAGAAGTGAGTTTAGTAGTGAGTGTGCAATGCTACGCTGCTTCTGTCAGCCAGGCTGTCAGTCTAGTAAGCCCGGACATGTGTAGTGAGTATAGTAGTGAGTGTGCAATGCTACGCTGCTTCTGTCAGTCAGGCTATCGGTCTAGTAAGCCCGGACATGTGTAGTGAGTATAGTCGTTAGTGTGCAATGCTACGCTGCTTCTGTGAGCGGGCTGTCAGTCTAGTAAGCCCGGACATGTGTTGTGAGTATAGTAGTGAGAATGCAATTCTACGCTGCTTCTGTCAGCCAGGCTGTCAGTCTAGTAAGCCCGGACATGTGTAGTGAGTATAGTCGTTAGTGTGCAATGCTACGCTGCTTCTGTGAGCAGGCTGTCAGTCTAGTAAGCCCGGACATGTGAAGTGAGTATAGTCGTGAGTGTGCAATGCTACGCTGCTTCTGTCAGCCAGGCTGTCAGTCTAGTAAGCCCGGACATGTGTTGTGAGTATAGTAGTGAATGTGCAATGCTACGCTGCTTCTGTGAGCCAGGCTGTCAGTCTAGTAAGCCAAGACATGTGAAGTGAGTATAGTAGTGAGTGTGCAATGCTACGCTGCTTCTGTCAGCCAGGCTGTCAGTCTAGTAAGCCCGGACATGTGTAGTGAGTATAGTAGTGACTGTGCAATGCTACGCTGATTCTGTCAGCCAGGCTGTCAGTCTAGTAAGCCCGGACATTTGTAGTGAGGATAGTAGTGAGTGACTGTGCAATGCTACGCTGCTTCTGTCAGCCAGGCTGTATGTCTAGTAAGCCCGGAAAAGTGTAGTGAGTATAGTAGTGAGTGAGTGTGCAAAGCTACGCTGCTTCTGTCAGCCAGGCTGTCAGTATAGTAAGCCCGGACATGTGTAGTGAGTATAGTAGTGACTGAGTGTGCAATGCTACGCTGCTTCTGTCAGCCAGGCTGTCAGTATAGTAAGCCCGGACATGTGTAGTGAGTATAGTAGTGAGTGAGTGTGCAATGCTACGCTGCTTCTGTCAGCCAGGCTGTCAGTCTAGTAAGCCCGGACATGAGAAGTGAGTATAGTAGTGAGTGAGTGTGCAATGCTTCGTTGCTTCTGTGAGCCAGGCTGTCAGTCTAGTAAGCCCGGACATGTGTAGTGAGAAAAGTAGTGAGTGTGCAATGCTACGCTGCTTCTGTGAGCCAGGCTGTCAGTCTAGTAAGCCCGGACATGTGTAGTGAGTATAGTAGTGAGTGTGCAATGCTACGCTGCTTCTGTGAGCCAGGCTGTCAGTCTAGTAAGCCCGGACATGTGTAGTGAGTATAGTAGTGAGTGTGCAATGCTACGCTGCTTCTTTGAGCCAGGCTGTCAGTCTAGTAAGCCCGGACATGTGTAGTGAGTATAGTAGTGAGTGTGCAATGCTATGCTGCTTCTGTCAGCCAGGCTGTCAGCCAAGTAAGCCCGGCCATGTGTAGTGAGTATAGAAGTGATTGAGTGTGCAATGCTACGCTGCCTCTGTGAGCCATGCTGTCAGTCTAGTAAGCCCGGCCATGTGAAGTGAGTATAGTAGTGAGTGTGCAATGCTACGCTGCTTCTGTGAGCCAGGCTGTCAGTCTAGCAAGCCCGGACATGTGTGGTGAGTATAGAAGTGAGTGAGTGTGCAATGCTACGCTGCTTCTGTGAGCCAGGCTGTCAGTCTACTAAGCCCGGACATGTGTAGTGAGTATAGTAGTGAGTGTGTGTGCAATGCTTCGCTGCTTCTGTGAGCCAGGCTGTCAGTCTAGTAAGCCCGGACATGTGTAGTGAGTATAGTAGTGAGTGTGCAATGCTACGCTGCTTCTGTCAGCCAGGCTGTCAGTCTAGTAACCCCGGACAGGTGTAGTGAGTATAGTAGTGAGTGAGTGTGCAATGCTACGCTGCTTCTGTGAGCCAGGCTGTCAGTCTAGTAAGCCCGGCCATGTGTAGTGAGTATAGAAGTGAGTGAGTGTGCAATGCTACGCTGCTTCTGTCAGCCAGGCTGTCAGTCTAGTAAGCCCGGACATGTGTAGTGAGTATAGAAGTGAGTGAGTGTGCAATGCTACGCTGCTTCTGTCAGCCAGGCTGTCATTCTAGTAAGCCCGGACATGTGTAGTGAGTATAGTAGTGAGTGAGTGTGCAATGCTACGCTGCTTCTGTGAGCCAGGCTGTCAGTCTAGTAAGCCCGGCCATGTGTAGTGAGTATAGAAAAGAGTGAGTGTGCAATGCTACGCTGCTTCTGTCAGCCAGGCTGTCAGTCTAGTAAGCCCGGACATGTGTAGTGAGTATAGAAGTGAGTGAGTGTGCAATGCTACGCTGCTTCTGTCAGCCAGGCTGTCAGTCTAGTAAGCCCGGACATGTGTAGTGAGTATAGAAGTGAGTGAGTGTGCAATGCTACGCTGCTTCTGTCAGCCAGGCTGTCAGTCTAGTAAGCCCGGACATGTGTAGTGAGTATAGAAGTGAGTGAGTGTGCAATGCTACGCTGCTTCTGTGAGCCAGGCTGTCAGTCAAGTAAGCCCGGACATGTGTTGTGAGTACAGTAGTGAGTGAACAATGCTACGCTGCTTCTGTGAGCCAGGCTGTCAGTCTAGTAAGCCCGGACATGTGCAGTGAGTATAGAAGTGAGTGAGTGTGCAATGCTACGCTGCTTCTGTCAGCCAGGCTGTGAGTCTAGTAAGCCCGGACATGTGTAGTGATTATAGAAGTGAGTGAGTGTGCAATGCTACGCTGCTTCTGTCAGTCTAGTAGGCCCGGACATTTGTAGTGAGTATAGTAGTGAGTGAGTGTGCAATGCTACGCTGCTTCTGTCAGCCAGGCTGTCAGTCTAGTAAGCCCGGCCATGTGTAGTGAGTATAGTAGTGATTGAGTGTGCAATGCTACGCTGATTCTGTGAGCCAGGCTGTCAGTCTAGTAAGCCCGGACATGTGTAGTGAGTATAAAAGTGAGTGTGTGTGCAATGCTTCGCTGCTTCTGTGAGCCAGGCTGTCAGTCTAGTAAGCCCGGACATGTGTAGTGAGTATGGTAGTGAGTGTGCAATGCTACGCTGCTTCTGTCAGCCAGGCTGTCAGTCTAGTAACCTCGGACATGTATAGTGAGTATAGTAGTGAATGTGCAATGCTACGCTGCTTCTGTGAGCCAGGCTGTCATTGTAGTAAGCCCGGACATGTGTAGTGAGTATAGTATTGAGTGTGCAATGCTAAGCTGCTTCTGTCAGCCAGGCAATAGTCTAGTAAGCCCGGACATGTGTAGTGAGTATAGCAGTGAGTGTGCAATGCTACGCTGCTTCTGTGAGCCAGGCTGTCAGTTAGTAGGCCCGTACATTGCCCTATCTGGTAATAGACTGCCGCGGGCTCATAACAGGACTCGAAAATCATCTTCCCACATTTACACATTCCAAGAGCGTAGTTCCCATGTCTGGACCATAGATTGCACCAATACGTCCGTAGACAGTATTGATGCACCTTGCCCAGTGTTTGGCCCCTTCCCCTAGTAGGCCCCTAGTAGGCTCCCATTTAGCCCCCAGTTAGCCCCCAGTGGTAGGTCGATTAAGGCTGGTGTTACAACTTATGCCAGAAAGAGAATTATTAGGACCTCTTTTGAGTCATGGGTGCATATTTGAGAGCACTTTTTAATCATCTAGTTTTTCAAATCTTTATTCATCGCTTGTAGCCTTCATCAATTTTCCACTTTCTACTTTCTCTCTTCTTCCTACTGGCCAGTCCTCTTCCATCGCCCACATACCCCGTTAAGGGCAGTATTCCAGTTTGAAGCGATGGATGAATATGTGATAAATGCCCAATAGAAAATAGGAATCAAGACAAATCTCGTAAATCGGTTACTGGTTTATTGATAATGAGGGAGCGAGGTCGATTGTTGCGCGAAAACTACGTAGACCAGTACACACATAGGGAAACTCCCCCTCCCCCCTGCGGAATATTGTAGACCTATATATTATGATAAAGTGATAAATTTGAAGTAGAACTTGACTTGTTCGTCACATGGCCAGTGGTGGGTGTGGCACCCAGGGGTGTCCAAAAGGTGAATTTTGCTGATTTTGTGACCATAAATTATTTTTTTACAGCCAAACCAATAAACCGACTGATATATCTTTGTTGAAACTTCTTTCTCATTGATTGTTGTTTATTCTTTGATTGTATGTTTTGAGGTGTTTGATCAACAGACATATCTTTGTTGAAACTTCTTTGTCATTGATTGTTGTTTATTCTTTGATTGTATGTATTAAGGTGTTTGATCAACAAACATATCTTTGTTGAAACTTCTTTGTCATTGATTGTTGTTAATTCTTTGATTGTATGTATTGAGGTGTTTGATCAACAGACATATCTTTGTTGAAACTTCTTTGTCATTGATTGTTGTTTATTCTTTGATTGTATGTATTGAGGTGTTTGATCAACAGACATATCTTCGTTGAAACTTCTTTGTCATTGATTGTTGTTTATTCTTTGATTGTATGTATTGAGGTGTTTGATCAACAAACATATCTTTGTTTTAACTTCTTTGTCATTGATTGTTGTTTATTCTTTGATTGTTTGTATTGAGGTGTTTGATCAACAGACATATCTTTGTTGACACTTCTTTGTCATTGATTGTTGTTTACTCTTTGATTGTATGTATTGAGGTGTTTGATCAACAGACACATCTTTGTTGAAACTTCTTTGTTATTGATTGTTGTTAAGTCTTTGATGGTATGTATTGAGGTGTTTGATCAACAGACACATCTATGTTGAAACTTCTTTGTCATTGATTGTTGTTTATTCTTTGATTGTTTGTATTGAGGTGTTTGATCAACAGACTTATCTTTGTTGAAACTACTTTGTCATTGATTGTTGTTTATTCTTTGATTGTATGAATTGAGGTGTTTGATCAACAGTCATATCTTCGTTGAAACTTCCTTGTCATTGATTGTTGTTTATTCTTTGATTGTATGTATTGAGGTGTTTGATCAACAGACATATCTTTGTTGAACCTTCTTTGTCATTGATTGTTGTTTATTCTTTGGTTGTATGTATTGGGGTGTTTGATCAACAGACATATCTTCGTTGAAACTTCTTTGTCATCGATTGTTGTTTATTCTTTGATTGTATGTATTAAGGTGTTTGATCAACAGACATATCTTTGTTGAAACTTCTTTGTCATTGATTGTTGTTTATTCTTTGATTGTATGTATTGAGGTGTTTGATCAACAAACATATCTTTGTTGAAACTTCCTTGTCATTGATTGTTGTTCATTCTTTGATTATATGTATTGAGGTGTTTGATCAACAGACATATCTTTGTTGAAACGTCTTTGTCATTGATTGTTGTTTATTCTTCGATTGTATGTATTGAGGTGTTTGTTCAACAGACATATCTTCGTTGAAACTTCTTTGTCATTGATTGTTGTTTATTCTTTGATTGTATGTATTGAGTTGTTTGATCAACAGACATATCTTTGTTGAAACTTCTTTGTCATTGATTGTTGTTTATTCTTTGATTGTATGTATTGAGGTGTTTGATCAACAGACATATCTTTGTTGAAACTTCTTTGTCATTGATTGTTGTTTATTCTTTGATTGTATGTATTGAGGTGTTTGATCAACAGACATATCTTCGTTGAAACTTCCTTGTCATTGATTGTTTGTTTATTCTTTGATTGTATGTATTGAGGTGTTTGATCAACAGACATATCTTTGTTGAAGCTTCTTTGTCATTGATTGTTGCTTCTGTCAGCCAGGCTGTCAGTCTAGTAAGCCCGGACATGTGTTGTGAGTATAGTAGTGAGTGTGCAATGCTACGCTGCTTCTGTGAGCCACGCTGTCAGTCTAGTAAGCCCGGACATGTGAAGTGAGTATAGTAGTGAGTGAGTATGCAATGCTACGCTGCTTCTGTGAACCAGGCTGTCAGTCTAGTAAGCCCGGACATGTGTAGTGAGTATAGTAGTGAGTGTGCAATGCTACGCTGCTTCTGTGAGCCAGGCTGTCAGTCTAGAAAGCCCGGACATGTGTAGTGAGTATAGAAGTGAGTGAGTGTGCAATGCTACGCTGCTTCTGTGAGCCAAGCTGTCAGTCTAGTAAGCCCGGACATGTGTAGTGAGTATAGTAGTGAGTGTGCAATGCTACGCTGCTTCTGTGAGCCAGGCTGTGAGACAAATAAGCCCGGACATGTGTAGTGAGTAAAGTAGTGAGTGAGTGTGCAATGCTACGCTGCTTCTGTCAGCCAGGCTGTCAGTCTAGTAAGCCCGGACATGTGTAGTGAGTATAGTAGTGAGTGTGCAATGCTACGCTGCTTCTGTCAGCCAGGCTGTCAGTCTAGTAAGCCCGGACATGTGAAGTGAGTATAGTAGTGAGTGAGTGTGCAATGCTACGCTGCTTCTGTGAACCAGGCTTTCAGTCTAGTAAGCCCGGACATGTGTAGTGAGTATAGTAGTGAGTGTGCAATGCTACGCTGCTTCTGTGAGCCAGGCTGTCAGTCTAGTAAGCCCAGACATGTGTAGTGAGTATAGAATGGAGTAAGTGTGCAATGCTACGCTGCTTCTGTGAGCCAAGCTGTCAGTCTAGTAAGCCCGGACATGTGTAGTGAGTATAGTAGTGAGTGTGCAATGCTACGCTGCTTCTGTGAGGCAGGCTGTGAGACAAATAAGCCCGGACATGTGTAGTGAGTATAGTAGTGAGTGAGTGTGCAATGCTACGCTGCTTCTGTCAGCCAGGCTGTCAGTCTAGTAAGCCCGGACATGTGTAGTGAGTATAGTAGTGAGTGTGCAATGCTACGCTGCTTCTGTCAGCCAGGCTGTCAGTCTAGTAAGCCCGGACATGTGTAGTGAGTATAGTTATAAGTGTGCAATGCTACGCTGCTTCTGTCAGCCAGGCTGTCAGTCTAGTAAGCCCGGACATGAAGTAGTGAGTAAAGTAGTGAGTGTGCAATGCTACGCTGCTTCTGTGAGCCAGGCTGTCAGTCTAGTAAGCCCGGACATGTGTAGTAAGTATGGAAGTGAGATTGCAATGCTACGCTGCTTCTGTGAGCCAGGCTGTCAGTCTAGTAAGCCCGGACATGTGTAGTGAGTATAGTCGTGAGTGTGCAATGCAACGCTGCTTCTGTGAGCCAGGCTGGTAGTCTAGTAAGCCATGACATGTGTTGTGAGTACAGTCGTGAGTGTACAATGCTACGCTGCTTCTGTCAGCCAGGCTGTCAGTCTAGTAAGCCCGGACATGTGTAGTGAGTATAGTAGTGAGTGTGCAATGCTACGCTGCTTCTGTCAGTCTAGTAGGCCCGGACATGTGTAGTGAGTATAGTAGTGAGTGAGTGTGCAATGCTACGTTGCTTCTGTCAGCCAGGCTGTCAGTCTTGTAAGCCCGGCCACGTGTAGTGAGTATAGCAGTGAGTGAGTGTGCAATGCTACGCTGCTTCTGTGAGCCAGGCTGTGAGTCTAGTAAGCCCGGACATGTGTATTGAGTATAGTAGTGAGTGTGCATTGCTACGCTGCTTCTGTCAGCCAGGCTGTCAGTCTAGTAAGCCCGGACATGTGAAGTGAGTATAGTAGTGAGTGTGCAATGCTACGCTGCTTCTGTGAGCCAAGCTGGTAGTCTAGTAAGCCCGGACATGTGTAGTGAGTATAGTAGTGAGTGAGTGTGCAATGCTACGCTGCTTCTGTCAGCCAGGCAGTCAGTCTAGTAAGCCCGGACATGTGTAGTGATTACAGTAGTGAGTGTACAATGCTACGCTGCTTCTGTGAGCCAGGCTGTCAGTCTAAAAAGCCCGGACATGTGTAGTGAGTATAGTAGTGAGTGTGCAATGCTACGCTGCTTCTGTCAGCCAAGCTGTCAGTCTAGTTAGCCCGGACATGTGTTGTGAGTATAGTAGTGAGTGAGTGTGCAATGCTACGCTACTTCTGTGAGCCAGGCTGTCAGTCTAGTAAGCCCGGACATGTGTAGTGAGTATAGTTGTGAGTGAGTGTGCAATGCTACGTTGCTTCTGTGAGCCAGGCTGTCAGTCTAGTAAGCCCGGACATGTGAAGTGAGTATAGTTGTGAGTGTGCAATGCTACGCTGCTTCTGTGAGCCAGGCTGTCAGTCTAGTAAGCCCGGAAATGTGTAGTGAGTAAAGTAGTGAGTGTGCAATGCTACGCTGCTTCTGTGAGCCAGGCTGTCAGTCTAGTAAGCCCGGACATGTGTAGTGAGTATAGTAGTGATTGAGTGTTCAATGCTACGCTGCTTTTGTCAGCCAGGCTGTCAGTCTAGTAAGCCCGGACATGAGAAGTGAGTTTAGTAGTGAGTGTGCATGCTACGCTGCTTCTGTCAGCCAGGCTGTCAGTCTAGTAAGCCCGGACATGTGTAGTGAGTATAGTAGTGAGTGTGCAATGCTACGCTGCTTCTGTCAGTCAGGCTGTCGGTCTAGTAAGCCCGGACATGTGTAGTGAGTATAGTCGTTAGTGTGCAATGCTACGCTGCTTCTGTGAGCGGGCTGTCAGTCTAGTAAGCCCGGACATGTGTTGTGAGTATAGTAGTGAGAATGCAATGCTACGCTGCTTCTGTCAGCCAGGCTGTCAGTCTAGTAAGCCCGGACATGTGTAGTGAGTATAGTCGTTAGTGTGCAATGCTACGCTGCTTCTGTGAGCAGGCTGTCAGTCTAGTAAGCCTGGACATGTGAAGTGAGTATAGTCGTGAGTGTGCAATGCTACGCTGCTTCTGTCAGCCAGGCTGTCAGTATAGTAAGCCAAGACATGTGTAGTGAGTATAGTCGTTAGTGTGCAATGCTAAGCTGCTTCTGTGAGCAGGCTGTCAGTCTAGTAAGCCCGGACATGTGTAGTGAGTATAGTAGTGAGTGTGCAATTCTACGCTGCTTCTGTCAGCAAGGCTGTCAGTCTAGTAAGCCCGGACATGTGTAGTGAGTATAGTAGTGAGTGTGCAATGCTACGCTGCTTCTGTGAGCCAGGCTGTCAGTCTAGTAAGCCCGGACATGTGTAGTGAGTATAGTAGTGAGTGTACAATGCAACGCTGCTTCTGTTAGCCAGGCTGTATGTCTAGTAAGCCCGGACATGTGTAGTGAGTATAGTAGTGAGTGTGCAATGCTACGCTGCTTCTGTGAGCCAGGCTGTCAGTCTAGTAAGCCCGGACATGTGTAGTGAGTATAGTAGTGAGTGTACAATGCAACGCTGCTTCTGTGAGCCAGGCTGTCAGCCTAGTAAGCCCGGACATGTGTAGTGAGTATAGTAGTGACTAAGTGTGCAATGCTACGCTGCTTCTGTCAGCCAGGCTGTCAGTCTAGTAAGCCCGGACATGAGAAGTGAGTATAGTAGTGAGTGAGTGTGCAATGCTTCGTTGCTTCTGTGAGCCAGGCTGTCAGTCTAGTAAGCCCGGACATGTGTAGTGAGTAAAGTAGTGAGTGTGCAATGCTACGCTGCTTCTGTGAGCCAGGCTGTCAGTCTAGTAAGCCCGGACATGTGTAGTGAGTATAGTAGTGAGTGTGCAATGCTACGCTGCTTCTGTGAGCCAGGCTGTCAGTCTAGTAAGCCCGGACATGTGTAGTGAGTATAGTAGTGAGTGTGCAATGCTACGCTGCTTCTTTGAGCCAGGCTGTCAGTCTAGTAAGCCCGGACATGTGTAGTGAGTATAGTAGTGAGTGTGCAATGCTATGCTGCTTCTGTCAGCCAGGCTGTCAGTCAAGTAAGCCCGGCCATGTGTAGTGAGTATAGAAGTGATTGAGTGTGCAATGCTACGCTGCTTCTGTGAGCCATGCTGTCAGTCTAGTAAGCCCGGCCATGTGACGTGAGTATAGTAGTGAGTGTGCAATGCTATGCTGCTTCTGTGAGCCAGGCTGTCAGTCTAGTAAGCCCGGACATGTGTAGTGAGTATAGTAGTGAGTGTGCAATGCTACGCTGCTTCTGTGAGCCAGGCTGTCAGTCTAGTAAGCCCGGACATGTGTAGTGAGTATAGTAGTGAGTGTGCAATGCTACGCTGCTTCTTTGAGCCAGGCTGTCAGTCTTGTAAGCCCGGACATGTGTAGTGAGTGTAGTAGTGAGTGTGCAATGCTATGCTGCTTCTGTCAGCCAGGCTGTCAGTCAAGTAAGCCCGGCCATGTGTAGTGAGTATAGAAGTGATTGAGTGTGCAATGCTACGCTGCTTCTGTGAGCCATGCTGTCAGTCTAGTAAGCCCGGACATGTGTAGTGAGTATAGTAGTGAGTGTGCAATGCTACGCTGCTTCTTTGAGCCAGGCTTTCAGTCTTGTAAGCCCGGACATGTGACGTGAGTATAGTAGTGAGTGTGCAATGCTACGCTGCTTCTGTGAGCCAGGCTGTCAGTCTAGCAAGCCCGGACATGTGTGGTGAGTATAGAAGTGAGTGAGTGTGCAATGCTACGCTGCTTCTGTGAGCCAGGCTGTCAGTCTAGTAAGCCCGGACATGTGTAGTGAGTATAGTAGTGAGTGTGTGTGCAATGCTTCGCTGCTTCTGTGAGCCAGGCTGTCAGTCTAGTCAGCCCGGACATGTGCAGTGAGTATAGTAGTGAGTGTGCAATGCTACGCTGCTTCTGTCAGCCAGGCTGTCAGTCTAGTAACCCCGGACATGTGTAGTGAGTATAGTAGTGAGTGAGTGTGCAATGCTACGCTGCTTCTGTGAGCCAGGCTGTCAGTCTAGTAAGCCCGGCCATGTGTAGTGAGTATAGAAGTGAGTGAGTGTGCAATGCTACGCTGCTTCTGTCAGCCAGGCTGTCAGTCTAGTAAGCCCGGACATGTGTAGTGAGTATAGAAGTGAGTGAGTGTGCAATGCTACGCTGCTTCTGTCAGCCAGGCTGTCAGTCTAGCAAGCCCGGACATGTGTAGTGAGTATAGTAGTGAGTAAATGTGTGCAATGCTACGCTGCTTCTGTGAGCCAGGCTGTCAGTCTAGTAAGCCCGGCCATGTGTAGTGAGTATAGAAGTGAGTGAGTGTGCAATGCTACGCTGCTTCTGTCAGCCAGGCTGTCAGTCTAGTAAGCCCGGACATGTGTAGTGAGTATAGAAGTGAGTGAGTGTGCAATGCTACGCTGCTTCTGTCAGCCAGGCTGTCAGTCTAGTAAGCCCGGACATGTGTAGTGAGTATAGAAGTGAGTGAGTGTGCAATGCTACGCTGCTTCTGTCAGCCAGGCTGTCAGTCTAGTAAGCCCGGACATGTGTAGTGAGTATAGAAGTGAGTGAGTGTGCAATGCTACGCTGCTTCTGTGAGCCAGGCTGTCAGTTAAGTAAGCCCGGACATGTGTTGTGAGTACAGTAGTGAGTGAACAATGCTACGCTGCTTCTGTGAGCCAGGCTGTCAGTCTAGTAAGCCCGGACATGTGCAGTGAGTATAGAAGTGAGTGAGTGTGCAATGCTACGCTGCTTCTGTCAGCCAGGCTGTGAGTCTAGTAAGCCCGGACATGTGTAGTGATTATAGAAGTGAGTGAGTGTGCAATGCTACGCTGCTTCTGTCAGTCTAGTAGGCCCGGACATTTGTAGTGAGTATAGTAGTGAGTGAGTGTGCAATGCTACGCTGCTTCTGTCAGCCAGGCTGTCAGTCTAGTAAGCCCGGCCATGTGTAGTGAGTATAGTAGTGATTAAGTGTGCAATGCTACGCTGATTCTGTGAGCCAGGCTGTCAGTCTAGTAAGCCCGGACATGTGTAGTGAGTTAAGTAGTGAGTGTGCAATGCTACGCTGCTTCTGTGAGCCAGGCTGTCAGTCTAGTAAGCCCGGACATGTGTAGTGAGTTAAGTAGTGAGTGTGCAATGCTACGCTGCTTCTGTGAGCCAGGCTGTCAGTCAAGTAAGCCCGGACATGTGTAGTGAGTATAAAAGTGAGTGTGTGTGCAATGCTTCGCTGCTTCTGTGAGCCAGGCTGTCAGTCTAGTAAGCCCGGACATGTGTAGTGAGTATGGTAGTGAGTGTGCAATGCTACGCTGCTTCTGTCAGCCAGGCTGTCAGTCTAGTAACCCCGGACATGTATAGTGAGTATAGTAGTGAATGTGCAATGCTACGCTTCTTCTGTCAGCCAGGCTGTCAGTCTAGTAACCCCGGACATGTATAGTGAGTATAGTATTGAGTGTGCAATGCTACGCTGCTTCTTTGAGCCAGGCTGTCAGTCTAGTAACCCCGGACATGTGTAGTGAGTATAGAAGTGAGTGTGCAATGCTACGCTGCTTCTGTCAGCCAGGCTGTCAGTCTAGTAAGCCCGGACATGTGTAGTGAGTATAGTAGTGAGTGTGCAATGCTACGCTGCTTCTGTCAGGCAGGCTGTCAGTCTAGTAAGCCCGGAGATGTGAAGTGAGTATAGTATTGAGTGTGCAATGCTACGCTGCTTCTGTGAGCCAGGCTGTCAGTCTAGTAAGCCCGGACATGTGTAGTGAGTTAAGTAGTGAGTGTGCAATGCTACGCTGCTTCTGTCAGCCGGGCTGTCAGTCTAGTAAGCCCGGACATGTGTTGTGAGTATAGTATTGAGTGTGCAATGCTACGCTGCTTCTGTGAGCCAGGCTGTCAGTTAGTAGGCCCGTACATTGCCCTATCTGGCAATAGACTGCCGCGGGCTCATAACAGGACTCGAAAATCATCTTCCCACATATACACATTCCAAGAGCGTAGTTCCCATGTCTGGACCATAGATTGCACCAATACGTCCGTAGACAGTATTGATGCACCTTGCCCAGTGTTTGGCCCCTTCCCCTAGTAGGCCCCTAGTAGGCTCCCATTTAGCCCCCAGTTAGCCCCCAGTGGTAGGTCGATTAAGGCTGGTGTTACAACTTATGCCAGAAAGAGAATTATTAGGACCTCTTTTGAGTCATGGGTGCATATTTGAGAGCACTTTTTAATCATCTAGTTTTTCAAATCTTTATTCATCGCTTGTAGCCTTCATCAATTTTCCACTTTCTACTTTCTCTCTTCTTCCTACTGGCCAGTCCTCTTCCATCGCCCACATACCCCGTTAAGGGCAGTATTCCAGTTTGAAGCGATGGATGAATATGTGATAAATGCCCAATAGAAAATAGGAATCAAGACAAACTCGTAAATCGGTTACTGGTTTATTGATAATGAGGGAGCGAGGTCGATTGTTGCGCGAAAACTACGTAGACCAGTACACACATAGGGAAACTCCCCCTCCCCCCTGCGGAATATTGTAGACCTATATATTATGATAAAGTGATAAATTTGAAGTAGAACTTGACTTGTTCGTCACATGGCCAGTGGTGGGTGTGGCACCCAGGGGTGTCCAAAAGGTGAATTTTGCTGATTTTGTGACCATAAATTATTTTTTTACAGCCAAACCAATAAACCGACTGATATATCTTTGTTGAAACTTCTTTCTCATTGATTGTTGTTTATTCTTTGATTGTATGTTTTGAGGTGTTTGATCAACAGACATATCTTTGTTGAAACTTCTTTGTCATTGATTGTTGTTTATTCTTTGATTGTATGTATTAAGGTGTTTGATCAACAAACATATCTTTGTTGAAACTTCTTTGTCATTGATTGTTGTTTATTCTTTGATTGTATGTATTGAGGTGTTTGATCAACAGACATATCTTTGTTGAAACTTCTTTGTCATTGATTGTTGTTTATTCTTTGATTGTATGTATTGAGGTGTTTGATCAACAGACATATCTTTGTTGACACTTCTTTGTCATTGATTGTTGTTTACTCTTTGATTGTATGTATTGAGGTGTTTGATCAACAGACACATCTTTGTTGAAACTTCTTTGTCATTGATTGTTGTTTATTCTTTGATTGTATGTATTGAGGTGTTTGATCAACAGACACATCTATGTTGAAACTTCTTTGTCATTGATTGTTGTTTATTCTTTGATTGTTTGTATTGAGGTGTTTGATCAACAGACTTATCTTTGTTGAAACTACTTTGTCATTGATTGTTGTTTATTCTTTGATTGTATGAATTGAGGTGTTTGATCAACAGTCATATCTTCGTTGAAACTTCCTTGTCATTGATTGTTGTTTATTCTTTGATTGTATGTATTGAGGTGTTTGATCAACAGACATATCTTTGTTGAACCTTCTTTGTCATTGATTGTTGTTTATTCTTTGATTGTATGTATTGGGGTGTTTGATCAACAGACATATCTTCGTTGAAACTTCTTTGTCATCGATTGTTGTTTATTCTTTGATTGTATGTATTGAGGTGTTTGATCAACAGACATATCTTTGTTGAAACTTCTTTGTCATTGATTGTTGTTTATTCTTTGATTGTATGTATTAAGGTGTTTGATCAACAAACATATCTTTGTTGAAACTTCTTTGTCATTGATTGTTGTTTATTCTTTGATTGTTTGTATTGAGGTGTTTGATCAACAGACATATCTTTGTTGACACTTCTTTGTCATTGATTGTTGTTTATTCTTTGATTGTATGAATTGAGGTGTTTGATCAACAGTCATATCTTCGTTGAAACTTCCTTGTCATTGATTGTTGTTTATTCTTTGATTGTATGTATTGAGGTGTTTGATCAACAGACATATCTTTGTTGAACCTTCTTTGTCATTGATTGTTGTTTATTCTTTGATTGTATGTATTGGGGTGTTTGATCAACAGACATATCTTCGTTGAAACTTCTTTGTCATCGATTGTTGTTTATTCTTTGATTGTATGTATTAAGGTGTTTGATCAACAGACATATCTTTGTTGAAACTTCTTTGTCATTGATTGTTGTTTATTCTTTGATTGTATGTATTGAGGTGTTTGATCAACAAACATATCTTTGTTGAAACTTCCTTGTCATTGATTGTTGTTCATTCTTTGATTATATGTATTGAGGTGTTTGATCAACAGACATATCTTTGTTGAAACGTCTTTGTCATTGATTGTTGTTTATTCTTCGATTGTATGTATTGAGGTGTTTGTTCAACAGACATATCTTCGTTGAAACTTCTTTGTCATTGATTGTTGTTTATTCTTTGATTGTATGTATTGAGTTGTTTGATCAACAGACATATCTTTGTTGAAACTTTTTTGTCATTGATTGTTGTTTATTCTTTGATTGTATGTATTGAGGTGTTTGATCAACAGACATATCTTTGTTGAAACTTCTTTGTCATTGATTGTTGTTTATTCTTTGATTGTATGTATTGAGGTGTTTGATCAACAGACATATCTTCGTTGAAACTTCCTTGTCATTGATTGTTTGTTTATTCTTTGATTGTATGTATTGAGGTGTTTGATCAACAGACATATCTTTGTTGAAACTTCTTTGTCATTGATTGTTGCTTCTGTCAGCCAGGCTGTCAGTCTAGTAAGCCCGGACATGTGTAGTGAGTATAGTAGTGAGTGTGCAATGCTACGCTGCTTCTGTGAGCCACGCTGTCAGTCTAGTAAGCCCGGACATGTGAAGTGAGTATAGTAGTGAGTGAGTATGCAATGCTACGCTGCTTCTGTGAACCAGGCTGTCAGTCTAGTAAGCCCGGACATGTGTAGTGAGTATAGTAGTGAGTGTGCAATGCTACGCTGCTTCTGTGAGCCAGGCTGTCAGTCTAGTAAGCCCGGACATGTGTAGTGAGTATAGAAGTGAGTGAGTGTGCAATGCTACGCTGCTTCTGTGAGCCAAGCTGTCAGTCTAGTAAGCCCGGACATGTGTAGTGAGTATAGTAGTGAGTTTGCAATGCTACGCTGCTTCTGTGAGCCAGGCTGTGAGACAAATAAGCCCGGACATGTGTAGTGAGTAAAGTAGTTAGTGAGTGTGCAATGCTACGCTGCTTCTGTCAGCCAGGCTGTCAGTCTAGTAAGCCCGGACATGTGTAGTGAGTATAGTAGTGAGTGTGCAATGCTACGCTGCTTCTGTCAGCCAGGCTGTCAGTCTAGTAAGCCCGGACATGTGAAGTGAGTGTGCAATGCTACGCTGCTTCTGTGAACCAGGCTGTCAGTCTAGTAAGCCCGGACATGTGTAGTGAGTATAGTAGTGAGTGTGCAATGCTACGCTGCTTCTGTGAGCCAGGCTGTCAGTCTAGTAAGCCCAGACATGTGAAGTGAGTATAGAAGTAAGTGAGTGTGCAATGCTACGCTGCTTCTGTGAGCCAAGCTGTCAGTCTAGTAAGCCCGGACATGTGTAGTGAGTATAGTAGTGAGTGTGCAATGCTACGCTGCTTCTGTGAGCCAGGCTGTGAGACAAATAAGCCCGGACATGTGTAGTGAGTATAGTAGTGAGTGTGCAATGCTACGCTACTTCTGTCAGCCAGGCTGTCAGTCTAGTAAGCCCGGACATGAGAAGTGAGTTTAGTAGTGAGTGTGCAATGCTACGCTGCTTCTGTCAGCCAGGCTGTCAGTCTAGTAAGCCCGGACATGTGTAGTGAGTATAGTAGTGAGTGTGCAATGCTACGCTGCTTCTGTCAGCCAGGCTGTCAGTCTAGTAAGCCCTGACATGTGTAGTGAGTATAGTTATAAGTGTGCAATGCTACGCTGCTTCTGTCAGCCAGGCTGTCAGTCTAGTAAGCCCGGACATGAAGTAGTGAGTAAAGTAGTGAGTGTGCAATGCTACGCTGCTTCTGTAGCCAGGCTGTCAGTCTAGTAAGCCCGGACATGTGTAGTGAGTATGGTAGTGAGATTGCAATGCTACGCTGCTTCTGTGAGCCAGGCTGTCAGTCTAGTAAGCCCGGACATGTGTAGTGAGTATAGTCGTGAGTGTGCAATGCTACGCTTCTTCTGTCAGCCAGGCTGTCAGTCTAGTAAGCCCACACATGTGAAGTGAGTGCAGTAGTAAGTGTTCAATGCAACGCTGCTTCTGTGAGCCAGGCTGTCAGTCTAGTAAGCCCTGACATGTGTTGTGAGTACAGTCGTGAGTGTACAATGCTACGCTGCTTCTGTCAGCCAGGCTGTCAGTCTTGTAAGCCCGGACATGTGTAGTGAGTATAGTAGTGAGTGTGCAATGCTACGCTGCTTCTGTCAGTCTAGTAGGCCCGGACATGTGTAGTGAGTATAGTAGTGAGTGAGTGTGCAATGCTACGTTGCTTCTGTCAGCCAGGCTGTCAGTCTTGTAAGCCCGGCCACGTGTAGTGAGTATAGCAGTGAGTGAGTGTGCAATGCTACGCTGCTTCTGTCAGCCAGGCTGTCAGTCAA
This sequence comes from Isoperla grammatica, assembly GCA_945910005.1. Taxonomy (NCBI): domain Eukaryota; kingdom Metazoa; phylum Arthropoda; class Insecta; order Plecoptera; family Perlodidae; genus Isoperla; species Isoperla grammatica. The sequence goes on from OX246745.1 coordinate 37,425,543, forward strand.
GTAAGCCCAAACATGTGTAGTGAGTATAGTAGTGAGTGAGTGTGCAATGCTACGCTGCTTCTGTGAGCCAGGCTGTGAGTCTAGTAAGCCCGGACATGTGTATTGAGTATAGTAGTGAGTGTGCATTGCTACGCTGCTTCTGTCAGCCAGGCTGTCAGTCTAGTAAGCCCGGACATGTGAAGTGAGTATAGTAGTGAGTGTGCAATGCTACGCTGCTTCTGTGAGCCAAGCTGGCAGTCTAGTAAGCCCGGACATGTGTAGTGAGTATAGTAGTGAGTGAGTGTGCAATGCTACGCTGCTTCTGTCAGCCAGGCAGTCAGTCTAGTAAGCCCGGACATGTGTAGTGATTACAGTAGTGAGTGTACAATGCTACGCTGCTTCTGTGAGCCAGGCTGTCAGTCTAAAAAGCCCGGACATGTGTAGTGAGTATAGTAGTGAGTGTGCAATGCTACGCTGCTTCTGTCAGCCAAGCTGTCAGTCTAGTTAGCCCGGACATGTGTTGTGAGTATAGTAGTGAGTGAGTGTGCAATGCTACGCTACTTCTGTGAGCCAGGCTGTCAGTCTAGTAAGCCCGGACATGTGTAGTGAGTATAGTTGTGAGTGAGTGTGCAATGCTACGCTGCTTATGTCAGCCAGGCTGTCAGTCAAGTAAGCCCGGACATGTGTAGTGAGTATAGTAGTGAGTGTGCATTGCTACGCTGCTTCTGTGAGCCAGGCTGTCAGTCTAGTAAGCCCGGACATGTGTAGTGAGTATAGTAGTGAGTGAGTGTGCAATGCTACGTTGCTTCTGTCAGCCAGGCTGTCAGTCTAGTAAGCCCGGACATGAGTAGTGAGTTTAGTAGTGAGTGTGCAATGCTACGCTGCTTCTGTCAGTCAGGCTGTCGGTGTAGTAAGCCCGGACATGTGTAGTGAGTATAGTAGTGAGTGAGTGTGCAATGCTACGCTGCTTTTGTCAGCCAGGCTGTCAGTCTTGTAAGCCCGGACATGAGTAGTGAGTTAAGTAGTGAGTGTGCATTGCTACGCTGCTTCTGTGAGCCAGGCTGTCAGTCTAGTAAGCCCGGACATGTGTAGTGAGTATAGTAGTGAGTGTGCAATGCTACGCTACTTCTGTCAGCCAGGCTGTCAGTCTAGTAAGCCCGGACATGAGTAGTGAGTTTAGTAGTGAGTGTGCAATGCAACGCTGCTTCTGTCAGTCAGGCTGTCGGTGTAGTAAGCCCGGACATGTGTAGTGAGTATAGTAGTGAGTGAGTGTGCAATGCTACGCTGCTTCTGTGAGCGGGCTGTCAGTCTAGTAAGCCCGGACATGTGTGGTGAGTTAAGTAGTGAGTGTGCAATGCTACGCTGCTTCTGTCAGTCAGGCTGTCGGTCTTGTAAGCCCGGACATGTGTAGTGAGTATAGTCGTTAGTGTGCAATGCAACGCTGCTTCTGTGAGCGGGCTGTCAGTCTAGTAAGCCCGGACATGTGTGGTGAGTATAGTAGTGAGAATGCAATGCTACGCTGCTTCTGTCAGCCAGGCTGTCAGTCTAGTAAGCCCGGACATGTGTAGTGAGTATAGTCGTTAGTGTGCAATGCTACGCTGCTTCTGTGAGCAGGCTGTCAGTCTTGTAAGCCCGGACATGTGTAGTGAGTATAGTAGTGAGTGTGCAATGCTACGCTGCTTCTGTCAGCCAGGCTGTCAGTCTAGTAAGCCCGGACATGTGTAGTGAGTATAGTAGTGAGTGACTGTGCAATGCTACGCTGCTTCTGTGAGCCAGGCTGTCAGTCTAGTAAGCCCGGACATGTGTAGTGAGTATAGAAGTGAGTGAGTGTGCAATGCTACGCTGCTTCTGTCAGCCAGGCTGTCAGTCTAGTAAGCCCGGACATGTGTAGTGAGTATAGTAGTGAGTTTGCAATGCTACGCTGATTCTGTCAGCCAGGCTTTTAGTCTAGTTAGCACGAACATGTGTAGTGAGTATAGTAGTGAGTGAGTGTGCAATGCTACGCTGCTTCTGTGAGCCAGGCTGTCAGTCTAGTAAGCCCGGACATGTGTAGTGAGTATAGTAGTGAGTGTGCAATGCTACGCTGCTTCTGTAAGCCAGGCTGTCAGCCTAGTAAGCCCAGACATGTGTAGTGAGTATAGTATTGAGTGAGTGTGCAATGCTACGCTGCTTCTGTCAGCCAGGCTGTCAGTCTTTGAAGCCCGGACATGTGTAGTGAGTAATGTAGTGAGTGTGCATTGCTACGTTGCTTCTGTGAGCCAGGCTGTCAGTCTAGTAAGCCCGGACATGTGTAGTGAGTATAGTTGTGAGTGTGCAATGCTACGCTGCTTCTGTGAGCCAGGCTGTCAGTCTAGTAAGCCCGGAAATGTGTAGTGAGTAAAGTAGTGAGTGTGCAATGCTACGCTGCTTCTGTGAGCCAGGCTGTCAGTCTAGTAAGCCCGGACATGTGTAGTGAGTATAGTAGTGATTGAGTGTTCAATGCTACGCTGCTTTTGTCAGCCAGGCTGTCAGTCTAGTAAGCCCGGACATGAGAAGTGAGTTAAGTAGTGAGTGTGCATGCTACGCTGCTTCTGTCAGCCAGGCTGTCAGTCTAGTAAGCCCGGACATGTGTAGTGAGTATAGTAGTGAGTGTGCAATGCTACGCTGCTTCTGTCAGTCAGGCTGTCGGTCTAGTAAGCCCGGACATGTGTAGTGAGTATAGTCGTTAGTGTGCAAAGCTACGCTGCTTCTGTGAGCGGGCTGTCAGTCTAGTAAGCCCGGACATGTGTTGTGAGTATAGTAGTGAGAATGCAATGCTACGCTGCTTCTGTCAGCCAGGCTGTCAGTCTAGTAAGCCCGGACATGTGTAGTGAGTATAGTCGTTAGTGTGCAATGCTACGCTGCTTCTGTGAGCAGGCTGTCAGTCTAGTAAGCCCGGACATGTGAAGTGAGTATAGTCGTGAGTGTGCAATGCTACGCTGCTTCTGTGAGCCAGGCTGTCAGTCTAGTAAGCCCGGACATGTGTAGTGAGTATAGTAGTGAGTGTGCAATGCTACGCTGCTTCTGTCAGCCAGGCTGTCCGTCTAGTAAGCCCGGACATTTGTAGTGAGTATAGTAGTGAGTGTGCAATGCTACGCTGCTTCTGTGAGCAGGCTGTCAGTCTAGTAAGCCCGGACATGTGTAGTGAGTATAGTAGTGAGTGTGCAATGCTACGCTGCTTCTGTCAGCCAGGCTGTCCGTCTAGTAAGCCCGGACATGTGTAGTGAGGATAGTAGTGAGTGACTGTGCAATGCTACGCTGCTTCTGTGAGCCAGGCTGTCAGTCTAGTAAGCCCGGACATGTGTAGTGAGTATAGTAGTGAGTGTGCAATGCTACGCTGCTTCTGTGAGCCAGGCTGTCAGGCTAGTAAGCCCAGCCATGTGTAGTGAGTATAGTAGTGAGTGAGTGTGCAAAGCTACGCTGCTTCTGTCAGCCAGGCTGTCAGTATAGTAAGCCCGGACATGTGTAGTGAGTATAGTAGTGACTAAGTGTGCAATGCTACGCTGCTTCTGTCAGCCAGGCTGTCAGTATAGTAAGCCCGGACATGTGTAGTGAGTATAGTAGTGAGTGAGTGTGCAATGCTACGCTGCTTCTGTCAGCCAGGCTGTCAGTCTAGTAAGCCCGGACATGAGAAGTGAGTATAGTAGTGAGTGAGTGTGCAATGCTTCGTTGCTTCTGTGAGCCAGGCTGTCAGTCTAGTAAGCCCGGACATGTGTAGTGAGTAAAGTAGTGAGTGTGCAATGCTACGCTGCTTCTGTGAGCCAGGCTGTCAGTCTAGTAAGCCCGGACATGTGTAGTGAGTATAGTAGTGAGTGTGCAATGCTACGCTGCTTCTGTGAGCCAGGCTGTCAGTCTAGTAAGCCCGGACATGTGTAGTGAGTATAGTAGTGAGTGTGCAATGCTACGCTGCTTCTTTGAGCCAGGCTGTCAGTCTAGTAAGCCCGGACATGTGTAGTGAGTATAGTAGTGAGTGTGCAATGCTATGCTGCTTCTGTATGCCAGGCTGTCAGTCAAGTAAGCCCGGCCATGTGTAGTAAGTATAGAAGTGATTGAGTGTGCAATGCTACGCTGCTTCTGTGAGCCATGCTGTCAGTGAGCCATGTGAAGTGAGTATAGTAGTGAGTGTGCAATGCTACGCTGCTTCTGTGAGCCAGGCTGTCAGTCTAGCAAGCCCGGACATGTGTGGTGAGTATAGAAGTGAGTGAGTGTGCAATGCTACGCTGCTTCTGTGAGCCAGGCTGTCAGTCTAGTAAGCCCGGACATGTGTAGTGAGTATAGTAGTGAGTGTGTGTGCAATGCTTCGCTGCTTCTGTGAGCCAGGCTGTCAGTCTAGTCAGCCCGGACATGTGCAGTGAGTATAGTAGTGAGTGTGCAATGCTACGCTGCTTCTGTCAGCCAGGCTGTCAGTCTAGTAACCCCGGACATGTGTAGTGAGTATAGTAGTGAGTGAGTGTGCAATGCTACGCTGCTTCTGTGAGCCAGGCTGTCAGTCTAGTAAGCCCGGCCATGTGTAGTGAGTATAGAAGTGAGTGAGTGTGCAATGCTACGCTGCTTCTGTCAGCCAGGCTGTCAGTCTAGTAAGCCCGGACATGTGTAGTGAGTATAGAAGTGAGTGAGTGTGCAATGCTACGCTGCTTCTGTCAGCCAGGCTGTCAGTCTAGTAAGCCCGGACATGTGTAGTGAGTATAGTAGTGAGTGAGTGTGCAATGCTACGCTGCTTCTGTGAGCCAGGCTGTCAGTCTAGTAAGCCCGGCCATGTGTAGTGAGTATAGAAGTGAGTGAGTGTGCAATGCTACGCTGCTTCTGTCAGCCAGGCTGTCAGTCTAGTAAGCCCGGACATGTGTAGTGAGTATAGAAGTGAGTGAGTGTGCAATGCTACGCTGCTTCTGTCAGCCAGGCTGTCAGTCTAGTAAGCCCGGACATGTGTAGTGAGTATAGAAGTGAGTGAGTGTGCAATGCTACGCTGCTTCTGTCAGCCAGGCTGTCAGTCTAGTAAGCCGGGACATGTGTAGTGAGTATAGAAGTGAGTGAGTGTGCAATGCTACGCTGCTTCTGTGAGCCAGGCTGTCAGTTAAGTAAGCCCGGACATGTGTTGTGAGTACAGTAGTGAGTGAACAATGCTACGCTGCTTCTGTGAGCCAGGCTGTCAGTCTAGTAAGCCCGGACATGTGCAGTGAGTATAGAAGTGAGTGAGTGTGCAATGCTACGCTGCTTCTGTCAGCCAGGCTGTGAGTCTAGTAAGCCCGGACATGTGTAGTGATTATAGAAGTGAGTGAGTGTGCAATGCTACGCTGCTTCTGTCAGTCTAGTAGGCCCGGACATTTGTAGTGAGTATAGTAGTGAGTGAGTGTGCAATGCTACGCTGCTTCTGTCAGCCAGGCTGTCAGTCTAGTAAGCCCGGCCATGTGTAGTGAGTATAGTAGTGATTGAGTGTGCAATGCTACGCTGATTCTGTGAGCCAGGCTGTCAGTCTAGTAAGCCCGGACATGTGTAGTGAGTATAAAAGTGAGTGTGTGTGCAATGCTTCGCTGCTTCTGTGAGCCAGGCTGTCAGTCTAGTAAGCCCGGACATGTGTAGTGAGTATGGTAGTGAGTGTGCAATGCTACGCTGCTTCTGTCAGCCAGGCTGTCAGTCTAGTAACCCCGGACATGTATAGTGAGTATAGTAGTGAATGTGCAATGCTACGCTTCTTCTGTCAGCCAGGCTGTCAGTCTAGTAACCCCGGACATGTATAGTGAGTATAGTATTGAGTGTGCAATGCTACGCTGCTTCTTTGAGCCAGGCTGTCAGTCTAGTAACCCCGGACATGTGTAGTGAGTATAGAAGTGAGTGTGCAATGCTACGCTGCTTCTGTCAGCCAGGCTGTCAGTCTAGTAAGCCCGGACATGTGTAGTGAGTATAGTAGTGAGTGTGCAATGCTACGCTGCTTCTGTCAGGCAGGCTGTCAGTCTAGTAAGCCCGGAGATGTGTAGTGAGTATAGTATTGAGTGTGCAATGCTACGCTGCTTCTGTGAGCCAGGCTGTCAGTCTAGTAAGCCCGGACATGTGTAGTGAGTTTAGTAGTGAGTGTGCAATGCTACGCTGCTTCTGTCAGCCGGGCTGTCAGTCTAGTAAGCCCGGACATGTGTAGTGAGTATAGTATTGAGTGTGCAATGCTACGCTGCTTCTGTGAGCCAGGCTGTCAGTTAGTAGGCCCGTACATTGCCCTATCTGGTAATAGACTGCCGCGGGCTCATAACAGGACTCGAAAATCATCTTCCCACATATACACATTCCAAGAGCGTAGTTCCCATGTCTGGACCATAGATTGCACCAATACGTCCGTAGACAGTATTGATGCACCTTGCCCAGTGTTTGGCCCCTTCCCCTAGTAGGCCCCTAGTAGGCTCCAATTTAGCCCCCAGTTAGCCCCCAGTGGTAGGTCGATTAAGGCTGGTGTTACAACTTATGCCAGAAAGAGAATTATTAGGACCTCTTTTGAGTCATGGGTGCATATTTGAGAGCACTTTTTAATCATCTAGTTTTTCAAATCTTTATTCATCGCTTGTAGCCTTCATCAATTTTCCACTTTCTACTTTCTCTCTTCTTCCTACTGGCCAGTCCTCTTCCATCGCCCACATACCCCGTTAAGGACAGTATTCCAGTTTGAAGCGATAGATGAATATGTGATAAATGCCCAATAGAAAATAGGAATCAAGACAAACTCGTAAATCGGTTACTGGTTTATTGATAATGAGGGAGCGAGGTCGATTGTTGCGCGAAAACTACGTAGACCAGTACACACATAGGGAAACTCCCCCTCCCCCCTGCGGAATATTGTAGACCTATATATTATGATAAAGTGATAAATTTGAAGTAGAACTTGACTTGTTCGTCACATGGCCAGTGGTGGGTGTGGCACCCAGGGGTGTCCAAAAGGTGAATTTTGCTGATTTTGTGACCATAAATTATTTTTTTACAGCCAAACCAATAAACCGACTGATATATCTTTGTTGAAACTTCTTTCTCATTGATTGTTGTTTATTCTTTGATTGTATGTTTTGAGGTGTTTGATCAACAGACATATCTTTGTTGAAACTTCTTTGTCATTGATTGTTGTTTATTCTTTGATTGTATGTATTAAGGTGTTTGATCAACAAACATATCTTTGTTGAAACTTCTTTGTCATTGATTGTTGTTTATTCTTTGATTGTATGTATTGAGGTGTTTGATCAACAGACATATCTTTGTTGAAACTTCTTTGTCATTGATTGTTGTTTATTCTTTGATTGTATGTATTGAGGTGTTTGATCAACAGACATATCTTCGTTGAAACTTCTTTGTCATTGATTGTTGTTTATTTTTTGATTGTATGTATTGAGGTGTTTGATCAACAGACATATCTTTGTTGAAACTTCTTTGTCATTGATTGTTGTTTATTCTTTGATTGTTTGTATTGAGGTGTTTGATCAACAGACATATCTTTATGACACTTCTTTGTCATTGATTGTTGTTTACTCTTTGATTGTATGTATTGAGGTGTTTGATCAACAGACACATCTTTGTTGAAACTTCTTTGTTATTGATTGTTGTTTATTCTTTGATTGTTTGTATTGAGGTGTTTGATCAACAGACTACTCTTTGTTGAAACTACTTTGTCATTGATTGTTGTTTATTCTTTGATTGTATGAATTGAGGTGTTTGATCAACAGTCATATCTTCGTTGAAACTTCCTTGTCATTGATTGTTGTTTATTCTTTGATTATATGTATTGAGGTGTTTGATCAACAGACATATCTTTGTTGAAACGTCTTTGTCATTGATTGTTGTTTATTCTTCGATTGTATGTATTGAGGTGTTTGATCAACAGACATATCTTCGTTGAAACTTCCTTGTCATTGATTGTTTGTTTATTCTTTGATTGTATGTATTGAGGTGTTTGATCAACAGACATATCTTTGTTGAAACTTCTTTGTCATTGATTGTTGCTTCTGTCAGCCAGGCTGTCAGTCTAGTAAGCCCGGACATGTGTAGTGAGTATAGTAGTGAGTGTGCAATGCTACGCTGCTTCTGTGAGCCACGCTGTCAGTCTAGTAAGCCCGGACATGTGAAGTGAGTATAGTAGTGAGTGAGTATGCAATGCTACGCTGCTTCTGTGAACCAGGCTGTCAGTCTAGTAAGCCCGGACATGTGTAGTGAGTATAGTAGTGAGTGTGCAATGCTACGCTGCTTCTGTGAGCCAGGCTGTCAGTCTAGTAAGCCCGGACATGTGTAGTGAGTATAGAAGTGAGTGAGTGTGCAATGCTACGCTGCTTCTGTGAGCCAAGCTGTCAGTCTAGTAAGCCCGGACATGTGTAGTGAGTATAGTAGTGAGTGTGCAATGCTACGCTGCTTCCGTGAGCCAGGCTGTGAGACAAATAAGCCCGGACATGTGTAGTGAGTAAAGTAGTGAGTGAGTGTGCAATGCTACGCTGCTTCTGTCAGCCAGGCTGTCAGTCTAGTAAGCCCGGACATGTGTAGTGAGTATAGTAGTGAGTGTGCAATGCTACGCTGCTTCTGTCAGCCAGGCTGTCAGTCTAGTAAGCCCGGACATGTGAAGTGAGTATAGTAGTGAGTGAGTGTGCAATGCTACGCTGCTTCTGTGAACCAGGCTGTCAGTCTAGTAAGCCCGGACATGTGTAGTGAGTATAGTAGTGAGTGTGCAATGCTACGCTGCTTCTGTGAGCCAGGCTGTCAGTCTAGTAAGCCCAGACATGTGTAGTGAGTATAGAAGTAAGTGAGTGTGCAATGCTACGCTGCTTCTGTGAGCCAAGCTGTCAGTCTAGTAAGCCCGGACATGTGTAGTGAGTATAGTAGTGAGTGTGCAATGCTACGCTGCTTCTGTGAGCCAGGCTGTGAGACAAATAAGCCCGGACATGTGTAGTGAGTATAGAAGTGAGTGTGCAATGCTACGCTACTTCTGTCAGCCAGGCTGTCAGTCTAGTAAGCCCGGACATGAGAAGTGAGTTTAGTAGTGAGTGTGCAATGCTACGCTGCTTCTGTCAGCCAGGCTGTCAGTCTAGTAAGCCCGGACATGTGTAGTGAGTATAGTAGTGAGTGTGCAATGCTACGCTGCTTCTGTCAGCCAGGCTGTCAGTCTAGTAAGCCCGGACATGTGTAGTGAGTATAGTTATAAGTGTGCAATGCTACGCTGCTTCTGTCAGCCAGGCTGTCAGTCTAGTAAGCCCGGACATGAAGTAGTGAGTAAAGTAGTGAGTGTGCAATGCTACGCTGCTTCTGTGAGCCAGGCTGTCAGTCTAGTAAGCCCGGACATGTGTAGTGAGTATGGTAGTGAGATTGCAATGCTACGCTGCTTCTGTGAGCCAGGCTGTCAGTCTAGTAAGCCCGGACATGTGTAGTGAGTATAGTCGTGAGTGTGCAATGCTACGCTTCTTCTGTCAGCCAGGCTGTCAGTCTAGTAAGCCCACACATGTGAAGTGAGTGCAGTAGTAAGTGTTCAATGCAACGCTGCTTCTGTGAGCCAGGCTGTCAGTCTAGTAAGCCCTGACATGTGTTGTGAGTACAGTCGTGAGTGTACAATGCTACGCTGCTTCTGTCAGCCAGGCTGTCAGTCTTGTAAGCCCGGACATGTGTAGTGAGTATAGTAGTGAGTGTGCAATGCTACGCTGCTTCTGTCAGTCTAGTAGGCCCGGACATGTGTAGTGAGTATAGTAGTGAGTGAGTGTGCAATGCTACGTTGCTTCTGTCAGCCAGGCTGTCAGTCTTGTAAGCCCGGCCACGTGTAGTGAGTATAGCAGTGAGTGAGTGTGCAATGCTACGCTGCTTCTGTCAGCCAGGCTGTCAGTCAAGTAAGCCCAAACATGTGTAGTGAGTATAGTAGTGAGTGAGTGTGCAATGCTACGCTGCTTCTGTGAGCCAGGCTGTGAGTCTAGTAAGCCCGGACATGTGTATTGAGTATAGTAGTGAGTGTGCATTGCTACGCTGCTTCTGTCAGCCAGGCTGTCAGTCTAGTAAGCCCGGACATGTGAAGTGAGTATAGTAGTGAGTGTGCAATGCTACGCTGCTTCTGTGAGCCAAGCTGGCAGTCTAGTAAGCCCGGACATGTGTAGTGAGTATAGTAGTGAGTGAGTGTGCAATGCTACGCTGCTTCTGTCAGCCAGGCAGTCAGTCTAGTAAGCCCGGACATGTGTAGTGATTACAGTAGTGAGTGTACAATGCTACGCTGCTTCTGTGAGCCAGGCTGTCAGTCTAAAAAGCCCGGACATGTGTAGTGAGTATAGTAGTGAGTGTGCAATGCTACGCTGCTTCTGTCAGCCAAGCTGTCAGTCTAGTTAGCCCGGACATGTGTTGTGAGTATAGTAGTGAGTGAGTGTGCAATGCTACGCTACTTCTGTGAGCCAGGCTGTCAGTCTAGTAAGCCCGGACATGTGTAGTGAGTATAGTTGTGAGTGAGTGTGCAATGCTACGCTGCTTATGTCAGCCAGGCTGTCAGTCTAGTAAGCCCGGACATGTGTAGTGAGTATAGTAGTGAGTGTGCAATGCTATGCTGCTTCTGTCAGCCAGGCTGTCAGTCTAGTAAGCCCGGACATGTGTAGTGAGTAAAGAAGTGAGTGTGCTAAGCTACGCTGCTTCTGTCAGCCAGGCTGTCAGTCTAGTAAGCACGGACATGTGTAGTGAGTATAGTATCGAGTGTGCAATGCAACGCTGCTTCTGTCAGCAAGGCTGTCAGCCTAGTAAGCCCGGACATGTGTAGTGAGTATAGTAGTGAGTGTGCATTGCTACGCTGCTTCTGTGAGCCAGGCTGTCAGTCTAGTAAGCCCGGACATGTGTAGTGAGTATAGTAGTGAGTGAGTGTGCAATGCTACGTTGCTTCTGTCAGCCAGGCTGTCAGTCTAGTAAGCCCGGACATGAGTAGTGAGTTTAGTAGTGAGTGTGCAATGCTATGCTGCTTCTGTCAGTCAGGCTGTCGGTGTAGTAAGCCCGGACATGTGTAGTGAGTATAGTAGTGAGTGAGTGTGCAATGCTACGCTGCTTTTGTCAGCCAGGCTGTCAGTCTTGTAAGCCCGGACATGAGTAGTGAGTTTAGTAGTGAGTGTGCAATGCTACGCTGCTTCTGTCAGTCAGGCTGTCGGTCTTGTAAGCCCGGACATGTGTAGTGAGTATAGTCGTTAGTGTGCAATGCTACGCTGCTTCTGTGAGCGGGCTGTCAGTCTAGTAAGCCCGGACATGTGTGGTGAGTATAGTAGTGAGAATGCAATGCTACGCTGCTTCTGTCAGCCAGGCTGTCAGTCTAGTAAGCCCTGACATATGTAGTGAGTATAGTAGTGAATGAGTGTGCAATGCTACGCTGCTTCTGTCAGCCAGGCTGTCAGTCTAGTAAGCCCGGACATGTGTAGTGAGTATAGTAGTGAGTGTGCATTGCTACGCTGCTTCTGTGAGCCAGGCTGTCAGTCTAGTAAGCCCGGACATGTGTAGTGAGTATAGTAGTGAGTGAGTGTGCAATGCTACGTTGCTTCTGTCAGCCAGGCTGTCAGTCTAGTAAGCCCGGACATGTGTAGTGAGTATAGTAGTGAGTGAGTGTGCAATGCTACGCTGCTTCTGTGAGCCAGGCTGTCAGTCTTTAAGCCCGGACATGTGTAGTGAGTATAGTAGTGTGTCTGCAATGCTTTGTTGCTTCTGTGAGCCAGGCTGTCAGTCTAGTAAGCCCGGACATGTGTAGTGAGTATAGTAGTGAGTGTGCAATGCTACGCTGCTTCTTTGAACCAGGCTGTCAGTCTAGTAAGCCAAGACATGTGAAGTGAGTATAGTAGTGAGTGTGCAATGCTACGCTGCTTCTGTCAGTAAGGCTGTGAGTCTAGTAAGCCCGGACATGTGTAGTGAGTTTAGAAGTGAGTGAGTGTGCAATGCTACGCTGCTTCTGTCAGTCTAGTAGGCCCAGACATTTGTAGTGAGTATAGTAGTGAGTGAGTGTGCAATGCTACGCTGCTTCTGTCAGCCAGGCTGTCAGTCTAGTAAGCCCGGCCATGTGTAGTGAGTATAGTAGTGAGTGAGTGTGCAATGCTACGCTGATTCTGTGAGCCAGGCTGTCAGTCTAGTAAGCCCGGACATGTGTAGTGAGTATAAAAGTGAGTGTGTGTGCAATGCTTCGCTACTTCTGTGAGCCAGGCTGTCAGTCTAGTAAGCCCGGCCATGTGAAGTGAGTATAGAAGTGAGTGAGTGTGCAATGCTACGCTGATTCTGTGAGCCAGGCTGTCAGTCTAGTAAGCCCGGACATGTGTAGTGAGTATAAAAGTGAGTGTGTGTGCAATGCTTCGCTGCTTCTGTGAGCCAGGCTGTCATTGTAGTAAGCCCGGACATGTGTAGTGAGTATAGTAGTGAGTGTGCAATGCTACGCTACTTCTGTCAGCCAGGCTGTCAGTCTAGTAAGCCCGGACATGAGTAGTGAGTTTAGTAGTGAGTGTGCAATGCTACGCTGCTTCTGTCAGTCAGGCTGTCGGTCTAGTAAGCCCGGACATGTGTAGTGAGTATAGTCGTTAGTGTGCAATGCTACGCACTTCTGTGAGCGGGCTGTCAGTCTAGTAAGCCCGGACATGTGTGGTGAGTATAGTAGTGAGAATGCAATGCTACGCTGCTTCTGTCAGCCAGGCTGTCAGTCTAGTAAGCCCGGACATGTGTAGTGAGTATAGTCGTTAGTGTGCAATGCTACGCTGCTTCTGTGAGCAGGCTGTCAGTCTATAAGCCCGGACATGTGTAGTGAGTATAGTAGTGAGTGTGCAATGCTACGCTACTTCTGTCAGCCAGGCTGTCAGTCTAGTAAGCCCGGACATGTGTAGTGAGTATAGTAGTGAGTGACTGTGCAATGCAACGCTGCTTCTGTGAGCCAGGCTGTCAGTCTAGTAAGCCCGGACATGTGTAGTGAGTATAGAAGTGAGTGAGTGTGCAATGCTACGCTGCTTCTGTCAGCCAGGCTGTCAGTCTAGTAAGCCCGGACATGTGTAGTGAGTATAGTAGTGAGTTTGCAATGCTACGCTGATTCTGTCAGCCAGGCTTTTAGTCTAGTTAGCAAGAACATGTGTAGTGAGTATAGTAGTGAGTGAGTGTGCAATGCTACGCTGCTTCTGTGAGCCAGGCTGTCAGTCTAGTAAGCCCGGACATGTGTAGTGAGTATAGTAGTGAGTGTGCAATGCTACGCTGCTCCTGTAAGCCAGGCTGTCAGTCTAGTAAGCCCGGACATGTGTAGTGAGTATAGTAGTGAGTGAGTGTGCAATGCTACGCTGCTTCTGTGAGCCAGGCTGTCAGTCTTGTAAGCCCGGACATGTGTAGTGAGTAATGTAGTGAGTGTGCATTGCTACGTTGCTTCTGTGAGCCAGGCTGTCAGTCTAGTAAGCCCGGACATGTGTAGTGAGTATAGTAGTGTGTCTGCAATGTTTCGTTGCTTCTGTGAGCCAGGCTGTCAGTCTAGTAAGCCCGGACATGTGTAGTGAGTTTAGTAGTGAGTGTGCAATGCTACGCTGCTTCTGTCAGTCAGGCTGTCGGTCTAGTAAGCCCGGACATGTGTAGTGAGTATAGTCGTTAGTGTGCAATGCTACGCTGCTTCTGTGAGCGGGCTGTCAGTCTAGTAAGCCCGGACATGTGTGGTGAGTATAGTAGTGAGAATGCAATGCTACGCTGCTTCTGTCAGCCAGGCTGTCAGTCTAGTAAGCCCGGACATGTGTAGTGAGTATAGTCGTTAGTGTGCAATGCTACGCTCCTTCTGTCAGCCAGGCTGTCAGTCTAGTAAGCCCGGACATGTGTAGTGAGTATAGTAGTGAGTGTGCAATGCTACGCTGCTTCTGTCAGCCAGGCTGTCAGTCTAGTAAGCCCGGACATGTGAAGTGAGTATAGAAGTGAGTGTGCATTGCTACGCTGCTTCTGTCAGCCAGGCTGTCAGTCTAGTAAGCCCGGCCATGTGTAGTGAGTATATTAGTGAGTGTGCAATGCTAAACTGCTTCTGTGAGCCAGGCTGGCAGTCTAGTTAGCCCAGACATGTGTAGTGAGTATAGTAGTGAGTGAGTGTGCAATGCTTCGCTGCTTCTGTGAGCCAGGCTGTCAGTCTAGTAAGCCCGGACATGAAGTAGTGAGTAAAGTAGTGAGTGTGCAATGCTTCGCTGCTTTTGTGAGCCAGGCTGTCAGTCTAATAAGCCCGGACATGTGTAGTGAGTATGGTAGTGAGATTGCAATGCTACGCTGCTTCTGTGAGCCAGGCTGTCAGTCTAGTAAGCCCGGACATGTGTAGTGAGTATAGTAGTGTGTCTGCAATGCTTCGTTGCTTCTGTGAGCCAGGCTGTCAGTCTAGTAAGCCCGGACATGTGTAGTGAGTATAGTAGTGAGTGAGTGTGCAATGCTACGCTGCTTCTGTGAGCCAGGCTGTCAGTCTAGTAAGCCCGGACATGTGTAGTGAGTATAGTAGTGAGTGTGCAATGCTACGCTGCTTCTGTAAGCCAGGCTGTCAGTCTAGTAAGCCCGGACATGTGTAGTGAGTATAGTAGTGAGTGAGTGTGCAATGCTACGCTGCTTCTGTGAGCCAGGCTGTCAGTCTTTGAAGCCCGGACATGTGTAGTGAGTAATGTAGTGAGTGTGCATTGCTACGTTGCTTCTGTGAGCCAGGCTGTCAGTCTAGTAAGCCCGGACATGTGTAGTGAGTATAGTTGTGAGTGTGCAATGCTACGCTGCTTCTGTGAGCCAGGCTGTCAGTCTAGTAAGCCCGGAAATGTGTAGTGAGTATAGTAGTGAGTGTGCAATGCTACGCTGCTTCTGTGAGCCAGGCTGTCAGTCTTTAAGCCCGGACATGTGTAGTGAGTATAGTAGTGTGTCTGCAATGCTTCGTTGCTTCTGTGAGCCAGGCTGTCAGTCTAGTAAGCCCGGACATGTGTAGTGAGTATAGTTGTGAGTGTGCAATGCTACGCTGCTTCTGTGAGCCAGGCTGTCAGTCTAGTAAGCCCGGAAATGTGTAGTGAGTATAGTAGTGAGTGTGCAATGCTTCGCTGCTTCTGTCAGCCAGGCTGTCAGTCTAGTAAGCCCGGACATGTGTAGAAAGTATAGTAGTGAGTGTGCAATGCTACGCTGCTTCTTTGAGCCAGGCTGTCAGTCTAGTAAGCCCGGACATGTGTAGTGAGTATAGTAGTGAGTGTGCAATGCTACGCTGCTTCTGTCAGCCAGGCTGTCAGTCTAGTTAGCCCGGACATGTGTAGTGAGTATAGTAGTGAGTGTGCAATGCTACGCTGCTTCTGTCAGCCAGGCTGTCAGTCTAGTAAGCCCGGACATGTGTAGTGAGTATAGTAGTGAGTGTGCAATGCTACGCTGCTTCTGTCAGCCAGGCTGTCAGTCAAGTAAGCCCGGCCATGTGTAGTGAGTATAGTAGTGATTGAGTGTGCAATGCTACGCTGCTTCTGTGAACCATGCTGTCAGTCTAGTAAGCCCGGCCATGTGAAGTGAGTATAGTAGTGAGTGTGCAATGCTACGCTGCTTTTGTGAGCCAGGCTGTCAGTCTAGTAAGCCCGGACATGTGTGGTGAGTATAGAAGTGAGTGAGTGTGCAATGCTACGCTGCTTCTGTGAGCCAGGCTGTCAGTCTAGTAAGCCCGGACATGTGTAGTGAGTATAAAAGTTAGTGTGTGTGCAATGCTTCGCTGCTTCTGTGAGCCAGGCTGTCAGTCTAGTAAGCCCGGCCATGTGTAGTGAGTATAGTAGTGAGTGAGTGTGCAATGCTACGCTGATTCTGTGAGCCAGGCTGTCAGTCTAGCAAGCCCGGACATGTGTGGTGAGTATAGAAGTGAGTGAGTGTGCAATGCTACGCTGCTTCTGTGAGCCAGGCTGTCAGTCTAGTAAGCCCGGACATGTGTAGTGAGTATAGTAGTGAGTGTGTGTGCAATGCTTCGCTGCTTCTGTGAGCCAGGCTGTCAGTCTAGTAAGCCCGGACATGTGTAGTGAGTATAGTAGTGAGTGTGTGTGCAATGCTTCGCTGCTTCTGTGAGCCAGGCTGTCAGTCTAGTAAGCCCGGACATGTGTAATGAGTATAGTAGTGAGTGTGTGTGCAATGCTTCGCTGCTTCTGTCAGCCAGGCTGTCAGTCTAGTAAGCCCGGACATGTGTAGTGAGTATAGTAGTGAGTATGCAATGCTACGCTGCTTCTGTCAGCCAGGCTGTCAGTCTAGTAACCCCGGACATGTGTAGTGAGTATAGTAGTGAGTGAGTGTGCAATGCTACGCTGCTTCTGTGAGCCAGGCTGTCAGTCAAGTAAGCCCGGACATGTGTTTTGAGTACAGTAGTGAGTGAACAATGCTACGCTGCTTCTGTGAGCCAGGCTGTCAGTCTAGTAAGCCCGGACATGTGCAGTGAGTATAGAAGTGAGTGAGTGTGCAATGCTACGCTGCTTCTGTCAGTCAGGCTGTGAGTCTAGTAAGCCCGGACATGTGTAGTGAGTTTAGAAGTGAGTGAGTGTGCAATGCTACGCTGCTTCTGTCAGTCTAGTAGGCCCAGACATTTGTAGTGAGTATAGAAGTGAGTGAGTGTGCAATGCTACGCTGCTTCTGTCAGCCAGGCTGTCAGTCTAGTAAGCCCGGCCATGTGTAGTGAGTATAGTAGTGAGTGAGTGTGCAATGCTACGCTGATTCTGTGAGCCAGGCTGTCAGTCTAGTAAGCCCGGACATGTGTAGTGAGTATAAAAGTGAGTGTGTGTGCAATGCTTCGCTACTTCTGTGAGCCAGGCTGTCAGTCTAGTAAGCCCGGCCATGTGCAGTGAGTATAGTAGTGAGTGAGTGTGCAATGCTACGCTGATTCTGTAAACCATTCTGTCAGTCTAGTAAGCCCGGACATGTGTAGTGAGTATAGTAGTGAGTGTGCAATGCTACGCTGCTTCTTTGAGCCAGGCTGTCAGTCTAGTAAGCCCGGACATGTGTAGTGAGTATAGTAGTGAGTGTGCTCAGCTACGCTGCTTCTGTCAGCCAGGCTGTCAGTCTAGTAAGCACGGACATGTGTAGTGAGTATAGTATCGAGTGTGCAATGCAACGCTGCTTCTGTCAGCAAGGCTGTCAGTCTAGTAAGCCCGGACATGTGTAGTGAGTATAGTAGTGAGTGTGCATTGCTACGCTGCTTCTGTGAGCCAGGCTGTCAGTTAAGTAAGCCCGGACATGTGTAGTGAGTATAGTAGTGAGTGTGCAATGCTACGCTACTTCTGTCAGCCAGGCTGTCAGTCTAGTAAGCCCGGACATGAGTAGTGAGTTTAGTAGTGAGTGTGCAATGCTACGCTGCTTCTGTCAGTCAGGCTGTCGGTGTAGTAAGCCCGGACATGTGTAGTGAGTATAGTAGTGAGTGAGTGTGCAAAGCTACGCTGCTTTTGTCAGCCAGGCTGTCAGTCTAGTAAGCCCGGACATGAGTAGTGAGTTTAGTAGTGAGTGTGCAATGCTACGCTGCTTCTGTCAGTCAGGCTGTCGGTCTTGTAAGCCCGGACATGTGTAGTGAGTATAGTCATTAGTGTGCAATGCTACGCTGCTTCTGTGAGCGGGCTGTCAGTCTAGTAAGCCCGGACATGTGTGGTGAGTATAGTAGTGAGAATGCAATGCTACGCTGCTTCTGTCAGCCAGGCTGTCAGTCTAGTAAGCCCGGACATGTGTAGTGAGTATAGTCGTTAGTGTGCAATGCTATGCTGCTTCTGTGAGCAGGCTGTCAGTCTTGTAAGCCCGGACATGTGTAGTGAGTATAGTAGTGAGTGTGCAATGCTACGCTGCTTCTGTCAGCCAGGCTGTCAGTCTAGTAAGCCTGGACATGTGTAGTGAGTATAGTAGTGAGTGACTGTGCAATGCAACGCTGCTTCTGTGAGCCAGGCTGTCAGTCTAGTAAGCCCGGACATGTGTAGTGAGTATAGAAGTGAGTGAGTGTGCAATGCTACGCTGCTTCTGTCAGCCAGGCTGTCAGTCTAGTAAGCCCGGACATGTGTAGTGAGTATAGTAGTGAGTTTGCAATGCTACGCTGATTCTGTCAGCCAGGCTTTTAGTCTAGTTAGCACGAACATGTGTAGTGAGTATAGTAGTGAGTGAGTGTGCAATGCTACGCTGCTTCTGTGAGCCAGGCTGTCAGTCTAGTAAGCCCGGACATGTGTAGTGAGTATAGTAGTGAGTGTGCAATGCTACGCTGTTTCTGTAAGCCAGGCTGTCAGTCTAGTAAGCCCGGACATGTGAAGTGAGTATAGTAGTGAGTGAGTGTGCAATGCTACGCTGCTTCTGTGAGCCAGGCTGTCAGTCTTGTAAGCCCGGACATGTGTAGTGAGTAATGTAGTGAGTGTGCATTGCTACGTTGCTTCTGTGACCCAGGCTGTCAGTCTAGTAAGCCCGGACATGTGTAGTGAGTATAGTTGTGAGTGTGCAATGCTACCCTGCTTCTGTGAGCCAGGCTGTCAGTCTAGTAAGCCCGGACATGTGTAGTGAGTATAGTTGTGAGTGTGCAATGCTACGCTGCTTCTGTGAGCCAGGCTGTCAGTCTAGTAAGCCCGGACATGTGTAGTGAGTATAGTAGTGTGTCTGCAATGTTTCGTTGCTTCTGTGAGCCAGGCTGTCAGTCTAGTAAGCCCGGACATGTGTAGTGAGTATAGTAGTGAGTGTGCAATGCTACGCTGCTTCTGTGAGCCAGGCTGTCAGTCTAGTAAGCCAAGACATGTGAAGTGAGTATAGTAGTGAGTGTGCAATGCTACGCTGCTTCTGTCAGCCAGGCTGTCAGTCTAGTAAGCCCGGACATGTGTAGTGAGTATAGTAGTGAGTGTGCAATGCTTCGCTGCTTCTGTCAGCCAGGCTGTCAGTCTAGTAAGCCCGGACATGTGTAGTGAGTATAGTAGTGAGTGTGCAATGCTACGCTGCTTCTTTGAGCCAGGCTGTCAGTCTAGTAAGCCCGGACATGTGTAGTGAGTATACTTGTGAGTGTGCAATGCTACGCTGCTTCTGTCAGCCAGGCTGTCAGTCTAGTTAGCCCGGACATGTGTAGTGAGTATAGTAGTGAGTGTTCAATGCTACGCTGCTTCTGTCAGCCAGGCTGTCAGTCTAGTAAGCCCGGACATGTGTAGTGAGTATAGTAGTGAGTGTGCAATGCTACGCTGCTTCTGTCAGCCAGGCTGTCAGTCAAGTAAGCCCGGCCATGTGTAGTGAGTATAGTAGTGATTGAGTGTGCAATGCTACGCTGCTTCTGTGAGCCATGCTGTCAGTCTAGTAAGCCCGGCCATGTGAAGTGAGTATAGTAGTGAGTGTGCAATGCTACGCTGTTTTTTTTGAGCCAGGCTGTCAGTCTAGCAAGCCCGGACATGTGTGGTGAGTATAGAAGTGAGTGAGTGTGCAATGCTACGCTGCTTCTGTGAGCCAGGCTGTCAGTCTAGTAAGCCCGGACATGTGTAGTGAGTATAGTAGTGAGTGTGTGTGCAATGCTTCGCTGCTTCTGTGAGCCAGGCTGTCAGTCTAGTAAGCCCGGACATGTGAAGTGAGTATAGTAGTGAGTGAGTGTGCAATGCTACGCTGCTTCTGTGAGCCAGGCTGTCAGTCTAGTAAGCCCGGACATGTGTAGTGAGTATAGAAGTGAGTGAGTGTGCAATGCTACGCTGCTTTTGTCAGCCAGGCTGTCAGTCTAGTAAGCCCGGACATGTGTAGTGAGTATAGTAGTGAGTGTGCTATGCTACGCTGCTTCTGTCAGCCAGGCTGTCAGTCTAGTAACCCCGGACATGTGTAGTGAGTATAGTAGTGAGTGAGTGTGCAATGCTACGCTGCTTCTGTGAGCCAGGCTGTCAGTCAAGTAAGCCCGGACATGTGTTTTGAGTACAGTAGTGAGTGAACAGTGCTACGCTGCTTCTGTGAGCCAGGCTGTCAGTCTAGTAAGCCCGGACATGTGCAGTGAGTATAGAAGTGAGTGAGTGTGCAATGCTACGCTGCTTCTGTCAGTCAGGCTGTGAGTCTAGTAAGCCCGGACATGTGTAGTGAGTTTAGAAGTGAGTGAGTGTGCAATGCTACGCTGCTTCTGTCAGTCTAGTAGGCCCAGACATTTGTAGTGAGTATAGTAGTGAGTGAGTGTGCAATGCTACGCTGCTTCTGTCAGCCAGGCTGTCAGTCTAGTAAGCCCGGCCATGTGTAGTGAGTATAGTAGTGAGTGAGTGTGCAATGCAACGCTGATTCTGTGAGCCAGGCTGTCAGTCTAGTAAGCCCGGACATGTGTAGTGAGTATAAAAGTGAGTGTGTGTGCAATGCTTCGCTGCTTCTGTGAGCCAGGCTGTCAGTCTAGTAAGCCCGGACATGTGTAGTGAGTATAGTAGTGAGTGTGCAATGCTACGCTGCTTCTGTGAGCCAGGCAATCAGTCTAGTAAGCCCGGACATGTGTAGTGAGTATAGCAGTGAGTGTGCAATGCTACGCTGCTTCTGTGAGCCAGGCTGTCAGTTAGTAGGCCCGTACATTGCCCTATCTGGTAATAGACTGCCGCGGGCTCATAACAGGACTCGAAAATCATCTTCCCACATTTACACATTCCAAGAACGTAGTTCCCATGTCTGGACCATAGATTGCACCATAACGTCCGTAGACAGTTTTGATGCACCCTGCCCAGTGTTTGGCCCCTTCCCCTAGTAGGCCCCTAGTAGGCTCCCATTTAGCCCCCAGTAAGCCCCCAGTGGTAGGTCGATTTAGGCTGGTGTTACAACTTATGCCAGAAAGAGAATTATTAGGACCTCTTTTGAGTCATGGGTGCATATTTGAGAGCACTTTTTAATCATCTAGTTTTTCAAATCTTTATTCATCGCACGTAGCCTTCATCAATTTTCCACTTTCTACTTTCTCTCTTCTTCCTACTGGCCACTCCTCTTCCATCGCCCACAAACCCTGTTAAGGGCAATATTCCAGTTTGAAGCGATGGATGAATATGTGATAAATGCCCAATAGAAAAAAGGAATCAAGACAAATCTCGTAAATCGGTTACTGGTTTATTGATAATGAGGGAGCGAGGTCGATTGTTGCGCGAAAACTACGTTGACCAGTACACACATAGGGAAACTCCCCCTCCCCCCTGCGGAATATTGTAGACCTATATGTTATGATAAAGTGATAAATTTGGAGTAGAACTTGACTTGTTGGTCACATGGCCAGTGGTGGGTGTGGCACCCAGGGGTGTCCAAAAGGTGAATTTTGCTGATTTTGTGACCATTATTTATTTTTTTACACCCAAACCAATAAACCGACTGATATCTCTTTGTTGAAACTTCTTTGTCATTGATTGTTGTTTATTCTTTGATTGTATGTATTGAGGTGTTTGATCAACATACACATCTTTGTTGAAACTTCTTTGTCATTGATTGTTGTTTATTCTTTGATTGTATGTATTGAGGTGTTTGATCAACAGACATATCTTTGTTGAAACTTCTTTGTCATTGATTTTCGTTTATTCTTTGATTGTATGTATTGAGGTGTTTGATCAACAGACATATCTTTGTTGAAACTTCTTTGTCATTGATTTTCGTTTATTCTTTGATTGTATGTATTGAGGTGTTTGATCAACAAACATATCTTTGTTGAAACTTCTTTGTCATTGATTGTTGTTTATTCTTTGATTGTATGTATTGGGGTGTTTGATCAACAGACATATCTTTGTTGAAACTCCTTTGTCATTGATTGTTGTTTATTCTTTGATTGTATGTATTGAGGTGTTCTATCAACAGACATATCTTCGTTGAAACTTCTTTGTCATTGATTGTTGTTTATTCTTTGATTGTTTGTATTGAGGTGTTTGATCAACAGACATATCTTTGTTGACACTTCTTTGTCATTGATTGTTGTTTACTCTTTGATTGTATGTATTAAGGTGTTTGATCAACAGACACATCTTTGTTGAAACTTCTTTGTTATTGATTGTTGTTGAGTCTTTGATGGTATGTATTGAGGTGTTTGATCAACAGACACATCTATGTTGAAACTTCTTTGTCATTGATTGTTGTTTATTCTTTGATTGTTTGTATTGAGGTGTTTGATCAACAGACTTATCTTTGTTGAAACTTCTTTGTCATTGATTGTTGTTTATTCTTTGATTGTATGGATTGAGGTGTTTGATCAACAAACATATCTTTGTTGAAACTTCCTTGTCATTGATTGTTGTTCATTCTTTGATTATATGTATTGAGGTGTTTGATCAACAGACATATCTTTGTTGAAATGTCTTTGTCATTGATTGTTGTTTATTCTTTGATTGTATGTATTGAGGTGTTTGTTCAACAGACATATCTTCGTTGAAACTTCTTTGTCATTGATTGTTGTTTATTTTTTGATTGTATGTATTGAGTTGTTTGATCAACAGACATATCTTTGTTGAAACTTCTTTGTCATTGATTGTTGTTTATTCTTTGATTGTATGTATTGAGGTGTTTGATCAACAGACATATCTTTGTTGAAACTTCTTTGTCATTGATTGTTGTTTATTCTTTGATTGTATGTATTGAGGTGTTTGATCAACAGACATATCTTCGTTGAAACTTCCTTGTCATTGATTGTTTGTTTATTCTATGATTGTATGTATTGAGGTGTTTGATCAACAGACATATCTTTGTTGAAACCTCTTTGTCATTGATTGTTGCTTCTGTCAGCCAGGCTGTCAGTCAAGTAAGCCCGGACATGTGTAGTGAGTATAGTAGTGAGTGTGCAATGCTACGCTGCTTCTGTGAGCCACGCTGTCAGTCTAGTAAGCCCGGACATGTGTAGTGAGTATAGTAGTGAGTGATTGTGCAATGCTACGCTGCTTCTGTGAACCAGGCTGTCAGTCTAGTAAGCCCGGACATGTGTAGTGAGTATAGTAGTAAGTGTGCAATGCTACGCTGCTTCTGTGAGCCAGGCTGTCAGTCTAATAAGCCCGGACATGTGTAGTGAGTATAAAAGTGAGTGAGTGTGCAATGCTTCGCTGCTTCTGTGAGCCAAGCAGTCAGTCTAGTAAGCCCGGACATGTGTAGTGAGTATAGTAGTGAGTGTGCAATGCTAAGCTGCTTCTGTGAGCCAGGCTGTGAGACAAATAAGCCCGGACATGTGTAGTAAGTATAGTAGTGAGTGAGTGTGCAATGCTACGCTGCTTCTGTCAGCCTGGCTGTCAGTCTAGTAAGCCCGGACATGTGTAGTGAGTATAGTAGTGAGTGTGCAATGCTACGCTGCTTCTGTCAGCCAGGCTGTCAGTCTAGTAAGCCCGGACATGTGAAGTGAGTATAGTAGTGAGTGAGTGTGCAATGCTACGCTGCTTCTGTGAACCAGGCTGTCAGTCTAGTAAGCCCGGACATGTGTAGTGAGTATAGTAGTGAGTGTGCAATGCTACGCTGCTTCTGTGAGCCAGGCTGTCAGTCTAGTAAGCCCGGACATGTGTAGTGAGTATAGAAGTGAGTGAGTGTGCAATGCTACGCTGCTTCTGTGAGCCAAGCTGTCAGTCTAGTAAGCCCGAACATGTGTAGTTAGTATAGTAGTGAGTGTGCAATGCTACGCTGCTTCTGTGAGCCAGGCTGTGAGACAAATAAGCCCGGACATGTGTAGTGAGTATAGTAGTGAGTGAGTGTGCAATGCTACGCTGCTTCTGTCAGCCAGGCTGTCAGTCTAGTAAGCCCGGACATGTGTAGTGAGTATAGTAGTGAGTGTGCAATGCTACGCTGCTTCTGTCAGCCAGGCTGTCAGTCTAGTAAGCCCGGACATGTGTAGTGAGTATAGTAGTGAGTGTGCAATGCTACGCTGCTTCTGTGAGCCAGGCTGGCAGTCTAGTAAGCCCGGACATGTGTAGTGAGTATAGTAGTGAGTGAGTGTGCAATGCTACGCTGCTTCTGTCAGCCAAGCTGTCCGTTTAGTAAGCCCGGCGATGTGTAGTGAGTATAGTAGTGAGTGTGCAATGCTACGCTGCTTCTGTCAGCCAGGCTGTCAGTCTAGTAAGCCCGGACATGTGTAGTGAGTATAGTAGTGAGTGTGCAATGCTACGCTGCTTCTGTCAGCCAGGCTGTCAGTCTAGTAAACCCGGACATGTGTAGTGAGTATAGAAGTGAGTGTGCAATGCTACGCTGCTTTTGTCAGCCAGGCTGTCAGTCTTGTAAGCCCGGACATGAGTAGTGAGTATAGTAGTGAGTGTGCAATGCTACGCTGCTTCTGTGAGCCAGGCTGTCAGTCTAGTAAGCCCGGCCATGTGTAGTGAGTATAGTAGTGAGTTAGTGTGCAATGCTACGCTGCTTCTGTGAGCCAGGCTGTCAGTCTAGTAAGCCCGGACATGTGTAGTGAGTATAGAAGTGAGTGTGCAATGCTACGCTGCTTTTGTCAGCCAGGCTGTCAGTCAAGTAAGCCCGGACACGTGTAGTGAGTTTAGTAGTGAGTGTGCAATGCTACGCTGCTTCTGTCAGTCAGGCTGTCGGTCTAGTAAGCCCGGACATGTGTAGTGAGTATAGTCGTTAGTGTGCAATGCTACGCTGCTTCTGTGAGCGGGCTGTCAGTCTAGTAAGCCCGGACATGTGTGGTGAGTATAGTAGTGAGAATGCAATGCTACGCTGCTTCTGTCAGCCAGGCTGTCAGTCTAGTAAGCCCGGACATGTGTAGTGAGTATAGTCGTTAGTGTGCAATGCTACGCTGCTTCTGTCAGCCAGGCTGTCAGTCTAGTAAGCCCGGACATGTGTAGTGAGTATAGTAGTGAGTGTGCAATGCTACGCTGCTTCTGTCAGCCAGGCTGTCAGTCTAGTAAGCCCGGACATGTGAAGTGAGTATAGAAGTGAGTGTGCATTGCTACGCTGCTTCTGTGAGCCAGGCTGGCAGTCTAGTTAGCCCAGACATGTGTAGTGAGTATAGTAGTGAGTGAGTGTGCAATGCTTCGCTGCTTCTGTGAGCCAGGCTTTCAGTCTAATAAGCCCGGACATGTGTAGTGAGTATGGTAGTGAGATTGCAATGCTACGCTGCTTCTGTGAGCCAGGCTGTCAGTCTAGTAAGCCCGGACATGTGTAGTGAGTATAGTCGTGAGTGTGCAATGCTACGCTTCTTCTGTCAGCCAGGCTGTCAGTCTAGTAAGCCCGGACATGTGAAGTGAGTGCAGTAGTGAGTGTTCAATGCAACGCTGCTTCTGTGAGCCAGGCTGTCAGTCTAGTAAGCCCGGACATGTGTTGTGAGTACAGTCGTGAGTGTACAATGCTACGCTGCGTCTGTCAGCCAGGCTGTCAGTCTAGTAAGCCCGGACATGTGTAGTGAGTATAGTAGTGAGTGTGCAATGCTACGCTGCTTCTGTCAGTCTAGTAGGCCCGGACATGTGTAGTGAGTATAGAAGTGAGTGAGTGTGCAATGCTACGTTGCTTCTGTCAGCCAGGCTGTCAGTCTTGTAAGCCCGGCCACGTGTAGTGAGTATAGTAGTGAGTGAGTGTGCAATGCTACGCTGCTTCTGTGAGCCAGGCTGTCAGTCTAGTAAGCCCAAACAGGTGTAGAGAGTATAGTAGTGAGTGTGCAATGCTACGCTGCTTCTGTGAGCCAGGCTGTCAGTCTTGTAAGCCCGGCCACGTGTAGTGAGTATAGAAGTGAGTGAGTGTGCAATGCTACCCTGCTTCTGTGAGCCAGGCTGTCAGTCAAGTAAGCCCAAACAGGTGTAGAGAGTATAGTAGTGAGTGTGCAATGCTACGCTGCTTCTGTGAGCCAGGCTGTCAGTCTAGTAAGCCCGGCCACGTGTAGTGAGTATAGGAGTGATTGAGTTTGCAATGCTACGCTGCTTCTGTGAGCCAGGCTGTGAATCTAGTAAGCCCGGACATGTGTATTGAGTATAGTAGTGAGTGTGCATTGCTACGCTGCTTCTGTCAGCCAGGCTGTCAGTCTAGTAAGCCCGGACATGTGAAGTGAGTATAGTAGTGAGTGTGCAATGCTACGCTGCTTCTGTGCGCCAAGCTGGCAGTCTAGTAAGCCCGGACATGTGTAGTGAGTATAGTAGTGAGTGAGTGTGCAATGCTACGCTGCTTCTGTCAGCCAGGCAGTCAGTCTAGTAGGCCCGGACATGTGTAGTGAGTACAGTAGTGAGTGTACAATGCTACGCTGCTTCTGTGAGCCAGGCTGTCAGTCTAAAAAGCCCGGACATGTGTAGTGAGTATAGTAGTGAGTGTGCAATGCTACGCTGCTTCTGTCAGCCAGGCTGTCAGTCTAGTTAGCCCGGACATGTGTTGTGAGTATAGTAGTGAGTGAGTGTGCAATGCTACGCTACTTCTGTGAGCCAGGCTGTCAGTCTAGTAAGCCCGGACATGTGTAGTGAGTATAGTTGTGAGTGAGTGTGCAATGCTACGCTGCTTATGTCAGCCAGGCTGTCAGTCTAGTAAGCCCGGACATGTGTAGTGAGTATAGTAGTAAGTGTGCAATGCTATGCTGCTTCTGTCAGCCAGGCTGTCAGTCTAGTAAGCCCGGACATGTGTAGTGAGTAAAGTAGTGAGTGTGCTAAGCTACGCTGCTTCTGTCAGCCAGGCTGTCAGTCTAGTAAGCACGGACATGTGTAGTGAGTATAGTATCGAGTGTGCAATGCAACGCTGCTTCTGTAAGCAAGGCTGTCAGTCTAGTAAGCCCGGACATGTGTAGTGAGTATAGTAGTGAGTGTGCATTGCTACGCTGCTTCTGTGAGCCAGGCTGTCAGTCTAGTAAGCCCGGACATGTGTAGTGAGTATAGTAGTGAGTGTGCAATGCTACGCTACTTCTGTCAGCCAGGCTGTCAGTCTAGTAAGCCCGGACATGAGTAGTGAGTTTAGTAGTGAGTGTGCAATGCTACGCTGCTTCTGTCAGTCAGGCTGTCGGTGTAGTAAGCCCGGACATGTGTAGTGAGTATAGTTGTGAGTGAGTGTGCAATGCTACGCTGCTTTTGTCAGCCAGGCTGTCAGTCTAGTAAGCCCGGACATGAGTAGTGAGTTTAGTAGTGAGTGTGCAATGCTACGCTGCTTCTGTCAGTCAGGCTGTCGGTCTAGTAAGCCCGGACATGTGTAGTGAGTATAGTCGTTAGTGTGCAATGCTACGCACTTCTGTGAGCGGGCTGTCAGTCTAGTAAGCCCGGACATGTGTGGTGAGTATAGTAGTGAGAATGCAATGCTACGCTGCTTCTGTCAGCCAGGCTGTCAGTCTAGTAAGCCCGGACATGTGTAGTGAGTATAGTCGTTAGTGTGCAATGCTACGCTGCTTCTGTGAGCAGGCTGTCAGTCTATAAGCCCGGACATGTGTAGTGAGTATAGTAGTGAGTGTGCAATGCTACGCTACTTCTGTCAGCCAGGCTGTCAGTCTAGTAAGCCCGGACATGTGTAGTGAGTATAGTAGTGAGTGACTGTGCAATGCAACGCTGCTTAAGTGAGCCAGGCTGTCAGTCTAGTAAGCCCGGACATGTGTAGTGAGTATAGAAGTGAGTGAGTGTGCAATGCTACGCTGCTTCTGTCAGCCAGGCTGTCAGTCTAGTAAGCCCGGACATGTGTAGTGAGTATAGTAGTGAGTTTGCAATGCTACGCTGATTCTGTCAGCCAGGCTTTTAGTCTAGTTAGCAAGAACATGTGTAGTGAGTATAGTAGTGAGTGAGTGTGCAATGCTACGCTGCTTCTGTGAGCCAGGCTGTCAGTCTAGTAAGCCCGGACATGTGTAGTGAGTATAGTAGTGAGTGTGCAATGCTACGCTGCTCCTGTAAGCCAGGCTGTCAGTCTAGTAAGCCCGGACATGTGTAGTGAGTATAGTAGTGAGTGAGTGTGCAATGCTACGCTGCTTCTGTGAGCCAGGCTGTCAGTCTTGTAAGCCCGGACATGTGTAGTGAGTAATGTAGTGAGTGTGCATTGCTACGTTGCTTCTGTGAGCCAGGCTGTCAGTCTAGTAAGCCCGGACATGTGTAGTGAGTATAGTAGTGAGTGTGCAATGCTACGCTGCTTCTGTGAGCCAGGCTGTCAGTCTAGTAAGCCCGGACATGTGTAGTGAGTATAGTAGTGTGTCTGCAATGCTTCGTTGCTTCTGTGAGCCAGGCTGTCAGTCTAGTAAGCCCGGACATGTGTAGTGAGTAAAGTAGTGAGTGTGCAATGCTACGCTGCTTCTGTGAGCCAGGCTGTCAGTCTAGTAAGCCAAGACATGTGAAGTGAGTATAGTAGTGAGTGTGCAATGCTACGCTGCTTCTGTCAGCCAGGCTGTCAGTCTAGTAAGCCCGGACATGTGTAGTGAGTATAGTAGTGAGTGTGCAATGCTTCGCTGCTTCTGTCAGCCAGGCTGTCAGTCTAGTAAGCCCGGACATGTGTAGTGAGTATAGTAGTGAGTGTGCAATGCTACGCTGCTTCTTTGAGCCAGGCTGTCAGTCTAGTAAGCCCGGACATGTGTAGAAAGTAAAGTAGTGAGTGTGCAATGCTACGCTGCTTCTGTGAGCCAGGCTGTCAGTCTAGTAAGCCCGGACATGTGTAGTGAGTATAGTAGTGAGTGTGCAATGCTACGCTGCTTCTTTCAGCCAGGCTGTCAGTCTTGTAAGCCCGGACATGTGTAGTGAGTATAGTAGTGAGTGTGCAATGCTACGCTGCTTCTGTCAGCCAGGCTGTCAGTCAAGTAAGCCCGGCCATGTGTAGTGAGTATAGTAGTGATTGAGTGTGCAATGCTACGCTGCTTCTGTGAGCCATGCTGTCAGTCTAGTAAGCCCGGCCATGTGAAGTGAGTATAGTAGTGAGTGTGCAATGCTTCGCTGCTTCTGTGAGCCAGGCTGTCAGTCTAGTAAGCCCGGACATGTGTAGTGAGTATAGTAGTGAGTGTGCAATGCTACGCTGCTTCTGTCAGCCAGGCCGTCAGTATAGTAACCCCGGACATGTGTAGTGAGTATAGTAGTGAGTGAGTGTGCAATGCTACGCTGCTTCTGTGAGCCAGGCTGTCAGTCAAGTAAGCCCGGACATGTGTTGTGAGTACAGTAGTGAGTGAACAATGCTACGCTGCTTCTGTGAGCCAGGCTGTCAGTCTAGTAAGCCCGGACATGTGCAGTGAGTATAGAAGTGAGTGAGTGTGCAATGCTACGCTGCTTCTGTCAGTCAGGCTGTGAGTCTAGTAAGCTCGGACATGTGTAGTGAGTTTAGAAGTGAGTGAGTGTGCAATGCTACGCTGATTCTGTGAGCCAGGCTGTCAGTCTAGTAAGCCCGGACATGTGTTGTGAGTATAAAAGTGAGTGTGTGTGCAATGCTTCGCTGCTTCTGTGAGCCAGGCTGTCAGTCTAGTAAGCCCGGACATGTGTAGTGAGTATGGTAGTGAGTGTGCAATGCTACGCTGCTTCTGTCAGCCAGGCTGTCAGTCTAGTAACCCCGGACATGTATAGTGAGTTTAGTAGTGAGAGTGCAATGCTACGCTGCTTCTGTGAGCCAGGCTGTCATTGTAGTATGCCCGGACATGTGTAGTGAGTATAGTATTGAGTGTGCAATGCTACGCTGCTTCTGTCAGCCAGGCAATCAGTTTAGTAAGCCCGGACATGTGTAGTGAGTATAGCAGTGAGTGTGCAATGCTACGCTGCTTCTGTGAGCCAGGCTGTCAGTTAGTAGGCCCGTACATTGCCCTATCTGGTAATAGACTGCCGCGGGCTCATAACAGGACTCGAAAATCATCTTCCCACATTTACACATTCCAAGAACGTAGTTCCCATGTCTGGACCATAGATTGCACCATAACGTCCGTAGACAGTTTTGATGCACCCTGCCCAGTGTTTGGCCCCTTCCCCTAGTAGGCCCCTAGTAGGCTCCCATTTAGCCCCCAGTAAGCCCCCAGTGGTAGGTCGATTTAGGCTGGTGTTACAACTTATGCCAGAAAGAGAATTATTAGGACCTCTTTTGAGTCATGGGTGCATATTTGCGAGCACTTTTTAATCATCTAGTTTTTCAAATCTTTATTCATCGCACGTAGCCTTCATCAATTTTCCACTTTCTACTTTCTCTCTTCTTCCTACTGGCCAGTCCTCTTCCATCGCCCACAAACCCCGTTAAGGGCAGTATTCCAGTTTGAAGCGATGGATGAATATGTGATAAATGCCCAATAGAAAAAAGGAATCAAGACAAATCTCGTAAATCGGTTACTGGTTTATTGATAATGAGGGAGCGAGGTCGATTGTTGCGCGAAAACTACGTTGACCAGTACACACATAGGGAAACTCCCTCTCCCCCCTGCGGAATATTGTAGACCTATATATTATGATAAAGTGATAAATTTGGAGTAGAACTTGACTTGTTGGTCACATGGCCAGTGGTGGGTGTGGCACCCAGGGGTGTCCAAAAGGTGAATTTTGCTGATTTTGTGACCATAATTTATTTTTTAACACCCAAACCAATAAACCGACTGATATCTCTTTGTTGCCACTTCTTTGTCATTGATTGTTGTTTATTCTTTGATTGTATGTATTGAGGTGTTTGATCAACAGACACATCTTTGTTGAAACTTCTTTGTCATTGATTGTTGTTTATTCTTTGATTGTATGTATTGAGGTGTTTGATCAACAGACATATCTTTGTTGAAACTTCTTTGTCATTGATTGTTGTTTATTCTTTGATTGTATGTATTGAGGTGTTTGATCAACAAACATATCTTTGTTGAAACTTCTTTGTCATTGATTGTTGTTTATTCTTTGATTGTATGTATTGAGGTGTTTGATCAACAGACATATCTTTGTTGAAACTCCTTTGTCTTTGATTGTTGTTAATTCTTTGATTGTATGTATTGAGGTGTTCTATCAACAGACATATCTTCGTTGAACCTTCTTTGTCATTGATTGTTGTTTATTTTTTCATTGTATGTTTTGAGTTGTTTGATCAACTGACATCTCTTTGTTAAAACTTCTTGGTCATTGATTGTTGTTTATTCTTTGATTGTATGTTTCGAGGTGTTTGAGCATCAGACATATCTTTGTTGAAATTTCTTTGTCATTGATTGTTGTTTATTCTTTAAATGTATGTATTGAGGTGTTTGATCAACAGACATATCTTCGTTGAAACTTCTTTGTCATCGATTGTTGTTTATTCTTTGATTGTATGTATTGAGGTGTTTGATCAACAGACATATCTTTGTTGAAACTTCTTTGTCATTGATTGTTGTTTATTCTTTGATTGTATGTATTGAGGTGTTTGATCAACAATCATATCTTCGTTGAAACTTCCTTGTCATTTGATTGTTGTTTATTCTTTGATTGTATGTATTGAGGTGTTTGATCAACAGACATATCTTTGTTTAACCTTCTTTGTCATTGATTGTTGTTTATTCTTTGATTGTGAGTATTGAGGTGTTTTTTCAACAGACATATCTTCGTTGAAACTTCTTTATCATTGATTGTTGTTTATTCTTTGATTGTATGTATAAAGTTGTTTGATCAACAGACATATCTTTGTTAAAACTTCTTTGTCATTGATTGTTGTTTATTCTTAGATTGTATGTATTGAGATGTTTGATCAACAGACATATCTTTGTTGAAACTTCTTTGTCATTGATTGTTGTTTATTCTTTGATTGTATGTATTGAGGTGTTTGATCAACAAACATATCTTTGTTGAAACTTCTTTATCATTGATTGTTGTTTATTCTTTGATTGTATGTATTGAGGTGTTTGATCAACAGACATATCTTTATTAAAACTTCTTTGTCATTGATTGTTGTTTATTCTTTAAATTGTATGTATTGAGGTGTTTGATTAACAGACATATCTTGGTTGAAACTTCTTTGTCATTGATTGTTGTTTTTTCTTTGATTGTAGGTATTGAGTTGTTTGATCAACTGACATCTCTTTGTTGAAACTTCTTTGTCATTGATTGTTGTTTATTCTTTGATTGTATGTATTGAGGTGTTTGATCAAACCGATATATCTTTGTTGAAACTTCTTTGTCATTGATTGTTGCTTCTGTCAGCCAGGCTCTCAGTCTAGTAAGCCCGGACATGTGTAGTGAGTGTAGTAGTGAGTGAGTGTGCAATGCTACGCTGCTTCTGTCAGCCAGGCTGTCAGTCTAGTAAGCCCGGACATGTGTAGTGAGTAAAGTAGTGAGTGTGCAATGCTACGCTGCTTCTGTGAGCCAGGCTGTCAGTCTAGTAAGCCCGGACATGTGTAGTGAGTATAGTAGTGAGTGAGTGTGCAATGCTACGCTGCACCTGTGAGCCAGGCTGTCAGTCTAGTAAGCCCGGACATGTGTAGTGAGTATAGTAGTGAGTGTGCAATGCTACGCTGCTTCTGTGAGCCAGGCTGTCAGTCTAGTAAGCCCGGACATGTGTAGTGACTATAGTAGTGAGTGAGTGTGCAATGCAACGCTGCTTCTGGCAGCCAGGCTGTCAGTCTAGTAAGCCCGGACATGTGTAGTGAGTATAGTTGTGAGTGTGCAATGCTACGCTGCTTCTGTCAGCCAGGCTGTCAGTCTAGTAAGCCCAGACATGTGTAGTGAGTATAGTAGTGAGTGTGCAATGCTACGCTGGTTCTGTGAGCCAGGCTGTCAGTCTAGTAAGCCCGGACATCTGAAGTGAGTATAGAAGTGAGTGAGTGTGCAATGCTACGCTGCTTCTGTGAGCCAAGCTTTCAGTCTAGTAAGCCCGGACATGTGTAGTGAGTATAGTACTGAGTGTGCAATGCTACGCTGCTTCTGTGAGCCAGGCTGTGAGACAAATAAGCCCGGACATGTGTAGTGAGTATAGTAGTGAGTGAGTGTGCAATGCTACGCTGCTTCTGTCAGCCAGGCTGTCAGTCTAGTAAGCCCGGACATGTGTAGTGAGTATAGTAGTGAGTGTGCAATGCTACGCTGCTTCTGTCAGCCAGGCTGTCAGTCTAGTAAGCCCGGACATGTGTAGTGAGTATAGTAGTGAGTGTGCAATGCTACGCTGCTTTTGTCAGCCAGGCTGTCAGTCTAGTAAGCCCGAACATGAGTAGTGAGTTTAGTAGTGAGTGTGCAATGCTACGCTGCTTCTGTCAGTCAGGCTGTCGGTCTAGTAAGCCCGGACATGTGTAGTGAGTATAGTCGTTAGTGTGCAATGCTACGCTGCTTCTGTGAGCGGGCTGTCAGTCTAGTAAGCCCGGACATGTGTGGTGAGTATAGTAGTGAGAATGCAATGCTACGCTGCTTCTGTCAGCCAGGCTGTCAGTCTAGTAAGCCCGGACATGTGTAGTGAGTATAGTCGTTAGTGTGCAATGCTACGCTGCTTCTGTCAGCCAGGCTGTCAGTCTAGTAAGCCCGGACATGTGTAGTGAGTATAGTAGTGAGTGTGCAATGCTACGCTGCTTCTGTCAGCCAGGCTGTCAGTCTAGTAAGCCCGGACATATGAAGTGAGTATAGAAGTGAGTGTGCATTGCTACGCTGCTTCTGTGAGCCAGGCTGGCAGTCTAGTTAGCCCAGACATGTGTAGTGAGTATAGTAGTGAGTAAGTGTGCAATGCTTCGCTGCTTCTGTGAGCCAGGCTTTCAGTCTAGTAGGCCGGACATGAAGTAGTGAGTAAAGTAGTGAGTGTGCAATGCTACGCTGCTTCTGTGAGCCAGGCTGTCAGTCTAATAAGCCCGGACATTGGTAGTGAGTATGGTAGTGAGATTGCAATGCTACGCTGCTTCTGTGAGCCAGGCTGTCAGTCTAGTAAGCCCGGACATGTGTAGTGAGTATAGTCGTGAGTGTGCAATGCTACGCTTCTTCTGTCAGCCAGGCTGTCAGTCTAGTAATCCCGGACATGTGAAGTGAGTGCAGTAGTGAGTGTTCAATGCAACGCTGCTTCTGTGAGCCAGGCTGTCAGTCTAGTAAGCCCGGACATGTGTTGTGAGTACAGTCGTGAGTGTACGATGCTACGCTGCGTCTGTCAGCCAGGCTGTAAGTCTAGTAAGCCCGGACATGTGTTGTGAGTATAGTAGTGACTGTGCAATGCTACGCTGCTTCTGTCAGCCAGGCTGTCAGTCTAGTAAGCCCGGACATGTGTAGTGAGTATAGTAGTGAGTGTGCAATGCTACGGTGCTTCTGTCAGTCTAGTAGGCCCGGACATGTGTAGTGAGTATAGTAGTGAGTGAGTGTGCAATGCTACGTTGCTTCTGTCAGCCAGGCTGTCAGTCTTGTAAGCCCGGCCACGTGTAGTGAGTATAGTAGTGAGTGAGTGTGCAATGCTACGCTGCTTCTGTCAGCCAGGCTGTCAGTCTAGTAAGCCCGGACATGTGTAGTGAGTATAGTAGTGAGTGAGTGTGCAATGCTACGCTGCTTCTGTGAGCCAGGCTGTCAGTCTAGTAAGCCCAAACAGGTGTAGAGTGTATAGTAGTGAGTGTGCAATGCTACGCTGCTTCTGTGAGCCAGGCTGTCAGTCTTGTAAGCCCGGCCACGTGTAGTGAGTATAGTAGTGAGTGAGTGTGCAATGCTACCCTGCTTCTGTGAGCCAGGCTGTCAGTCAAGTAAGCCCAAACAGGTGTAGAGAGTATAGTAGTGAGTGTGCAATGCTACGCTGCTTCTGTGAGCCAGGCTGTCAGTCTAGTAAGCCCGGCCACGTGTAGTGAGTATAGTAGTGATTGAGTTTGCAATGCTACGCTGCTTCTGAGAGCCAGGCTGTGAGTCTAGTAAGCCCGGACATGTGTATTGAGTATAGTAGTGAGTGTGCATTGCTACGCTGCTTCTGTCAGCCAGGCTGTCAGTCTAGTAAGCCCGGACATGTGAAGTGAGTATAGTAGTGAGTGTGCAATGCTACGCTGCTTCTGTGCGCCAAGCTGGCAGTCTAGTAAGCCCGGACATGTGTAGTGAGTATAGTAGTGAGTGAGTGTGCAATGCTACGCTGCTTCTGTCAGCCAGGCAGTCAGTCTAGTAGGCCCGGACATGTGTAGTGAGTACAGTAGTGAGTGTACAATGCTACGCTGCTTCTGTGAGCTAGGCTGTCAGTCTAAAAAGCCCGGACATGTGTAGTGAGTATAGTAGTGAGTGTGCAATGCTACGCTGCTTCTGTCAGCCAGGCTGTCAGTCTAGTTAGCCCGGACATGTGTTGTGAGTATAGAAGTGAGTGAGTGTGCAATGCTACGCTACTTCTGTGAGCCAGGCTGTCAGTCTAGTAAGCCCGGACATGTGTAGTGAGTATAGTTGTGAGTGAGTGTGCAATGCTACGCTGCTTATGTCAGCCAGGCTGTCAGTCTAGTAAGCCCGGACATGTGTAGTGAGTATAGTAGTGAGTGTGCAATGCTATGCTGCTTCTGTCAGCCAGGTTGTCAGTCTAGTAAGCCCGGACATGTGTAGTGAGTAAAGTAGTGAGTGTGCTAAGCTACGCTGCTTCTGTCAGCCATCTGTCAGTCTAGTAAGCACGGACATGTGTAGTGAGTATAGTATCGAGTGTGCAATGCAACGCTGCTTCTGTCAGCAAGGCTGTCAGTCTAGTAAGCCCGGACATGTGTAGTGAGTATAGTAGTGAGTGTGCATTGCTACGCTGCTTCTGTGAGCCAGGCTGTCAGTCTAGTAAGCCCGGACATGTGTAGTGAGTATAGTAGTGAGTATGCAATGCTACGCTACTTCTGTCAGCCAGGCTGTCAGTCTAGTAAGCCCGGACATGAGTTGTGAGTTTAGTAGTGAGTGTGCAATGCTACGCTGCTTCTGTCAGTCAGGCTGTCGGTGTAGTTAGCCCGGACATGTGTAGTGAGTATAGTAGTGAGTGAGTGTGCAATGCTACGCTGCTTTTGTCAGCCAGGCTGTCAGTCTAGTAAGCCCGGACATGAGTAGTGAGTTTAGTAGTGAGTGTGCAATGCTACGCTGCTTCTGTCAGTCAGGCTGTCGGTCTAGTAAGCCCGGACATGTGTAGTGAGTATAGTCGTTAGTGTGCAATGCTACGCACTTCTGTGAGCATGCTGTCAGTCTAGTAAGCCCGGACATGTGTGGTGAGTATAGTAGTGAGAATGCAATGCTACGCTGCTTCTGTCAGCCAGGCTGTCAGTCTAGTAAGCCCGGACATGTGTAGTGAGTATAGTCGTTAGTGTGCAATGCTACGCTGCTTCTGTGAGCAGGCTGTCAGTCTATAAGCCCGGACATGTGTAGTGAGTATAGTAGTGAGTGTGCAATGCTACGCTGCTTCTGTCAGCCAGGCTGTCAGTCTAGTAAGCCCGGACATGTGTAGTGAGTATAGTAGTGAGTGACTGTGCAATGCAACGCTGCTTCTGTGAGCCGGCTGTCAGTCTAGTAAGCCCGGACATGTGTAGTGAGTATAGAAGTGAGTGAGTGTGCAATGCTACGCTGCTTCTGTCAGCCAGGCTGTCAGTCTAGTAAGCTTGGACATGTGTAGTGAGTATTGTAGTGAGTTTGCAATGCTACGCTGATTCTGTCAGCCAGGCTTTTAGTCTAGTTAGCACGAACATGTGTAGTGAGGATAGTAGTGAGTGAGTGTGCAATGCTACGCTGCTTCTGTGAGCCAGGCTGTCAGTGTAGTAAGCCCGGACATGTGTAGTGAGTATAGTAGTGAGTGTGCAATGCTACGCTGCTCCTGTAAGCCAGGCTGTCAGTCTAGTAAGCCCGGACATGTGTAGTGAGTATAGTAGTGAGTGAGTGTGCAATGCTACGCTGCTTCTGTGAGCCAGGCTGTCAGTCTTGTAAGCCCGGACATGTGTAGTGAGTAATGTAGTGAGTGTGCATTGCTACGTTGCTTCTGTGAGCCAGGCTGTCAGTCTAGTAAGCCCGGACATGTGTAGTGAGTATAGTAGTGAGTGTGCAATGCTACGCTGCTTCTGTGAGCCAGGCTGTCAGTCTAGTAAGCCCGGACATGTGTAGTAAGTATAGTAGTGTGTCTGCAATGCTTCGTTGCTTCTGTGAGCCACGCTGTCAGTCTAGTAAGCCCGGACATGTGTAGTGAGTAAAGTAGTGAGTGTGCAATGCTACGCTGCTTCTGTGAGCCAGGCTGTCAGTCTAGTAAGCCAAGACATGTGAAGTGAGTATAGTAGTGAGTGTGCAATGCTACGCTGCTTCTGTCAGCCAGGCTGTCAGTCTAGTAAGCCCGGACATGTGTAGTGAGTATAGTAGTGAGTGTGCAATGCTTCGCTGCTTCTGTCAGCCAGGCTGTCAGTCTAGTAAGCCCGGACATGTGTAGTGAGTATAGTAGTGAGTGTGCAATGCTACGCTGCTTCTGTCAGCCAGGCTGTCAGTCAAGTAAGCCCGGCCATGTGTAGTGAGTATAGTAGTGATTGAGTGTGCAATGCTACGCTGCTTCTGTGAGCCATGCTGTCAGTCTAGTAAGCCCGGCCATGTGAAGTGAGTATAGTAGTGAGTGTGCAATGCTACGCTGCTTTTGTGAGCCAGGCTGTCAGCCCGGACATGTGTGGTGAGTATAGAAGTGAGTGAGTGTGCAATGCTACGCTGCTTCTGTGAGCCAGGCTGTCAGTCTAGTAAGCCCGGACATGTGTAGTGAGTATTGTAGTGAGTGTGCAATGCTACGCTGCTTCTGTCAGCCAGGCTGTCAGTATAGTTACCCCGGACATGTGTAGTGAGTATAGTAGTGAGTGAGTGTGCAATGCTACGCTGCTTCTGTGAGCCAGGCTGTCAGTCAAGTAAGCCCGGACATGTGTTGCGAGTACAGTAGTGAGTGAACAATGCTACGCTGCTTCTGTGAGCCAGGCTGTCAGTCTAGTAAGCCCGGACATGTGCAGTGAGTATAGAAGTGAGTGAGTGTGCAATGCTACGCTGCTTCTGTCAGTCAGGCTGTGGGTCTAGTAAGCCCGGACATGTGTAGTGAGTTTAGAAGTGAGTGAGTGTGCAATGCTACGCTGCTTCTGTCAGTCTAGTAGGCTGAGACATTTGTAGTGAGTATAGTAGTGAGTGAGTGTGCAATGCTACGCTGCTTCTGTCAGCCAGGCTGTCAGTCTAGTAAGCCCGGCCATGTGTAGTGAGTATAGTAGTGAGTGAGTGTGCAATGCTACGCTGATTCTGTGAGCCAGGCTGTCAGTCTAGTAAGCCCGGACATGTGTAGTAAGTATAAAAGTGAGTGTGTGTGCAATGCTTCGCTGCTTCTGTGAGCCAGGCTGTCAGTCTAGTAAGCCCGGACATGTGTACTGAGTATGGTAGTGAGTGTGCAATGCTACGCTGCTTCTGTCAGCCAGGCTGTCAGTCTAGTAACCCCGGACATGTATAGTGAGTTTAGTAGTGAGAGTGCAATGCTACGCTGCTTCTGTGAGCCAGGCTGTCATTGTAGTATGCCCGGACATGTGTAGTGAGTATAGTATTGAGTGTGCAATGCTACGCTGCTTCTGTCAGCCAGGCAATCAGTCTAGTAAGCCCGGACATGTGTAGTGAGTATAGCAGTGAGTGTGCAATGCTACGCTGCTTCTGTGAGCCAGGCTGTCAGTAAGTAGGCCCGTACATTGCCCTATCTGGTAATAGACTGCCGCGGGCTCATAACAGGACTCGAAAATCATCTTCCCACATTTACACATTCCAAGAACGTAGTTCCCATGTCTGGACCATAGATTGCACCATAACGTCCGTAGACAGTTTTGATGCACCCTGCCCAGTGTTTGGCCCCTTCCCCTAGTAGGCCCCTAGTAGGCTCCCATTTAGCCCCCAGTAAGCCCCCAGTGGTAGGTCGATTTAGGCTGGTGTTACAACTTATGCCAGAAAGAGAATTATTAGGACCTCTTTTGAGTCATGGGTGCATATTTGAGAGCACTTTTTAATCATCTAGTTTTTCAAATCTTTATTCATCGCACGTAGCCTTCATCAATTTTCCACTTTCTACTTTCTCTCTTCTTCCTACTGGCCAGTCCTCTTCCATCGCCCACAAACCCCGTTAAGGGCAGTATTCCAGTTTGAAGCGATGGATGAATATGTGATAAATGCCCAATAGAAAAAAGGAATCAAGACAAATCTCGTAAATCGGTTACTGGTTTATTGATAATGAGGGAGCGAGGTCGATTGTTGCGCGAAAACTACGTTGACCAGTACACACATAGGGAAACTCCCCCTCCCCCCTGCGGAATATTGTAGAACTATATATTATGATAAAGTGATAAATTTGGAGTAAAACTTGACTTGTTGGTCACATGGCCAGTGGTGGGTGTGGCACCCAGGGGTGTCCAAAAGGTGAATTTTGCTGATTTTGTGACCATAATTTATTTTTTAACACCCAAACCAATAAACCGACTGATATCTCTTTGTTGAAACTTCTTTGTCATTGATTGTTGTTTATTCTTTGATTGTATGTATTGAGGTGTTTGATCAACAGACACATCTTTGTTGAAACTTCTTTGTCATTGATTGTTGTTTATTCTTTGATTGTATGTATTGAGGTGTTTGATCAACAGACATATCTTAGATGAAACTTCTTTGTCATTGATTGTTGTTTATTCTTTGATTGTATGTATTGAGGTGTTTGATCAACAAACATATCTTTGTTGAAACTTCTTTGTCATTGATTGTTGTTTATTTTTTGATTGTATGTATTAAGGTGTTTGATCAACAGACATATCTTTGTTGAAACTCCTTTGTCTTTGATTGTTGTTAATTCTTTGATTGTATGTATTGAGGTGTTCTATCAACAGACATATCTTCGTTGAAATTTCTTTGTCATTGATTGTTGTTTATTTTTTCATTGTATGTTTTGAGTTGTTTGATCAACTGACATCTCTTTGTTAAAACTTCTTGGTCATTGATTGTTGTTTATTCTTTGATTGTATGTTTCGAGGTGTTTGAGCATCAGACATATCTTTGTTGAAATTTCTTTGTCATTGATTGTTGTTTATTCTTTAAATGTATGTATTGAGGTGTTTGATCAACAGACATATCTTCGTTGAAACTTCTTTGTCATCGATTGTTGTTTATTCTTTGATTGTATGTATTGAGGTGTTTGATCAACAGACATATCTTTGTTGAAACTTCTTTGTCATTGATTGTTGTTTATTCTTTGATTGTATGTATTGAGGTGTTTGATCAACAATCATATCTTCGTTGAAACTTCCTTGTCATTTGATTGTTGTTTATTCTTTGATTGTATGTATTGAGGTGTTTGATCAACAGACATATCTTTGTTGAACCTTCTTTGTCATTGATTGTTGTTTATTCTTTGATTGTGAGTATTGAGGTGTTTTTTCAACAGACATATCTTCGTTGAAACTTCTTTATCATTGATTGTTGTTTATTCTTTGATTGTATGTATAAAGTTGTTTGATCAACAGACATATCTTTGTTAAAACTTCTTTGTCATTGATTGTTGTTTATTCTTAGATTGTATGTATTGAGATGTTTGATCAACAGACATATCTTTGTTGAAACTTCTTTGTCATTGATTGTTGTTTATTCTTTGATTGTATGTATTGAGGTGTTTGATCAACAGACATATCTTGGTTGAAACTTCTTTGTCATTGATTGTTGTTTATTCTTTGATTGTAGGTATTGAGTTGTTTGATCAACTGACATCTCTTTGTTGAAACTTCTTTGTCATTGATTGTTGTTTATTCTTTGATTGTTTGTATTGAGGTGTTTGATCAAACAGATATATCTTTGTTGAAACTTCTTTGTCATTGATTGTTGCTTCTGTCAGCCAGGCTCTCAGTCTAGTAAGCCCGGACATGTGTAGTGAGTGTAGTAGTGAGTGAGTGTGCAATGCTACGCTGCTTCTGTCAGCCAGGCTGTCAGTCTAGTAAGCCCGGACATGTGTAGTGAGTAAAGTAGTGAGTGTGCATTGCTACGCTGCTTCTGTGAGCCAGGCTGGCAGTCTAGTTAGCCCAGACATGTGTAGTGAGTATAGTAGTGAGTAAGTGTGCAATGCTTCGCTGCTTCTGTGAGCCAGGCTTTCAGTCTAGTAGGCCGGACATGAAGTAGTGAGTAAAGTAGTGAGTGTGCAATGCTACGCTGCTTCTGTGAGCCAGGCTGTCAGTCTAATAAGCCCGGACATTGGTAGTGAGTATGGTAGTGAGATTGCAATGCTACGCTGCTTCTGTGAGCCAGGCTGTCAGTCTAGTAAGCCCGGACATGTGTAGTGAGTATAGTCGTGAGTGTGCAATGCTACGCTTCTTCTGTCAGCCAGGCTGTCAGTCTAGTAATCCCGGACATGTGAAGTGAGTGCAGTAGTGAGTGTTCAATGCAACGCTGCTTCTGTGAGCCAGGCTGTCAGTCTAGTAAGCCCGGACATGTGTTGTGAGTACAGTCGTGAGTGTACGATGCTACGCTGCGTCTGTCAGCCAGGCTGTAAGTCTAGTAAGCCCGGACATGTGTTGTGAGTATAGTAGTGACTGTGCAATGCTACGCTGCTTCTGTCAGCCAGGCTGTCAGTCTAGTAAGCCCGGACATGTGTAGTGAGTATAGTAGTGAGTGTGCAATGCTACGGTGCTTCTGTCAGTCTAGTAGGCCCGGACATGTGTAGTGAGTATAGTAGTGAGTGAGTGTGCAATGCTACGTTGCTTCTGTCAGCCAGGCTGTCAGTCTTGTAAGCCCGGCCACGTGTAGTGAGTATAGTAGTGAGTGAGTGTGCAATGCTACGCTGCTTCTGTCAGCCAGGCTGTCAGTCTAGTAAGCCCGGACATGTGTAGTGAGTATAGTAGTGAGTGAGTGTGCAATGCTACGCTGCTTCTGTGAGCCAGGCTGTCAGTCTAGTAAGCCCAAACAGGTGTAGAGTGTATAGTAGTGAGTGTGCAATGCTACGCTGCTTCTGTGAGCCAGGCTGTCAGTCTTGTAAGCCCGGCCACGTGTAGTGAGTATAGTAGTGAGTGAGTGTGCAATGCTACCCTGCTTCTGTGAGCCAGGCTGTCAGTCAAGTAAGCCCAAACAGGTGTAGAGAGTATAGTAGTGAGTGTGCAATGCTACGCTGCTTCTGTGAGCCAGGCTGTCAGTCTAGTAAGCCCGGCCACGTGTAGTGAGTATAGTAGTGATTGAGTTTGCAATGCTACGCTGCTTCTGAGAGCCAGGCTGTGAGTCTAGTAAGCCCGGACATGTGTATTGAGTATAGTAGTGAGTGTGCATTGCTACGCTGCTTCTGTCAGCCAGGCTGTCAGTCTAGTAAGCCCGGACATGTGAAGTGAGTATAGTAGTGAGTGTGCAATGCTACGCTGCTTCTGTGCGCCAAGCTGGCAGTCTAGTAAGCCCGGACATGTGTAGTGAGTATAGTAGTGAGTGAGTGTGCAATGCTACGCTGCTTCTGTCAGCCAGGCAGTCAGTCTAGTAGGCCCGGACATGTGTAGTGAGTACAGTAGTGAGTGTACAATGCTACGCTGCTTCTGTGAGCTAGGCTGTCAGTCTAAAAAGCCCGGACATGTGTAGTGAGTATAGTAGTGAGTGTGCAATGCTACGCTGCTTCTGTCAGCCAGGCTGTCAGTCTAGTTAGCCCGGACATGTGTTGTGAGTATAGAAGTGAGTGAGTGTGCAATGCTACGCTACTTCTGTGAGCCAGGCTGTCAGTCTAGTAAGCCCGGACATGTGTAGTGAGTATAGTTGTGAGTGAGTGTGCAATGCTACGCTGCTTATGTCAGCCAGGCTGTCAGTCTAGTAAGCCCGGACATGTGTAGTGAGTATAGTAGTGAGTGTGCAATGCTATGCTGCTTCTGTCAGCCAGGTTGTCAGTCTAGTAAGCCCGGACATGTGTAGTGAGTAAAGTAGTGAGTGTGCTAAGCTACGCTGCTTCTGTCAGCCATCTGTCAGTCTAGTAAGCACGGACATGTGTAGTGAGTATAGTATCGAGTGTGCAATGCAACGCTGCTTCTGTCAGCAAGGCTGTCAGTCTAGTAAGCCCGGACATGTGTAGTGAGTATAGTAGTGAGTGTGCATTGCTACGCTGCTTCTGTGAGCCAGGCTGTCAGTCTAGTAAGCCCGGACATGTGTAGTGAGTATAGTAGTGAGTATGCAATGCTACGCTACTTCTGTCAGCCAGGCTGTCAGTCTAGTAAGCCCGGACATGAGTAGTGAGTTTAGTAGTGAGTGTGCAATGCTACGCTGCTTCTGTCAGTCAGGCTGTCGGTGTAGTTAGCCCGGACATGTGTAGTGAGTATAGTAGTGAGTGAGTGTGCAATGCTACGCTGCTTTTGTCAGCCAGGCTGTCAGTCTAGTAAGCCCGGACATGAGTAGTGAGTTTAGTAGTGAGTGTGCAATGCTACGCTGCTTCTGTCAGTCAGGCTGTCGGTCTAGTAAGCCCGGACATGTGTAGTGAGTATAGTCGTTAGTGTGCAATGCTACGCACTTCTGTGAGCATGCTGTCAGTCTAGTAAGCCCGGACATGTGTGGTGAGTATAGTAGTGAGAATGCAATGCTACGCTGCTTCTGTCAGCCAGGCTGTCAGTCTAGTAAGCCCGGACATGTGTAGTGAGTATAGTCGTTAGTGTGCAATGCTACGCTGCTTCTGTGAGCAGGCTGTCAGTCTATAAGCCCGGACATGTGTAGTGAGTATAGTAGTGAGTGTGCAATGCTACGCTGCTTCTGTCAGCCAGGCTGTCAGTCTAGTAAGCCCGGACATGTGTAGTGAGTATAGTAGTGAGTGACTGTGCAATGCAACGCTGCTTCTGTGAGCCGGCTGTCAGTCTAGTAAGCCCGGACATGTGTAGTGAGTATAGAAGTGAGTGAGTGTGCAATGCTACGCTGCTTCTGTCAGCCAGGCTGTCAGTCTAGTAAGCTTGGACATGTGTAGTGAGTATTGTAGTGAGTTTGCAATGCTACGCTGATTCTGTCAGCCAGGCTTTTAGTCTAGTTAGCACGAACATGTGTAGTGAGGATAGTAGTGAGTGAGTGTGCAATGCTACGCTGCTTCTGTGAGCCAGGCTGTCAGTGTAGTAAGCCCGGACATGTGTAGTGAGTATAGTAGTGAGTGTGCAATGCTACGCTGCTCCTGTAAGCCAGGCTGTCAGTCTAGTAAGCCCGGACATGTGTAGTGAGTATAGTAGTGAGTGAGTGTGCAATGCTACGCTGCTTCTGTGAGCCAGGCTGTCAGTCTTGTAAGCCCGGACATGTGTAGTGAGTAATGTAGTGAGTGTGCATTGCTACGTTGCTTCTGTGAGCCAGGCTGTCAGTCTAGTAAGCCCGGACATGTGTAGTGAGTATAGTAGTGAGTGTGCAATGCTACGCTGCTTCTGTGAGCCAGGCTGTCAGTCTAGTAAGCCCGGACATGTGTAGTAAGTATAGTAGTGTGTCTGCAATGCTTCGTTGCTTCTGTGAGCCACGCTGTCAGTCTAGTAAGCCCGGACATGTGTAGTGAGTAAAGTAGTGAGTGTGCAATGCTACGCTGCTTCTGTGAGCCAGGCTGTCAGTCTAGTAAGCCAAGACATGTGAAGTGAGTATAGTAGTGAGTGTGCAATGCTACGCTGCTTCTGTCAGCCAG
The DNA here is from genome assembly GCA_945910005.1 of Isoperla grammatica. Lineage (NCBI taxonomy): Eukaryota > Metazoa > Arthropoda > Insecta > Plecoptera > Perlodidae > Isoperla > Isoperla grammatica. Next base: position 37,469,739 of record OX246745.1, read on the forward strand.
GCTGTCAGTCTAGTAAGCCCGGACATGTGTAGTGAGTATAGTAGTGAGTGTGCAATGCTTCGCTGCTTCTGTCAGCCAGGCTGTCAGTCTAGTAAGCCCGGACATGTGTAGTGAGTATAGTAGTGAGTGTGCAATGCTACGCTGCTTCTGTCAGCCAGGCTGTCAGTCAAGTAAGCCCGGCCATGTGTAGTGAGTATAGTAGTGATTGAGTGTGCAATGCTACGCTGCTTCTGTGAGCCATGCTGTCAGTCTAGTAAGCCCGGCCATGTGAAGTGAGTATAGTAGTGAGTGTGCAATGCTACGCTGCTTTTGTGAGCCAGGCTGTCAGCCCGGACATGTGTGGTGAGTATAGAAGTGAGTGAGTGTGCAATGCTACGCTGCTTCTGTGAGCCAGGCTGTCAGTCTAGTAAGCCCGGACATGTGTAGTGAGTATTGTAGTGAGTGTGCAATGCTACGCTGCTTCTGTCAGCCAGGCTGTCAGTATAGTTACCCCGGACATGTGTAGTGAGTATAGTAGTGAGTGAGTGTGCAATGCTACGCTGCTTCTGTGAGCCAGGCTGTCAGTCAAGTAAGCCCGGACATGTGTTGCGAGTACAGTAGTGAGTGAACAATGCTACGCTGCTTCTGTGAGCCAGGCTGTCAGTCTAGTAAGCCCGGACATGTGCAGTGAGTATAGAAGTGAGTGAGTGTGCAATGCTACGCTGCTTCTGTCAGTCAGGCTGTGGGTCTAGTAAGCCCGGACATGTGTAGTGAGTTTAGAAGTGAGTGAGTGTGCAATGCTACGCTGCTTCTGTCAGTCTAGTAGGCTGAGACATTTGTAGTGAGTATAGTAGTGAGTGAGTGTGCAATGCTACGCTGCTTCTGTCAGCCAGGCTGTCAGTCTAGTAAGCCCGGCCATGTGTAGTGAGTATAGTAGTGAGTGAGTGTGCAATGCTACGCTGATTCTGTGAGCCAGGCTGTCAGTCTAGTAAGCCCGGACATGTGTAGTAAGTATAAAAGTGAGTGTGTGTGCAATGCTTCGCTGCTTCTGTGAGCCAGGCTGTCAGTCTAGTAAGCCCGGACATGTGTACTGAGTATGGTAGTGAGTGTGCAATGCTACGCTGCTTCTGTCAGCCAGGCTGTCAGTCTAGTAACCCCGGACATGTATAGTGAGTTTAGTAGTGAGAGTGCAATGCTACGCTGCTTCTGTGAGCCAGGCTGTCATTGTAGTATGCCCGGACATGTGTAGTGAGTATAGTATTGAGTGTGCAATGCTACGCTGCTTCTGTCAGCCAGGCAATCAGTCTAGTAAGCCCGGACATGTGTAGTGAGTATAGCAGTGAGTGTGCAATGCTACGCTGCTTCTGTGAGCCAGGCTGTCAGTAAGTAGGCCCGTACATTGCCCTATCTGGTAATAGACTGCCGCGGGCTCATAACAGGACTCGAAAATCATCTTCCCACATTTACACATTCCAAGAACGTAGTTCCCATGTCTGGACCATAGATTGCACCATAACGTCCGTAGACAGTTTTGATGCACCCTGCCCAGTGTTTGGCCCCTTCCCCTAGTAGGCCCCTAGTAGGCTCCCATTTAGCCCCCAGTAAGCCCCCAGTGGTAGGTCGATTTAGGCTGGTGTTACAACTTATGCCAGAAAGAGAATTATTAGGACCTCTTTTGAGTCATGGGTGCATATTTGAGAGCACTTTTTAATCATCTAGTTTTTCAAATCTTTATTCATCGCACGTAGCCTTCATCAATTTTCCACTTTCTACTTTCTCTCTTCTTCCTACTGGCCAGTCCTCTTCCATCGCCCACAAACCCCGTTAAGGGCAGTATTCCAGTTTGAAGCGATGGATGAATATGTGATAAATGCCCAATAGAAAAAAGGAATCAAGACAAATCTCGTAAATCGGTTACTGGTTTATTGATAATGAGGGAGCGAGGTCGATTGTTGCGCGAAAACTACGTTGACCAGTACACACATAGGGAAACTCCCCCTCCCCCCTGCGGAATATTGTAGAACTATATATTATGATAAAGTGATAAATTTGGAGTAAAACTTGACTTGTTGGTCACATGGCCAGTGGTGGGTGTGGCACCCAGGGGTGTCCAAAAGGTGAATTTTGCTGATTTTGTGACCATAATTTATTTTTTAACACCCAAACCAATAAACCGACTGATATCTCTTTGTTGAAACTTCTTTGTCATTGATTGTTGTTTATTCTTTGATTGTATGTATTGAGGTGTTTGATCAACAGACACATCTTTGTTGAAACTTCTTTGTCATTGATTGTTGTTTATTCTTTGATTGTATGTATTGAGGTGTTTGATCAACAGACATATCTTAGATGAAACTTCTTTGTCATTGATTGTTGTTTATTCTTTGATTGTATGTATTGAGGTGTTTGATCAACAAACATATCTTTGTTGAAACTTCTTTGTCATTGATTGTTGTTTATTTTTTGATTGTATGTATTAAGGTGTTTGATCAACAGACATATCTTTGTTGAAACTCCTTTGTCTTTGATTGTTGTTAATTCTTTGATTGTATGTATTGAGGTGTTCTATCAACAGACATATCTTCGTTGAAATTTCTTTGTCATTGATTGTTGTTTATTTTTTCATTGTATGTTTTGAGTTGTTTGATCAACTGACATCTCTTTGTTAAAACTTCTTGGTCATTGATTGTTGTTTATTCTTTGATTGTATGTTTCGAGGTGTTTGAGCATCAGACATATCTTTGTTGAAATTTCTTTGTCATTGATTGTTGTTTATTCTTTAAATGTATGTATTGAGGTGTTTGATCAACAGACATATCTTCGTTGAAACTTCTTTGTCATCGATTGTTGTTTATTCTTTGATTGTATGTATTGAGGTGTTTGATCAACAGACATATCTTTGTTGAAACTTCTTTGTCATTGATTGTTGTTTATTCTTTGATTGTATGTATTGAGGTGTTTGATCAACAATCATATCTTCGTTGAAACTTCCTTGTCATTTGATTGTTGTTTATTCTTTGATTGTATGTATTGAGGTGTTTGATCAACAGACATATCTTTGTTGAACCTTCTTTGTCATTGATTGTTGTTTATTCTTTGATTGTGAGTATTGAGGTGTTTTTTCAACAGACATATCTTCGTTGAAACTTCTTTATCATTGATTGTTGTTTATTCTTTGATTGTATGTATAAAGTTGTTTGATCAACAGACATATCTTTGTTAAAACTTCTTTGTCATTGATTGTTGTTTATTCTTAGATTGTATGTATTGAGATGTTTGATCAACAGACATATCTTTGTTGAAACTTCTTTGTCATTGATTGTTGTTTATTCTTTGATTGTATGTATTGAGGTGTTTGATCAACAGACATATCTTGGTTGAAACTTCTTTGTCATTGATTGTTGTTTATTCTTTGATTGTAGGTATTGAGTTGTTTGATCAACTGACATCTCTTTGTTGAAACTTCTTTGTCATTGATTGTTGTTTATTCTTTGATTGTTTGTATTGAGGTGTTTGATCAAACAGATATATCTTTGTTGAAACTTCTTTGTCATTGATTGTTGCTTCTGTCAGCCAGGCTCTCAGTCTAGTAAGCCCGGACATGTGTAGTGAGTGTAGTAGTGAGTGAGTGTGCAATGCTACGCTGCTTCTGTCAGCCAGGCTGTCAGTCTAGTAAGCCCGGACATGTGTAGTGAGTAAAGTAGTGAGTGTGCAATGCTACGCTGCTTCTGTGAGCCAGGCTGTCAGTCTAGTAAGCCCGGACATGTGTAGTGAGTATAGTAGTGAGTGAGTGTGCAATGCTACGCTGCACCTGTGAGACAGGCTGTCAGTCTAGTAAGCCCGGACATGTGTAGTGAGTATAGTAGTGAGTGTGCAATGCTACGCTGCTTCTGTGAGCCAGGCTGTCAGTCTAGTAAGCCCGGACATGTGTAGTGACTATAGTAGTGAGTGAGTGTGCAATGCAACGCTGCTTCTGGCAGCCAGGCTGTCAGTCTAGTAAGCCAGGACATGTGTAGTGAGTATAGTAGTGAGTGTGCAATGCTACGCTGCTTCTGTCAGCCAGGCTGTCAGTCAAGTAAGCCCGGACATGTGTAGTGAGTATAGTAGTGAGTGTGCAATGCTACGCTGCTTCTGTCAGCCAGGCTGTCAGTCTAGTAAGCCCAGACATGTGTAGTGAGTATAGTAGTGAGTGTGCAATGCTACGCTGGTTCTGTGAGCCAGGCTGTCAGTCTAGTAAGCCCGGACATCTGAAGTGAGTATAGTAGTGAGTGAGTGTGCAATGCTACGCTGCTTCTGTGAGCCAAGCTTTCAGTCTAGTAAGCCCGGACATGTGTAGTGAGTATAGTACTGAGTGTGAAATGCTACGCCACTGTGAGCCAGGCTGTCAGTCTAGTAAGCCCGGACATGTGGTGTGAGTATAGTAGTGAGTGAGTGTGCAATGCGACGCTGCTTCTGTCTGCCAGGCTGTCAGTCAAGTAAGCCCGGACATGTGTAGTGAGTAACGTAGTGAGAGTGCAATGTTACGCTGCTTCTGTGAGCAGGGCTGTCAGTCTAGTAAGCCCGGACATGTGTAGTGAGTATAGTAGTGAGTGTGCAATGCTTCGCTGCTTCTGTCAGCCAGGCTGTCAGTCTAGTAAGCCCGGACATGTGTAGTGAGTATAGTAGTGAGTGTGCAATGCTACGCTGCTTCTGTCAGCCAGGCTGTCAGTCAAGTAAGCCCGGCCATGTGTAGTGAGTATAGTAGTGATTGAGTGTGCAATGCTACGCTGCTTCTGTGAGCCATGCTGTCAGTCTAGTAAGCCCGGCCATGTGAAGTGAGTATAGTAGTGAGTGTGCAATGCTACGCTGCTTTTGTGAGCCAGGCTGTCAGCCCGGACATGTGTGGTGAGTATAGAAGTGAGTGAGTGTGCAATGCTACGCTGCTTCTGTGAGCCAGGCTGTCAGTCTAGTAAGCCCGGACATGTGTAGTGAGTATTGTAGTGAGTGTGCAATGCTACGCTGCTTCTGTCAGCCAGGCTGTCAGTATAGTTACCCCGGACATGTGTAGTGAGTATAGTAGTGAGTGAGTGTGCAATGCTACGCTGCTTCTGTGAGCCAGGCTGTCAGTCAAGTAAGCCCGGACATGTGTTGCGAGTACAGTAGTGAGTGAACAATGCTACGCTGCTTCTGTGAGCCAGGCTGTCAGTCTAGTAAGCCCGGACATGTGCAGTGAGTATAGAAGTGAGTGAGTGTGCAATGCTACGCTGCTTCTGTCAGTCAGGCTGTGGGTCTAGTAAGCCCGGACATGTGTAGTGAGTTTAGAAGTGAGTGAGTGTGCAATGCTACGCTGCTTCTGTCAGTCTAGTAGGCTGAGACATTTGTAGTGAGTATAGTAGTGAGTGAGTGTGCAATGCTACGCTGCTTCTGTCAGCCAGGCTGTCAGTCTAGTAAGCCCGGCCATGTGTAGTGAGTATAGTAGTGAGTGAGTGTGCAATGCTACGCTGATTCTGTGAGCCAGGCTGTCAGTCTAGTAAGCCCGGACATGTGTAGTAAGTATAAAAGTGAGTGTGTGTGCAATGCTTCGCTGCTTCTGTGAGCCAGGCTGTCAGTCTAGTAAGCCCGGACATGTGTACTGAGTATGGTAGTGAGTGTGCAATGCTACGCTGCTTCTGTCAGCCAGGCTGTCAGTCTAGTAACCCCGGACATGTATAGTGAGTTTAGTAGTGAGAGTGCAATGCTACGCTGCTTCTGTGAGCCAGGCTGTCATTGTAGTATGCCCGGACATGTGTAGTGAGTATAGTATTGAGTGTGCAATGCTACGCTGCTTCTGTCAGCCAGGCAATCAGTCTAGTAAGCCCGGACATGTGTAGTGAGTATAGCAGTGAGTGTGCAATGCTACGCTGCTTCTGTGAGCCAGGCTGTCAGTAAGTAGGCCCGTACATTGCCCTATCTGGTAATAGACTGCCGCGGGCTCATAACAGGACTCGAAAATCATCTTCCCACATTTACACATTCCAAGAACGTAGTTCCCATGTCTGGACCATAGATTGCACCATAACGTCCGTAGACAGTTTTGATGCACCCTGCCCAGTGTTTGGCCCCTTCCCCTAGTAGGCCCCTAGTAGGCTCCCATTTAGCCCCCAGTAAGCCCCCAGTGGTAGGTCGATTTAGGCTGGTGTTACAACTTATGCCAGAAAGAGAATTATTAGGACCTCTTTTGAGTCATGGGTGCATATTTGAGAGCACTTTTTAATCATCTAGTTTTTCAAATCTTTATTCATCGCACGTAGCCTTCATCAATTTTCCACTTTCTACTTTCTCTCTTCTTCCTACTGGCCAGTCCTCTTCCATCGCCCACAAACCCCGTTAAGGGCAGTATTCCAGTTTGAAGCGATGGATGAATATGTGATAAATGCCCAATAGAAAAAAGGAATCAAGACAAATCTCGTAAATCGGTTACTGGTTTATTGATAATGAGGGAGCGAGGTCGATTGTTGCGCGAAAACTACGTTGACCAGTACACACATAGGGAAACTCCCCCTCCCCCCTGCGGAATATTGTAGAACTATATATTATGATAAAGTGATAAATTTGGAGTAAAACTTGACTTGTTGGTCACATGGCCAGTGGTGGGTGTGGCACCCAGGGGTGTCCAAAAGGTGAATTTTGCTGATTTTGTGACCATAATTTATTTTTTAACACCCAAACCAATAAACCGACTGATATCTCTTTGTTGAAACTTCTTTGTCATTGATTGTTGTTTATTCTTTGATTGTATGTATTGAGGTGTTTGATCAACAGACACATCTTTGTTGAAACTTCTTTGTCATTGATTGTTGTTTATTCTTTGATTGTATGTATTGAGGTGTTTGATCAACAGACATATCTTAGATGAAACTTCTTTGTCATTGATTGTTGTTTATTCTTTGATTGTATGTATTGAGGTGTTTGATCAACAAACATATCTTTGTTGAAACTTCTTTGTCATTGATTGTTGTTTATTTTTTGATTGTATGTATTAAGGTGTTTGATCAACAGACATATCTTTGTTGAAACTCCTTTGTCTTTGATTGTTGTTAATTCTTTGATTGTATGTATTGAGGTGTTCTATCAACAGACATATCTTCGTTGAAATTTCTTTGTCATTGATTGTTGTTTATTTTTTCATTGTATGTTTTGAGTTGTTTGATCAACTGACATCTCTTTGTTAAAACTTCTTGGTCATTGATTGTTGTTTATTCTTTGATTGTATGTTTCGAGGTGTTTGAGCATCAGACATATCTTTGTTGAAATTTCTTTGTCATTGATTGTTGTTTATTCTTTAAATGTATGTATTGAGGTGTTTGATCAACAGACATATCTTCGTTGAAACTTCTTTGTCATCGATTGTTGTTTATTCTTTGATTGTATGTATTGAGGTGTTTGATCAACAGACATATCTTTGTTGAAACTTCTTTGTCATTGATTGTTGTTTATTCTTTGATTGTATGTATTGAGGTGTTTGATCAACAATCATATCTTCGTTGAAACTTCCTTGTCATTTGATTGTTGTTTATTCTTTGATTGTATGTATTGAGGTGTTTGATCAACAGACATATCTTTGTTGAACCTTCTTTGTCATTGATTGTTGTTTATTCTTTGATTGTGAGTATTGAGGTGTTTTTTCAACAGACATATCTTCGTTGAAACTTCTTTATCATTGATTGTTGTTTATTCTTTGATTGTATGTATAAAGTTGTTTGATCAACAGACATATCTTTGTTAAAACTTCTTTGTCATTGATTGTTGTTTATTCTTAGATTGTATGTATTGAGATGTTTGATCAACAGACATATCTTTGTTGAAACTTCTTTGTCATTGATTGTTGTTTATTCTTTGATTGTATGTATTGAGGTGTTTGATCAACAGACATATCTTGGTTGAAACTTCTTTGTCATTGATTGTTGTTTATTCTTTGATTGTAGGTATTGAGTTGTTTGATCAACTGACATCTCTTTGTTGAAACTTCTTTGTCATTGATTGTTGTTTATTCTTTGATTGTTTGTATTGAGGTGTTTGATCAAACAGATATATCTTTGTTGAAACTTCTTTGTCATTGATTGTTGCTTCTGTCAGCCAGGCTCTCAGTCTAGTAAGCCCGGACATGTGTAGTGAGTGTAGTAGTGAGTGAGTGTGCAATGCTACGCTGCTTCTGTCAGCCAGGCTGTCAGTCTAGTAAGCCCGGACATGTGTAGTGAGTAAAGTAGTGAGTGTGCAATGCTACGCTGCTTCTGTGAGCCAGGCTGTCAGTCTAGTAAGCCCGGACATGTGTAGTGAGTATAGTAGTGAGTGAGTGTGCAATGCTACGCTGCACCTGTGAGACAGGCTGTCAGTCTAGTAAGCCCGGACATGTGTAGTGAGTATAGTAGTGAGTGTGCAATGCTACGCTGCTTCTGTGAGCCAGGCTGTCAGTCTAGTAAGCCCGGACATGTGTAGTGACTATAGTAGTGAGTGAGTGTGCAATGCAACGCTGCTTCTGGCAGCCAGGCTGTCAGTCTAGTAAGCCAGGACATGTGTAGTGAGTATAGTAGTGAGTGTGCAATGCTACGCTGCTTCTGTCAGCCAGGCTGTCAGTCAAGTAAGCCCGGACATGTGTAGTGAGTATAGTAGTGAGTGTGCAATGCTACGCTGCTTCTGTCAGCCAGGCTGTCAGTCTAGTAAGCCCAGACATGTGTAGTGAGTATAGTAGTGAGTGTGCAATGCTACGCTGGTTCTGTGAGCCAGGCTGTCAGTCTAGTAAGCCCGGACATCTGAAGTGAGTATAGTAGTGAGTGAGTGTGCAATGCTACGCTGCTTCTGTGAGCCAAGCTTTCAGTCTAGTAAGCCCGGACATGTGTAGTGAGTATAGTACTGAGTGTGAAATGCTACGACACTGTGAGCCAGGCTGTCAGTCTAGTAAGCCCGGACATGTGGTGTGAGTATAGTAGTGAGTGAGTGTGCAATGCGACGCTGCTTCTGTCTGCCAGGCTGTCAGTCAAGTAAGCCCGGACATGTGTAGTGAGTAACGTAGTGAGAGTGCAATGTTACGCTGCTTCTGTGAGCAGGGCTGTAAGTCTAGTTAGCCCGGGCATGTGTAGTGAGTATAGTAGTGAGTGTGCAATGTTAGCTGCTTCTTTGAGCCAGGCTGTCGATCTAGTAAGCCCGTACATGTGTAGTGAGTATAGTAGTGAGTAAATGTGCAATGCTACGCTGCTTCTGTCAGCCAGGCTGTCAGTCTTGTAAACGATCATGAGTAGTGAGTATAGTAGTGAGTGTGCAATGCTACTCTGCTTCTGTGAGCCAGACTGTCAGTCTAGTAAGGCCGGCCATGTGTAGTGAGTATAGTAGTGAGTGTGCAATTCTACGCTGCTTCTGTGAGCCAGACTGTCAGCCTAGTAAGCCCGGACATGTGTATTGAGTATAGTAGTGACTGTGCAATGCTACGCTGCTTCTGTCAGCCAGGTTTTCAGTCTAGTAAGCCCGGACATGTGTATTGAGTATAGAAGTGAGTATGCAATGCTACGCTGCTTCTGTCAGCCAGGCTGTCAGTCTAGTTAGCCCGGACATGTGTAGTGAGTACAGAAGTGAGTGAGGGTGCAATGCTACGCTGCTTCTGTCAGCCAGGCTGTCAGTCTAGTAAGCCCGGACATGTGTAGTGAGTATAGTAGTGAGTGTGCAATGCTACGCTGCTTCTGTGAGCCAGGCTGTCAGTCTAGTAAGCCCGGATATGTGCAGTGAGTATAGTAGTAAGTGAGTGTGCAATGCTACGCTGCTTCTGTAAGCCAGGCTGAGACTCTAGTAAGCCCGGACTTGTGTAGTGAGTATAGTAGTGAGTGAGTGTGCAATGCTACGCTGCTTCTGTCAGTCTAGTAGGCCCGGACATGTGTAGTTAGTATAGTAGTGAGTGAGTGTGCAATGCTACGCTGATTCTGTCAGCCAGGCTGTCAGTCTAGTAAGCCCGGCCATGTGTAGTGAGTATAGAAGTGAGTAAGTGTGCCATGCTACGCTGCTTCTGTCAGCCAGGCTGTCAGTCAAGTAAGCCCGGACATGTGTAGTAAGTATAGTAGTGAGTGAATGTGCAATGCTACGCTGCTTCTGTGAGCCAGGCTGTCAGTCTAGTAAGCCCGGACATGTGAAGTGAGTATAGTTGTGAGTGTGCAATGCGACGCTGCTTCTGTGAGCAAGGCTGTCAGTCTTGTAAGCCGGGACATGTGTATGGAGTACAGTTGTGAGTGTACAATGCTACGCTGTTTCTGTGAGCCAGGCTGTCAGTCTAGTAAGCCCGGACATGTGTAGTGAGTACAGTTGTGAGTGTACAATGCTACGCTGCACCTGTGAGCCAGGATGTCAGTCTAGTAAGCCCAGCCATGTGAATTGAGTATAGTAGTGAGTGAGTGTGCAATGCTACGCTGCTTCTGTCAGCCAGGCTGTCAGTCTAGTAAGCCCGGACATGTGTAGTAAATATAGTAGTGAGTGAGTGTGCAATGCTACGCTGCTTCTGTCAGTCTAGTTGGCCCGGACATGTGTAGTGAGTATAGTTGTGAGTGAGTGTGCAATACTACGCTGCTTCTGTCATCCAGGCTGTCAATCTAGTTAGCCCGGCCATGTGTAGTGAGTATAGTAGTGAGTGAGTGTGCAATGCTACGCTGCTTCTATCAGCCAGGCTGTCAGTCTAGTAAGCCCGGACATGTGTAGTGAGTATAGTAGTGACTGTGTAATGCTACGCTGCTTCTGTGAGCCAGGCTGTCAGTCTAGTAAGCCCGGCCATGTGTAGTGATTATAGTAGTGAGTGTGCAATGCTACTCTGCTTCTGTCAGCCAGGCTGTCTGTCTAGTAAGCCCGGACATGTGTAGTGAGTATAGTAGTGAGTGTGCAATGCTACGCTGCTTCTGTGAGCCAGGCTGTCAGTCTAGTAAGCCCGGACATGTGTAGTGAGTATAGTAGTGAGTGTGCAATGCTACGCTGCTTCTGTCAGCCAGGCTGTCAGTCTAGTAAGCCCGGACATGTGTAGTGAGTATAGTAGTGAGTGTGCAATGCTACGCTGCTTCTGTGAGCCAGGCTGTCAGTCTAGTAAGCCCGGCGTTGTGTAGTGAGTATAGTAGTGAGTGTGCAATGCTACGCTGCTTCTGTCAGCCAGGCTGTCAGTCTAGTAAGCCCGGACATGTGTAGTGAGTATAGTAGTGAGTGAGTGTGCAATGCTACGCTGCTTCTGTCAGCCAGGCTGTAATTCTAGTTAGCCCGGACATGTGTAGTGAGTATAGAAGTGAGTGTGCAATGCTACGCTGCTTCTGTCAGCCAGGCTGTCAGTCTAGTAAGCCTGGACATGTGTAGTGAGTATAGTAGTGAGTGTGCAATGCTACGCTGCTTCTGTGAGCCAGCCTGTCAGTCTAGTAAGCCCGGAAATGTGCAGTGAGTATAGTAGTGAGTGAGTGTGCAATGCTACGCTGCTTCTGTCAGCCAGGCTGTAAGAGATGTAAGCTCGGACTTGTGTAGTGAGTATAGTAGTGAGTGAGTGTGCAATGCTACGCTGCTTCTGTCAGTCTAGTAGGCCCAGACATGTGTAGTGAGTATAGTAGTGAGTGAGTGTGCAATGATTCGCTGCTTCTGTCAGCCAGGCTGTCAGTCTAGTAAGCCCGGCTATGTGTAGTGAGTATAGTAGTGAGTAAGTGTGCAATGCTACGCTGCTTCTGTCAGCCAAGCTGTCAGTCAAGTAAGCCCGGACATGTGTAGTAAGTATAGTAGTGAGTGAGTGTGCAATGCTACGCTGCTATTGTGTGCCAGGCTGTCAGTCTAGTAAGCCCGGACATGTGTAGTGAGTATAGTAGTAAGTGTGCAATGCTACGCTGCTTCTGTCAGCCAGGCTGTCAGTCTAGTAAGCCCGGACATGTGTAGTGAGTATAGTAGTGAGTGTGCAATGCTAAGCTGCTTCTGTGAGCCAGGCTGGCAGTCTAGTAAGCCCGGACATGTGTAGTGAGTATAGTAGTGAGTGAGTGTGTAATGCTACGCTGCTTCTGTGAGCCAGGCTGTCAGTCTAGTAAGCCCGGACATGTGTATGGAGTACAGTAGTGAGTGTACAATGCTACGCTGCTTCTGTGAGCTAGGCTGTCAGTCTAGTAAGCCCGGACATGTGTAGTGAGTACAGTAGTGAGTGTACAATGCAACGCTGCTTCTGTGAGCCAGGCTGTCAGTCTAGTAGGCCCGGACATGTGTAGTGAGTATGGTAGTGAGTGAGTGTGCAATGCTACGCTGCTTCTGTCAGCCAGGCTGTCAGTCTAGTAAGCCCGGCCATGTGTAGTGAGTATAGTAGTGAGTGAGTGTGCAATGCTACGCTGCTTCTGTGAGCCAGGCAGTCAGTCTTGTAGGCCCGGACATGTGTAGTGAGTATAGTAGTGAGTGAGTGTGCAATGCTACGCTGCTTCTGTCAGCCAGGCTGTCAGTCTAGTAAGCCCGGCCATGTGTAGTGAGTATAGTAGTGAGTGAGTGTGCAATGCTACGCTGCTTCTGTCAGCCAGGCTGTCAGTCTAGTAAGCCCGGACATGTGAAGTGAGTATAGTAGTGAGTTAGTGTGCAATGCTATGCTGCTTTTGTTATCCAGGCTGTCAGTCTAGTAAGCCCGGACATGTGTAGTGAGTAAAGTAGTGAGTGTGCAATGCTACGCTGCTTCTGTCAGCCGGGCTGTCAGTCTTGTAAGCCCGGACATGTGTAGTGAGTATAGTAGTGAGTGTGCAATGCTACGCTTCTTCTGTCAGCCAGGCTGTCAGTCTCGTAAGCCCGGACATGTGTAGTGATTATAGTAGTGAGTGTGCAATGCTACGCTGCTTCTGTGAGCCAGGCTGTCAGTCTAGTAAGCCCGGACATGTGTAGTTAGTATAGTAGTGAGTGTGCAATGCTACGCTACTTCTGTCAGCCAGGCTGTCAGTCTAGTTAGCCCGGACATGTGTAGTGAGTATAGTAGTGATTGTGCAATGCTTCGCTGCTTCTGTCAGCCAGGCTGTCAGTCTAGTAAGCCCTGACATGTGTAGTGAGTATAGAAGTGAGTGTACAATGCTACGCTGCTTCTGTGAGCCAGGCTGTCAGTCTAGTAAGCCCGGACATGTGTCGTGAGTATAGTAGTGAGTGTGCAATGCTACGCTGCTTCTGTGAGCCAGGCTGTCAGTCTAGTAAGCCCGGACATGTGAAGTGAGTATAGTAGTGAGTGAGTGTGCAATGCTACGCTGCTTCTGTCAGCCAGGCTGTCAGTCTAGTAAGCCCGGACATGTGTAGCGAGTATAGTAGTGTGTGTGTAATGCTACGCTGCTTCTGTCAGCCTGGCTGTCAGTCTAGTAAGCCCGGACATGTGTAGTGAGTATAGTAGTGAGTGTGCAATGCTACGCTGCTTCTGTGAGCCAGGCTGTCAGTTAGTAGGCCCGTACATTGCCCTTGCTGGTTATAGACTGCCGCGGGCTCATAACAGGACTCGAAAATCATCTTCCCACATTTACACATTCCAAGAGCGTAGTTCCCATGTCTGAACCATAGATAGCACCATAACGTCCGTAGACAGTATTGATGCACCTTGCCCAGTGTTTGGCCCCTTCCCCTAGTAGGCCCCTAGTAGGCTTCTCAGTGGCGTATCTAGGAATTATTTCGGGGGGGGTTATGAGGGAAAAGTGCGATGAGGGGACTGAAAGGGGTCTGGGGCGAAGCCCCAGCCGCCGGAGGCCATTTCGCCCAAGGCGAAATTTTTTTTCACTTCTATAATTATTTCGTGCCTTTTGGACTCAAAGAATACTACTCGAACCATTACTCATTTGTTTGTATTATATTGAAGTTACAGTTTTACAGTAGGTATTAATAGTTCTAAATAAGAATAGCAAAGAAATTGTGTTTTTAATGTATTATGGTTGTTCAATATAATAATAATAATCTCAACATAAAGTGAAACATTGTGGTCACAAGTCAGATACATTATTGAAATTTAAATTCACAGACCGTGATATTATAATATTAGATTCATGCTTTTTTATTTATAGGTACCCTCACTTTTACTGGTTCGAGTGAAAGGTGTATTAGTTGTAGATGAACACATAAATAATATAATTGAATTATTGAAAGAAATTATTTATCTTATCTAAGTGAAGTGGTATGATAAATATAATGAAAATGTTGTTTGTTGCGATTGTTATACACGGAAGTCGTTTACGGATCTTACAATATAGTATTAAGTAATTGTAGTATTAAGTTAAATCATTCTCGATGTAGTTTCGGGAGGGGTTTAAACCCCATTAAACCCCCCCCTTAGTTACGCCACTGAGGCTCCTATTTAGCCCCCAGTAAGCCCCCAGTGGTAGGTCGATTTAGGCTGGTATTACAACTTATGCCAGAAAGAGAATTATTAGGACCTCTTTTGAGTCATGGGTGCATATTTGAGAGCACTTTTTAAACATCTAGTTTTTCAAATCTTTATTCATCGCACGTAGCCTTCATCAATTTTCCACTTTCTACTTTCTCTCTTCTTCCTACTGGCCAGTCCTCTTCCATCGCCCACAAACCCCGTTAAGGGCAGTATTCCAGTTTGAAGCGATGGATGAATATGTGATAAATGCCCAATAGAAAAAACGAATCAAGACAAATCTCGTAAATCGGTTACTGGTTTATTGATAATGAGGGAGCGAGGTCGATTGTTGCGCGAAAACTACGTAGACCAGTACACACATAGGGAAACTCCCCCTCCCCCTTGCGGAATATTGTAGACCTATATATTATGATAAAGTGATAAATTTGGAGTAGAACTTGACTTGTTGGTCACATGGCCAGTGGTGGGTGTGGCACCCAGGGGTGTCCAAAAGGTGAATTTTGCTGATTTTGTGACCATAATTTATTTTTTAACACCCAAACCAATAAACCGACTGATATCTCTTTGTTGAAACTTCTTTGTCATTGATTGTTGTTTATTCTTTGATTGTATGTATTGAGGTGTTTGATCAACAGACACATCTTTGTTGAAACTTCTTTGTCATTGATTGTTGTTTATTCTTTGATTGTATGTATTGAGGTGTTTGATCAACAGACATATCTTTGTTGAAACTTCTTTGTCATTGATTGTTGTTTATTCTTTGATTGTATGTATTGAGGTGTTTGATCAACAAACATATCTTTGTTGAAACTTCTTTGTCATTGATTGTTGTTTATTCTTTGATTGTATGTATTGAGGTGTTTGATCAACAGACATATCTTTGTTGAAACTCCTTTGTCTTTGATTGTTGTTAATTCTTTGATTGTATGTATTGAGGTGTTCTATCAACAGACATATCTTCGTTGAAACTTCTTTGTCATTGATTGTTGTTTATTTTTTCATTGTATGTTTTGAGTTGTTTGATCAACTGACATCTCTTTGTTAAAACTTCTTGGTCATTGATTGTTGTTTATTCTTTGATTGTATGTTTCGAGGTGTTTGAGCATCAGACATATCTTTGTTGAAATTTCTTTGTCATTGATTGTTGTTTATTCTTTAAATGTATGTATTGAGGTGTTTGATCAACAGACATATCTTCGTTGAAACTTCCTTGTCATTGATTGTTGTTTATTCTTTGATTGTATTTATTGAGGTGTTTGATCAACAGACATATCTTTGTTGAAACTTCTTTGTCATTGATTGTTGTTTATTCTTTGATTGTATATATTGAGGTGTTTGTTCAACAGACATATCTTTGTTGAAACTTCTTTGTCATTGATTGTTGTTTATTCTTTGATTGTATGTATGAAGGTGTTTGATCAACAGACATATCTTCGTTGAAACTTCTTTGTCATTGATTGTTGTTTATTCTTTGATTGTATGTATTGAGTTGTTTGATCAACTGACATCTCTTTGTTGAAACTTCTTTGTCATTGATTGTTGTTTATTCTTTGGTTGTATGTATTGAGGTGTTTGATCAACAGACATATCTTTGTTGAAACTTCTTTGTTATTGATTGCTGTTTATTCTTTGATTGTATGTATTGAGGTGTTTGATCAACAGACATATCTTCGTTGAAACTTCTTTGTCATTGATTGTTGTTTATTCTTTGATTGTATGTATTGAGGTGTTTGATCAACAGACATATCTTTGTTGAAACTTCTTTGTCATTGATTGTTGTTTATTCTTTGATTGTTTGTATTGAGGTGTTTGATCAACAAACATATCTTTGTTGAAACTTCCTTGTCATTGATTGTTGTTTATTCTTTGATTGTATTTATTGAGGTGTTTGATCAACAGACATATCTTTGTTGAAACTTCTTTGTCATTGATTGTTGTTTATTCTTTGATTGTATGTATTGAGGTGTTTGTTCAACAGACATATCTTCGTTGAAACTTCTTTGTCATTGATTGTTGTTTATTCTTTGATTGTATTATGGTATTTATAGGATATAATTAAAAAGAACCAAATTTATTGTCATGTATTTATCTCCGCCCCTGGTTACAAACTGAATAGCCAAACATTGATTTTTTCTTCTTTGATTGTTGCGGACCCACCGCCTGGCAATCCGCCACAGTACCTCCCCCCAGTATCGGAGGGTTGTGACGATACGGAGAAGTGTGGACCAGCTGGACGGGAAAGTGGACGCGCTTGACGGATGTTTTTGCTTTTAACGGAGCGGTGGGTGTACCAATGATGGTGGTTGATGAGGGTGTGATGTCTGAGTGGGCCGCAATAGACAATGCGTTGCCAGGAAAACTGTGGCCTGGCGTCGGTTCAGAAGGTGCGTTGACAGCCAAGATGCTGGGTGCATCCACATATGCAGGTTTGAGCCGGTCGATGGAGACCACTACACTCTTGCCGGCACGGTGGATGATGAAAAATTTATCTTTACGCGAAATGACTTCGTATGGGCCATCATACGGTTGTTGAAGAGGAGTACGGACCGCATCATGACGCACGAATACATGCGAGCAGGTTGCAAGATCTCGAAAAACGAAAACCGCGTGTTGGCCGTGGTGAGATGGTTGAACCGGACGCAACTGTGAAAGGCGACGTCGAAGGCGGTCAACGTATGCTGATGTGGATTCTGGCGTCGCTGGAGGGGGCGAGAGATATTCGCCCGGTAGACGGAGTGTTGTGCCGTACACAAGCTCAGCGGGGGTGGCCTTGAGTTCCTCCTTCCATGAGGCACGGATGCCGAGCATTACCCATGGCAAAGCGTCCGTCCAGCGGTCATCTCCGTGGCATCGAAGTGCTGCCTTCAGCTGACGGTGAAGTCGTTCCACCATACCGTTGGATTGAGGGTGGTAGGCTGCGGTCCGGAGGTGAGTCATGCCAGTAATGTTACTGAGTGCACGGAAGAGGTGGGACTCGAACTGGCGGCCCAAGTCCGTTGTAACCTTAAGCGGTGTCCCGAACCGTGAGATCCAACCTGTGACGAGTGCGGTAGCTACCGTCTCGGCAGTGATATCGGAAAGCGGTATGGCTTCTGCCCACCTCGTGAAACGGTCCACGCAAGTGAGAAGATATCGGAAACCATCGGAAATTGGTAGAGGCCCGACCAAGTCGAGGTGGATGTGTTCGAACCTGGTGGCAGTTGTAGCAAAACGTGCAAGCGGTGCTGTGGTGTGACGCGTAACTTTGGAACGCTGACACGTGATACATGCGCGGGCCCAGTCACGGCAATCTTTATTTATAGAGGGCCATACAAAACGTTGAGTGACGAGTTTGGTCGTTGCTTTGACACCTGGATGAGACAAACTGTGCAGGCTATCGAAAACTTGTCGACGTAAAGTATGTGGTACGAATGGCCGCGGAAGTGATTGTGACATGTCACAGTAGAGAGGCAAATCTGTGTCATTAAGCTGCTGTGGGTGCAACTGCAGTGAAGAGTTAGCATGTAAGAGATCACGTAGTTCGGCGTTGTCCAGTTGTGCACGGGCAATATCAGCGTAGCCGACTGGAAAAGTAATGGCGTCAACACGAGACAGGGCATCGGCTACGACGTTGTCTTTACCAGGAATATGACGTATGTCTGTTGTGAATTGCCCGATTAAATCAAGGTGGCGAAACTGTCTAGGTGAACATTTTTCAGGGCGCTGTGTAAATGCAAAAGTCAACGGTTTGTGGTCGGTGTACACAGTGAAAGTGCGCGCTTCCAACATATGGCGAAAGAAAATAATGGTGTCGTACACTGCAAGAAGTTCACGGTCGTACGCACCGTAGTTACGCTGTGCGGTATTTAATTTTCGTGAGAAAAAAGCGAGAGGTTCCCATCCACGGCTCGTACGCTGCTGAAGTGCGGCTCCAATGCTGGTATCAGAGGCGTCGGTGATGATTGCTAATTCGGCGTTGATATCTGGGTGCGCCAGAAGCGTAGCCTGGGAGAGGCTGTTTTTGCATTCTTGAAACGCAGCCTGGAGTTCCGGTGTCCAAACAATGATTGTTTTGGCTGAAGGTTCGTCACCGGCGAGGAGGTTGTTAAGGGGGGCCTGTATCTTAGCTGCAGACGGAAGAAAACGGCGGTAAAAGTTTATCATTCCAAGGAATTGGCGAAGCTGCTTGACGTTGGCAGGTAAGGGGAAAGAGAGGATGGCCTCAACCTTCTCCGAAAGAGGGCAGGTGCCACTGGCGCTGACTGTGTACCCTAGAAACTTGACTTCTGGAACACCGAATACACATGGAGGAGTTGATCAAAACGCCGTATTCTGAAAGTCGCGTGAACAGGAGGCGAAGATGTTCTTCATGTTGTGTTGGGTTGGAGGAAGCGACAAGGATGTTGGAGGAGTTGATCAAAACGCCGTATTCTGAAAGTCGCGTGAACAGGAGGCGAAGATGTTCTTCATGTTGTGTTGGGTTGGAGGAAGCGACAAGGATGTCGTCGATATAGACGTAGCAAAAATCGAGGTCCCGTAATACCTCATCGATAAAACGTTGAAATGTCTGAGCCGCGTTTCGTAGGCCAAAACTCATAAACGGAAATTCAAATAATCTGAAGGGAGTAGTGATCGCCGTCTTGGGAATGTCTTCAGCAGCAACAGGAATTTGATTGTACGCTCGCACTAAGTCAATGGTTGAAAAGATACACTTGCCTGAAAGATTCTGCGTGAAATCCTGGATATGTGGAACTGGATACCGGTCCGGAATAGTCCTGGCGTTCAAAGGGCGGTAATCTCCACAAGGCCTCCACTGATCACCTTTCTTTGGAACAAGGTGGAGAGCTGCGGACCAACTGCTAGATGACCGTCGCGCGACGCCTGTTTTCATCATACTGTCAAACTCCCGTTTCGCGATTTTTAGGCGGTCTGGCGCAAGACGTCTGGGCCTGCACGAAACCGGTGGCCCGGGCGTCGTATTGATGTGGTGTTGCGTTTGGTGTTTTGGCATTGTAGGATTGCCACTTGGGCGTGTGACTTCCGGAAACTGTGCGAGTAACGCGTAGTAGGGGGACTGAAGATCATTGTTGCGCGAAATTACCTTGACGTGTACTAGCTCGCCAGTAGATAGTTTTCCTGGAGTTGTTAATGTAGTGACGTTGTCAACCAATTGCCGTCGGCGCACGTCAATGAGTAGACCCCTGTTTAATCAATGAGTAGACTATAATGCGCCAAAAAATCTACACCGATGATAGGCTGATCGACGTCGGCGACAATGAAACGCCATGTGAAATCTCGGCGTAAACCAAGATCCAGAGATAAAGTCAGAGGACCGTATGTGCAAATTGGGGATCCATTTGCTGCGAACAATGTGTAGTCGGTTTTCCCGGGATGACCGAAAACTTTGCTTTTCGGGTAAACACAAAGGTCTGACCCAGTATCAATAAGGAACTCTGTGCGCGTCAACCTGTCGGTTACAAAAAGGCGATTTGCAGTGGGGCCATAGCCAGCCGCCATTACTGACTGCCCCGAATGTTTTCCTGGTACTTACATGGAGGCACACAGTGTCGAGCGCGGTTGCCGTAAGTAGCGTGGTACTAACAAAATCCTCTGTCAGTGGTCGTGGCTGCTGGTGATGGAGCCCTGTTGTGTGACCTTGAACGCTGACGACGGCCTTGGAACTGATCATTACTGAGCGCGGCGACGATGGCAAACAGCGACTTCAACCGTTGTGTCAACTCTTGAAGTTGTGCTTCCATTTTAAATTGATTACCGATAGACAGAAGGTATGCGTCTTATTTAGATCACGTCGGGGTCACCAATATGGTATTTATAGGATATAATTAAAAAGACCCAAATTTATTGTCATGTATTTATCTCCGCCCCTGGTTACAAACTGAATAGCCAAACATTGATTTTTTCTTCTTTGATTGTTGCGGACCCACCGCCTGGCAATCCGCCACAGTATGTATTGAGTTGTTTGATCAACAGACATATCTTTGTTGAAACTTCTTTGTCATTGATTGTTGTTTATTCTTTGATTGTATGTATTGAGGTGTTTGATCAACAGACATATCTTTGTTGAAACTTCTTTGTCATTGATTGTTGTTTATTCTTTGATTGTATGTATTGAGGTGTTTGATCAACAGACATATCTTCGTTGAAACTTCTTTGTCATTGATTGTTGTTTATTCTTTGATTGTATGTATTGAGGTGTTTGATCAGCAGACATATCTTTGTTGAAACTTCTTTGTCATTGATTGTTGTTTATTCTTTGATTGTATGTATTGAGGTGTTTGATCAACAAACATATCTTTGTTGAAACTTCCTTGTCATTGATTGTTGTTTATTCTTTGATTGTATGTATTGAGGTGTTTGATTAACAGACATATCTTTGTTGAAACTTCTTTGTCATTGATTGTTGTTTATTCTTTGATTGTATGTATTGAGGTGTTTTATCAACAGACATATCTTTGTTGAAACTTCTTTGTCATTGATTGTTGTTTATTCTTTGATTGTATGTATTGAGGTGTTTGATCAACAGACATATCTTTGTTGAAACTTCTTTGTCATTGATTGTTGTTTATTCTTTGATTGTATGTATTGAGGTGTTTGATCAACAGACATATCTTCGTTGAAACTTCTTTGTCATTGATTGCTGTTTATTCTTTGATTGTATGTATTGAGTTGTTCGATCAACTGACATCTCTTTGTTGGAACCTTTGTCATTGATTGTTGTTTATTCTTTGATTGTATGTATTGAGGTGTTTGATCAACAGACATATCTTTGTTGAAACTTCTTTGTCATTGATTGTTGTTTATTCTTTGATTGTATGTATTGAGGTGTTTGATCAACAAACATATCTTTGTTGAAACTTCCTTGTTATTGATTGTTGTTTATTCTTTGATTGTATGTAGTGATGTGTTTGATCAACAGACACTCTGTTGAAACTTCTTTGTCATTGATTGTTGTTTATTCTCTGATTGTATGTATTAAGGTGTTTGATCAACAAACATATCTTTGTTGAAACTACCTTGTCATTGATTGTTGTTTATTCTTTGATTGTATGAAATGATGTGTTTGATCAACAGACATCTTTGTCTTTGTTGAAACTTCTTTGTCATTGATTGTTGTTTATTCTTTGATTGTGTGTATTGAGTTGTTTCATCAACTGACATCTTTTTGTTGAAACTTCTTTGTCATTGATTGTTGTTGGTTCTTTGATTGTATTTATTGAGGTGTTTGATCAACAGACATATCTTTGTTGAAACTTCTTTGTCATTGATTGTTGTTTATTCTTTGATTGTATGTATTGAGGTGTTTGATCAACAGACATATCTTTCTTGAAACTTCTTTGTCATTGATTGTTGTTTATTCTTTGATTGTATGTATTGTGGTGTTTGATCAACAGACATATCTTTGTTGAAACTTGTTTGTCATTGATTGTTGTTTATTCTTTAATTGTATGTATTGAGGTGTTTGATCAACAGACATATCTTCGTTGAAACTTCTTTGTCATTGATTGTTGTTTATTCTTTAATTGTATGTATTGATGGGGTTGATCAACAGACATATCTTTGTCTTTATTGAAACTTCTTTGTCATTGATTGTTGTTTATTCTTTGATTGTATGTATTGAGGTGTTGGATCAACAGACATATCTTTGTTGAAACTTCTTTGTCATTGATTGTTGTTTATTCTTTGATTGTGTGTATTGAGTTGTTTGATAAACTGACATCTTTTTGTTGAAACTTCTTTGTCATTGATTGTTGATTGTTCTTTGATTGTATTTATTGAGGTGTTTGATCAACAGATATATCTTTGTCTTTGTTGAAACTTCTTTGTCATTGATTGTTGTTTATTCTTTGATTGTATGTATTGAGTTGTTTGATGAACTGACATATCTTTGTTGAAACTTCTTTGTCATTGATTGTTGTTTATTCTTTGATATTATGTACTGAGTTGTTTGATCGACTAACATGTAAACTTTGTTGAAAATTCTTTGTCATTGATTGTTGTTTTTTCTTTGATTGTATGTATTGAGGTGTTCGATCAACTGACAACTCTTTGTTGAAACTTCTTTGTCATTGATTGTTGTTTATTCTTTGATTGTATGTATTGAGTTGTTTGATCAACTGACATCTCCTTGTTGAAACTTCTTTGTCATTGATTGTTGTTTATTCTTTGATTGTATGTATTAAGATGTTTGATCGACTGACATCTCTTTGTTGAAACTTCTTTGTCATTGATTGTTGTTTATTCTTTGATTGTATGTATTGAGGTGTTTGATCAACAGACATATCTTTGTTGAAACTTCTTTGTCATTGATTGTTGTTTATTCTTTAATTGAATGTATTGAGGTGTTTGATCAACAGACATATCTTTGTTGAAACTTCTTTGTCATTGATTGTTGTTTATTCTTTGATTGTATGTATTGAGTTCTTTGATTGACTGACATCTCTTTGTTGAAACTTCTTTGTCATTGATTGTTATTTATTCTTTGTTTTTTGTGCACTTGTTTTCTCTTTCTTCTTTGTGGTGATCTTGTTGAGTTAAAATAAAGAAAGTGAAGTTATGAAAAAGGTTTGTTTTTGGATTCGTGAGATTTACAGGAGGCATAGCTTACGGTTATCGCTTGCACCCATCCGAAATCTTATAACTAGAGGTGTTTGTAAATGGTGTTATGTTTTCTTAAATTTCGTTTATAGATTTAATAGTTTCGATGTAATGGCGGTGTTATGCTTTTTTGGAGATTTTTTACAGAACATTTCACCAGAAACAAGTTTAAATTAAAAAGGAGTTTTAATGTAATTTAATTTATTTGAATTGTATGTACAAACTAGTACTAGTTAATACGAAGTGTATAAACATTACCATTACCTTTGTTTGTCTATAGTGTGTCTTTACGGTCGAATTAAAGGCGGCAGTCACTACACATAAGAATCTACTTGTCCGTCACGTAAAATCCCTCAGAATCAGTGGCGTAACTAAGGGGGGGGGTTTAGGGGGTTTAACCCCCCCCCCCCCCGAAACTACATCGAGAATGATTTTACTTAATACTACATTTACTTAATACTATATTGTAAGATCCTTAACCACTTCAGTGTTTAACAATCGCAACAAACAACATTTTCATTATATTTATCTTACCACTTCACTTAGACAAGATATATAATTTCTTTCAATAATTCAATTATATTATTTATGTGTTCATCTACAATTAATATACCTTTCGCTTGAACCAGTAAAAGTGAGGGTACATATAAATAAAAAAGCATTAATCTAATATTACAATATCACGGTCTGTGAATTTAAATTTAAATAACGTATGTGACTTGTGACCACAATGTTTCACTTTATGTTGAGATTTTATTGAACAACCATAAAACATTAAAAACACAATTTCCATGAAATTCTTATTTAGAACTATAATTAATGCCTACTGTAGCACTGTAACTGCAATATAATACAAACAAACGAGTAGTGGTTCGAGTAGTATTCTTTTGAGTCTAAAAGGCACGAAATAATTATAGAAGTTAAAAAAAATTTCGCCTTCGGCGAAATGGCCTCCGGCGGCTGGGGCTTCGCCCCAGACCCCTTTCAGTCCCCTCATCTCACTTTTCCCTAATAACCCCCCCGAAATAATTCTTAGTTACGCCACTGCTCAGAATTGTACTCGTTTGCTCTACTTGACGCCGAAGTTCAGCAAAAATAAATCGTTGACATTCTTAACGAAATCATCATTATAATTACAAAAATAGTAGGTCCCCACGATTGCGTTGTAATGACGTTTGACTGTGATAATAAATTTAAATTTTAAAAATTTTTTCATAAAAAATTAAAAACTATCGAGATTTCGTTTTATTTCGCTCTTTAATACAAATTTTGATGTTATGACTGGAAATTGACGGATTTTGCGAATTTTTGCGGTTCAATTTTGATGTTTTTAACCCTTTAGTAGGCGGTGGGAAGATTTCTTCCCACCCATTATAAGTTCGCTTCTGGGCGTTGGGAAGATAATTTCCCAGTTTCGGATCGTGCTGCTACCTAGCGGAGCGCGTGGAAATCACTTAAAAAAATTGGTACATGTCTTGAGGCCGATAACTGCAGTTCGTATAGCGTTTTGGCTTGACAGCTGACTGTGTTTTGTGACAACAAAAAAAATTATGAAGAATAAGTGCGTAAAGTGAAAACCCGAGGTGGATTTCTCCAAGCGAGATGTAAATATATCAAATATAAGTATTCTAGAATATGATTAGTGACATCTCCATACTCATTTATCACATATTGTACAAAGGTGTACTTTGTTACAAAGTTGGGTAATATTTCACCCAGTGCCCATGCCTGATTGCTAACATTTGTAGGTTATGTATCTAAAATATGTAAATTTGTGCTTGGAACTCGTATACTGTAACTAATTACTTTTGTATGATTGTTTTAGGGGTGGACGGAACTTTATACGTGATAATATCAGGAAAAATCAGTGCAGTTAGTGAAAATGTGACTTTTTAAAAACACTATCCAGTGGGCAGTGGGAAGAAAAATACCCACCTCATTATTGTTTATTGTATGCAATTTTTTTTTTTTTTGAAATATGTATTAAATAATATAACAACTTCAAACAGTAAACTTATATTTTGTAGTTGAAATAAAATTGCCCATGAAAGGGGTGCCTATCAACAGATATACACTTTGTTTATCTCCCCCTTCTTTATCAACACTTTTCGCGATTTCGCGGTCCGCGAAAAACAAACACCTCTACTTATAACCATACCGTGCCATTTCGTGAGCTGTGTTCCGATATTTTATTATTATTTACCGAACCATTTCGTGAACTGTGTTCCGATACTATACTGTGCCATTTCGTGAACTGTGTTCCGATATTCATACTGTGTCATTTCGTGAGCTGCATCCGTTCCTCCATATAACTGTCTGCACTGTGTTCCGGCCTTATTGAGGCGGCGCTGGGCAGAAATAATTAAAAATAAATATATTACTCTATTATTATATTATTTATTTGTAATACTACTTTCCTTCCAACCACCAATCACAGAGCAGCATTGCCATGTGGTGTGCTGCTCTGTGATTGGTGGTTGGGCGAGTCTGAGGAAAGGTCGAGTTGAGGAGCACGTGAGGAACGACTGTGCATTACACCCTTACTCTAGAATCATGATAACTACAATATATATATATATTCGCAATGATGTCGTGTTCTGTTGAAGGTGATGAATACTGCTTACAATATGGCGAACAGTGACTCGACACTACGAGGTTTCAACACTGAGGTTGCCGCTGGTCAGTTCGGGCAATAAGACTCTCGACTCACAATCAAGTTCAGATGTTCACGGTGGGGGAGAATTAACTGAGCTCAGTGTATTGATCATATTTCTTACTTATAAGAAATCTTGTAATTGTATAAATGTCTGATTTAAATAAATAAATATTGTATTCAATCGCGTCTCATTACTATTGTATGTATTAATATTGTATCTTTAATCATATTTGTTGCGAATCAATTTGTTGTTAAATATTTGAATTCTATTTTATCATCAACTATTCTTGGTGCTCTTTCTTGTGTTACTACTAGGGCCTATATGGTATATTACTGTTTAATTCAGACTAATAACTGAGCGTAATGTAGTGTAAACAGTGTATGATCATATTTCTTACTTATAAAGAAATCTTGTAATATGTATACATATTCTGTCGTAAATAAATCAATAAAAAAATAAACATTCTATTAAATCGTGTCTCATTACAATTGTATGTATTAATATTAATATGATATCGTTATTCATACTTGTTATTAATCAAATTGTTGTTAAATATTTGAATTCGTTTTATAATCAATCTTTTGTACTATGTGATAATATACGTATTGTTATATTATTTTGTATTGTGATTTATATTATATTTATGAGCACTTTCGTTATTTTCGTGTGCATTTTTGTTATTGTTCAAATCAAGATAGAGCCCACACACTGGGTGTTAACCCTGCGTGGGCTTCTCACAAAGTTAATTTCTTAATAATGTTTTCTCAAATATATTTGACGGAATCAACTTTATGTATACTAAAAAAAAAAAAAAACATTCCCAAGTAATAAGCTTTTACTAAATTTAGGCTGAAATAAAACCATTTCAAACATTTTACGTGAAATTTTATTTTTCCCAGATTGCAGTTCCTGATTTTTTGCAACCCTCATTTTTTTAGCTGGGACCGTAGGTGGGTTTAGGTGGGACCGTTTACAAATCAGTTTTTCTGTTCTTTTTTCGATTTTTTCCTTTTTATTCTTTTTTCACTTATATTTTTATTTTTTTCAGGTTTCTCCTTGATGTTCTTTCATATTTATATAATTCATTTTTTATTATTTAATAAATCCATTTTACTTGATTTGATTTTAATTTCTTATTCATTTTTATTGTTCTTGATGTTTCAATGGTACAGGAGTTTGTTTTTGGTTATTATTGTTATTTACTGATTTCATTATTATTAATTGTTTGCATAGCCTACTGTCTATTCCTTGATTACCGTGCAGCGGTGTTTTGAGTAAATCAAAGAGGACGTCCCGTAGCGCTCAGTCAATGAGCTATCAATCGGGGCGCTCTCCGATGCCCCACTCTCCGATACCCCACCAATCTTTTAAGTCTCCGATACCCCACTACCTGAACATTTTTAGTCTCCGATACCCCACTACCTGAATGAAGCCATGAACACCTCATGAAGCCCATGCTACACCACGTAAAATAAGCATACGCGGTAAATTCAAATATTATAAAATGCATTCTCTATTTAACAGTCGTGTTTCGTGTTCAAACTAGCCTGTTTTATTAAAGGGGATATTCCTCCCTAATATAATACTAACCTAAATGATAGTTTTAACAATTATATATTTAATATGTAATTTTTAAATGTACTTTTATGTAATCGTTTGTAACTCAGTTTTTTAACTAAATAAGATAGATTGATTGA
Source organism: Isoperla grammatica (assembly GCA_945910005.1). Taxonomy (NCBI): domain Eukaryota; kingdom Metazoa; phylum Arthropoda; class Insecta; order Plecoptera; family Perlodidae; genus Isoperla; species Isoperla grammatica. Next base: position 37,496,999 of record OX246745.1, read on the forward strand.
TTGATATTTGGGCTTAACGTCTCATATTTTTGCAACGAGGCTAATCGAGACAATGAGTGGGTGATATATGAAGATAAACTAGTAGGGTGTTTGGAGGAAAGGGTCAAGTAGGAGGGCGGGGAAGAAAACCGAAGGGGAGGAAACGGGAGTGGGGAGGATGTGGACTGCATTTCGTCTGACTTCTCCTCCTCGACCTGTCCGGCTAGGGTGGCCCTACCAGAAGCATACGCTTCCGCCGGCATAGCTCTCGGGATCACCAAAGTACGCAAACCTGCCCACCACGATAAGGTAGCAGTCCCTGGGCAGGTTAAATAAGATAGACGTTAAATATAGAAATTAGAAATAGTTAAATACAATCCTGAATTTTGCAAAAATTTGCGTTATAATATTTCACTCAAAACGTAGATGATTTACTGAAAAGGTAGCCGAGTATGCCAATGATAGCCAACATTTTTGGGGACAAAAATCTTTCACGGTAAATGGACATAATAGATCGTTCCATGTTATTTCGGGGGGGGGGGGGGGGGGGGGGGGTCAGTGGGTCAAAACGCCTTGAGTGGGGAGAACTAGGTGAACTATAACAATCAATGTAATTTGATTTTTCTCGTCATTTCCATCCAAAGACATGTTATTTGAAATGTAAGTAATCCATTTATTTACAATGGATGTAGTACACATAATATATTTTATGTATAGGGACTCAATGTTCGATTGTGATTCACAGTACCTGTTAGAAACATCTTCAAAAACACTTTCATTATTTAAAAAAATGTGGGGGTTTTATTGACGTTGGGCCACGAATGAAAGGGATTTAAACAAGTTGTATCAATAATCAAACTTGGGTTTCACTACAGTTATTTATAAAGATCCAAAACATTATATTTTCCTGTCAAATAGCTAAACGAACTTATTCCAATAATATTTAGTATAACATAGACAAGACTCAACAAAGATTGAATAATATGCTTGAATACGGAGAGACTTTGGTGAAAAGTTAGTACTTATACACAATATTTAACTAAATTTACGTCTATCCAGGCCAATAATCAGTTTGAGAAGACTTCAATATACCACATAGTTTTAACTATTTGAATTTACCGCGCAGTGAACGTGCGCTTAAAATGCGTGGTGTAACACGGGCTTAAGAAAACCGGTAGAGCAGGTAGGTGGGGTATTGGAGAGTGGGGTATCGGAGACTAAAAAGGTTGGTGGGGCATCGGAGAGTGGGGCATCGGAGATGTCCCCTATCAATCACGCGAATGTTGTGGTCGATGCACTACCATTGACCACCGAATTGGGGTTGCGCACTCAACCAGAAGGATATTTCATGTCCTGATGAAGACATATTTTTAAGATTTCTTAATTTTTGAAACTATTTTTGAGATGAGCAACTCATCTGCATTGCAGAATGGTTTTATCGAAGCTCTACGACCAAAATTTGCATTTTATATTAAACTAGTAAACCCGGCATGCGTTGCAATGCTAATGAAAGAACTGAAGTGTTTATGTTTTAATTCTGTTTATTGTAGTGCTTTTTGAAACGCAATATATTTTCTTTCCGTCTTGTGGTACACACACGGGGGGGGGGGGGGGGGTTACTAATTCAGAAACCTTCGCGGGCGTACGCACGATAACTCACCAAAGTTTTAATGTAATCGGGTGAATAATAATAGTGTCATGTAGCGAGGACACGCGCCGACCCACCCTTGTCCCTACCACCCTGGTACGGGACTCGAACCCACGTTCTGGTCGGCTGTCTCAAGGTTTTACTGGGGACGTAACACTCGACATACGTGAACTCGTACATGCGGGATCTTTGGCAAGACTGAGGAGAACAGGGAATCTAGGTTATGTTGAATCACAAGACCCTTGGTTCGAATCTTGAGGAACCATATTTATTATTACTTACATTTATCCTATACGTGGCTTTAGCGTGGCGAACCTGACTATGGTCATAATCAGCCTGATGGGCACATTCCATCTGATCTAACGAGGGCCAGCACTCCATACCTCATAACCGCATTTCCAGCTGGCAACCGTCCACCCGTTTGTCCTCCAATCGCCTGTCGTGTCCGCGTCTTCGTCCTCAGATCCATCCGCCCTCTGCCACGTCCATATCGCTCTCTTCCGCTCGTCTCCCGCGTACCCTCAATCTTCGCCCAGGCCGCTAGGACATGCTTCCCCCGTTCCACCACATCTTCCCTCGCGGGGTCAGCCCTCCACGGCGGCCACGGCCTCCTTGGCTCACGAACCTACCGGGCAACCATCTTGCTCGGCTCCTTCGAGAGACTCCCCGTTCGTCGCGTGGCGCAAAACTCGCCTCGCCTCGGTTTCTCTGCTGACTTCGCAGTGTCACAATTGAAAGAGTGACGAACACGCTGACAAACGCTGTGGCAATAACATATGTGCACACAAGCAGGATGACACACTTAGAGGGTTCATAAACCACGGATTCCAATAAATAGTAAAAGATGGACAAGTCCATCCTTTTACATCACAAAAGAACGCATTAGTGCATGTCGGTGGCTCAGTGGTGGTGAATGGGTGAGGGGGGTTGGGGGGGCGCTTGTGATCATTCAGAAACCTTCGCGGGCGTGCGTACACTAACTCACCAGCTGAGTAGTTGGATTTTCCCGGAGGGAAAGCCCCCGGACCCCCATTTATTTTTGGTTCCACTCTCTATAATATGAGTTAAAACCCCCTCCTTTCCAAAATCCTGGATACGCCACTGCTCTAAGTTGTGTCTTACATTGTAATCACTATGTTTTTTATGTATAATCAATTTTATTACTAATTATCGAATAAATGTTCAAAATAACTACGCTAATGATTATATTTCATTCAGTCTGTAGGGCTTACCAAAACACAGTGCGCTGTTGAGTTAGATTTTCGATTTTTTGTTGCAATCTTGAGATATAATTAAATAATGGTAATTTTGTGCGGTTTTAACGAAGAGACTATCCTTCGCTCAAAGGCATATTCCGAGTTTCCAACAAGTATTTTTTATATTACACTTCCGACTGTTTGTGGACAGCATATCTGTCTGCCAGATGCAATCTGCGGGTGGTAGGGGCGTAACGGGGCTTTCTTTCAAACCCGCGCGAAATAGTTGTGACGTCAGTGCGGGTCCACTACCTCCCTCCGTCTACCTGCACGAGCTAAGCGGCCACACAAGTATTCGGACTGTTGATGTGCGTAGGTGCATAATATGCGATTGTGAGTTCTGACCAGCACAAAACTTTTAAACAGTTGGGTTGTAGTTATAATAACTGTTGTTTCATTTTATTATTTTGTAGTCATGATTTTAAATAGTGTTTTACGTGTGTTTTGGGGCTAATGGTTTACTCCCGTCTCGGCTACCGGCTACCCCTCATCGTTAACTGAGGCTCATATTTTTGTGTGTCAAAATAATATGTGTACATAAATTAATCGTATTAGTTCAATGTTGAGACTCTGATATTAATTGGAGGTCTAACCTTTTCT